>CM035443.1:50487613-50520113 GCA_020310875.1 Ceratopteris richardii
AGGTTCTTGATAAGAGGGAGTGGAAGTTGAGAAATCGCTCCATACCAGAGTATTTAGTAGCATGGACTAGCCATCCACTCACAGATGCTACCTGGGAATCAGAAGCTCTGATTCGCAAACACTTTCCTTCCTTGATCACTAAGGACAGTGATCTCTAGAAGGGGGAGAGAGTGTTAGATTTATTTAGACCTCCATGGTCTACCATTGGTCTACCTGCATTTGGTCGAGGACCCTAGCTGGGTCAAGGACCCGAGCTCGGGGGAGCCAAGGCTCTAGCACGGATCTTCAAGGTTATTCCACCTCCTCAGAGTGGCCATATGAGGAGTGTTTGGACCTTAGAGAAGATTCTAGAGGTGCCAAGGGCAAGGGCTATTTAAGGTTGGGAGGAGAGTGGCAGGTAGCTACTTGGGATCTTTCATATTATCACTTTAGAGTCTTGTAGTTCATTTTAGATTGACCATGGTATGTACCAAATTAAAATTTCATATAAGAATATGTGTAGCTTGATGTGTACAAGATCACTAGGTGGAACCATAATTAGTCACATCAAGAACCATCAAAAAGTTAAATCTTAGAGATTGGTCTATTGGTTTGTTTAATTAAGCTCATAATATTTTTCTAAATATGAGGAACATAAATGTATATATAATCTAGAAAATGTATGATGACAAATAGATATCACACATATTCAATCATTTATATTTGTTTAGCGATAGTTTATTGAAAGAATACTTGAATCCAATCCCAAGAAAGTGGATTCCATATTGTGAGAGTGATATCTTTGTCAAGGTTTTTTTATTTGAAACGATATTGTGTATTGTGAAAAATAGATTATTTGACACTATAAAAGGATTGAAGGTAGATAAATTGAATGTAGAGAAAGCATTTTAAAGTGATTGAAGTTAGAAAGAAATAATTTTGGTCAAGGAAAAGCCGAATTTACAATCATATGTGCTTTTTCTTTTCTTTAACATTTCATGTTTATGCCTACAATTTGAATCAATTCTAAACTAAATGCATTTCTTTTGTAAAATTAATTTCCATTCGATAGAAAGCAAGATAATTTTATGTTCATTCTTTAACATGAACATTTTTAATATTTAATAGTTCATAACCCTATTTAGCTAATAAAATAAGCTAACAATCCAAAACTAGTTAACTTGTGATTATGAAGATCAATTAGTTTCTCTGTCATAAACTTTCACTATCTATTTTCAATCATCTCGTTACTGCTTCTCTATCTACATTAAAAAACCTATCATATTAAAAACTTTGATCCTATGGGATGAACAATAATATGCAACTATTGTTGTAAATATACTACTTTCATAGTAAGAATGAATGTCCACCTAAGAGTCCTTTTGACTAGAAGAGAGCCTTTTTTTATAAGCAACAGGTCAAAAACATGGTGGCAACATGGGTGGATAACAAAGAGTTCCAAAGGATTCACAATGCATTGCATTAGAACTTTGGAGCCTAGCCTCAAATGTAAGTGGGCATGAGAAAGCTGATGAATCTTACGCTTCCATGGTTGCTTCCAAATTTAAATAACCAAATAACATAATTAATACTCTCCACCTAGAAATATTCAAGAGAACTAAGCTTACTATAGCGTGGTTAGTATTAGGGCTAGTTTTTTTGGTTCTTGTGGGCACAACATGGCTACAAGGTGTGAGAAATTGGTTGGTCATGACTCATCTCTATTTGGTTGTACTCATTTGAGTTTGATTTTTAGTTTCTTTTTGTATTTTTCTTTCTCTCTCCCATGTACTTTTGCAATAATTTTCCTCTTGATAAAGGGAAATACTTTTCTAAAAAAGTTATAAAATATGACTTTTATTCTATTATTTGAAAAAATGCATATTTAAACTAGATTCTAGTAGTCCATATTACTTGTTTCTATCTAGTAGATAGTGCATAATAGTCTTCTGGTTATGAACATCTAATTTAACTTCTCCCAATGATAGATTTGTTTTCCTAGTACTTGATTTTCTTAAGATTGAGTGCTTTAAGTGTTAGAACTGGACAAATATTCCTCTTTGCACTTTATCTAGTTATACATCATTAAGAAGATTGTGCAAGAAGAGCTTGTATAGAGAATTCTTGTTCCACATACTTATTAAGAATGAATATTGCTCCTTGCCTCTTTAACATTCTTATGTGCATAAATTGGCATGAGAAACGCTAATTTTGACTTTAGAAGAGGGTGTTGTAATTTAGCAATCTAGTTTGACTTCTTTTCCATCTAGTATTATTAAAGTCACCTAAGTGTAACGTTGAACTAGCTCATAGCTTTACTATTCTAACCTACCTAATTCGTGAGTGATCGTGAGTGTTTTAGTGTCAATATCTATATTCTATGAACAAGCTCGAGGGTAGCTCCATTTTTTTGAATTTTTATGCTCAATAATCCATTGATAGCAAGAGATCAATGATTATCATATGAAGTGATTTATCACATCCAAAAGTACTTATGCAAGCATCTAATATCTAGAATTAAAGATTTGGTAGATCAATTGGTAGAGATTGATTTGTTTATAGAGGATGACAAGCTTGTGGCCATCACTCTTAACTCTTTTTCTAGATCTTATATGTAATCTTGGAAGGCTTTCTTTATCAATGATATAATCTGTACTTTTAGAATTTTACAAAATTGTTTGCTTCAAGAAGAATAAAGTTTATTGAATCTAGATCTCAAAGATTCTAGAGACTATGAATGGTGAAGCCCCATCAATTAGAGGAAAAAATGGTAAAGGCAAGAATAGTAAGCGTGGCTCTTAATTGAAGAAGAATTCTAGTTTTGGTTTTGCTTCAATTTGAAGTTCTAGTAAAGATCATGCTTGTTACTTTTATTTTGATGGTCCTCATGATTTTAATAATAAGGAAATATTTCTAGATGAGGGAGTTTTTGTAGTTCTAAAAATCTTTTTAATTACATAAATGAATGTATATTTAGTGTAACAAGAGAAAAACATGATCCTAGTAATGTAATAGATTGGTATTACATATTTGAGGAAGAGTTTAAGACATCAAACACCATAGTTTGTAATGGAAAAGATGTTGTGCTTCTCGTAGTTCCTAAAGACTCTAAAAAGTCTCTTGATTAGTTGTCTAATGTTGGTAGATCAAAGCACATGACATTTGACTTGAGGTCGTTCAAGTCTACCTCATCTACGAAGCCAGATATATTGGTTTCTTGTTCTTATTATCAAACGAGTCCATCCAAAGGCATAGGAATAATAGTTATTATTAGGAGAGGAAAGGCATTCTATCTTTTTGAAGTTTGAAATTTGCTTGATGTTTCTCAAGATATATCGTTGTATTTGTATTTCAAGAAAAGAATTCTAGTAATCCATTTCAAATGAATAAGTGCATTGTACATAATAAAGATAGCAAAGTGATGTTTTCTAGAGTACTTCTAAGTAATATTCTTATTTTTGTTATCCATTATACTTAGAAAAATTTCAACACAATTCTAAGCATAAAAAGATAAATCCTTCTCTAGTAATTTTTATGATTCATTAGGGGGAAATGGAGCTTGCATAGGTCTTTTACATTAAGGAGTGAAAAGGATAGACAAATAAGAAGCGAGAGGTGGACATCTTCTAGTCCCTTAATCAAAGAGGCTAGGCATAGGCTTCCCTTAATTTTGTGGTCAAAGAGGAAGAAACAAGCTAGAACTAGTGGTTTTGCTTGCTACAATGGTTTTGAGAGCTTTGCAAATGAACTATAGACCTTGGATTGGCTCAAGGATCTAAAGGATGAGGTTGAATACCAAAATTCAAGTCATCTATTCATTTAAGCCCTAGATGGGTTATGGATGCTCAATGGTTGAGATTGAATCAAGTAGAAAAAAAGGCATCTTTGAATGTTGGCCACTGGACTAGTCCTTAGATCTAATGGCAACTCTTTGGTCTTGAAAACAAAAGGTGTTTCCATTGATATCCTTTTGATTTATGAACCATCAAAGGGTCGACTTCAAGGGTCGACTTCAAATGATCCTTTAGATTGAATAAGGATCCATGCTCCTTTTCTTCTCCTTCATATGATAAACTGCTAATTGGCTGGATCTCATTAGTATGGGGTTATAGATCATCCCCAATTGGGGGAACCTTTAGATCTCTGCTCCATGCAATGGCTGGGATTGTGCATAAGGTGTGCAAAACGTTGGCACATAAAACATTAAAACCCCATGCGTTCTTTGTCATTCTCTCTCTAGAAGCGCATCCAATAAATCTTAGACATTGAATTAAATAATCCAAAGGGAGTACAACTTCACATTTGATTACTCAAATAGAAAATCTATCTAATAATATTCTATTTGAATATACCACTAATGGTTTTCTATGCCTCCTTAATCCTTTATTAAGCATTTCAATCCCTTAAAGCTAGGAATCTTACAAGGCAAATGCATGATATTTTTCCCTACTTGTGAATGATCTTTTTTTAATCATGTGAATGTAACTGATCTACATCTTGCAAATAACCTTAGTGATCGGAGATCAAACACATCTTGTAGGTCACATCTATCTCACATGATTCAATTCCATTTACTTCTCATTGCTCATCAATTTTAGAAACTCTTATCTTTCTATTGAAAATTCTTAAAGAAATGGAGTTTTAGGTATATGGAAGCACGCGAATAGCACTAAGGAAGAAGAATAAGCTTGGAACAAAATACTCAATGTATTACCAAGAGAATGTACAAAGATAGCTAATTGTTAGGGTTATAGGCATATATACAAGCCAACAAAAAGACCTCCAAAAGAGGGAAAAAGTCCCTTACAGTCCTAGTGTGTTCACACACATCACTACCAAAATATATCAACAAATGCACTTGGGAGTGATGGGGTGAACAAGGAGTTGGCACTCATGTATAACAAAGTGTGAAGCTATGTGGAATCAATCCACAAAAGGAAGTAAGCTCAAATCTTTGTGAAAAGCTTCAAAGTTCTCCCTAGGTAGAGCTTTGTGAAAAGGTCTTCAATGTTCTATTGCATGGGAACATATGACAAACTGAACTCTCTAGCAAAGAACCTTTGCTTGACATAATGATAGTGCATCTCAATGTGCTTAATGCAAGCATGGAACATAGGATTCCTCGCAACTGTGAATGTGCTTTGACTATCATTGAACATGGTGGTGGAAGAAGATAGATCAACACGTGAATCAGCCATAAGGCATCTGAGCCATATAAACTCAACAGTCACTGTGAAAGTTGCCTTGTACTTAACCTCACAACTAGAATTGGCTAGAGTACTTTGCTTCTTGCTCAACCAAGATATGCATAAGCTCCCAAGCATGAAGCAAAAAACACTAGTGGACACATGAGTGCCATAGCAACCACCCCAATCATAGTTAGAAAGAGCATGTAAATTTGGCAATGGTGATCCCACCAAGTAGCCAGATACCACTCAAGTAGCAAAGATGTGCTTAACTACTTGCCAATGCTTGACACCTGGGCAATGCATAAACCTGCTCATATGTGAGATAGCAAACTGAATATCTAGCCAAGTAATTTATAAGTAAATCAAGCATCCAACAACCTATTGATAGAGAAGAATATCAAGTGCATGTGTAGCATCATGAAGAATCAACCGTAAACTTGGTTCCATAGGAGTGGCAATAGGTTTGCAATCTTGAAGGCCAAAACACTACAATAATGTGTCAACATGTTTTGTTTGACACAAAGCTATTCCGCCATCAACTTGCATGAATTGGATGCCCAAATAATGATGCAAATGCCCCAAATTTAACATCCCAAATGAGGCTTGCAAATCAGCCTTAAAATGAGCAATATCCTTCTCATCAGGACCACTGAGCAGCATGTCATCAATGTACAAAACAATGATCAGAAGCACATCATTTGCACACTTCATATATAAGAAGCCCTTAGTAGGATTGTTCTGAGAACCATATCGATCAGGTAGGCATGTATCTTTCCATACCAAGCATGTGGTGCTTGATTCAAACCATATTATGCCTTTTTCAACCTGCACACTTTGCTTTCATGCCCTTTCTCCACAACCACGAGGCTAAAAAACATACACTTCTTCATGCAATTCACCATTAAAAAATGCAATTTCAATGTCCAACTGATATATGTTCCAACCATGACTAGCTACATGTGCAGGGATCGTATAAATAGTAGTCATTCGGCATGTAGGTATAACCCTTTGTGAGTATAACCAATGCCTCTTTGAATGCCTCTTTTGTGAGTATACCCCTTTGAAACAAGCCTTGGGTTATACCTGTTAACTATTCCAAGAGGCTTACACTTTAGCTTGTATATCACCTTAGTGCCTATGGCCTTCTTGTCAAAAGGCAAGTCACATAAAGACTAGGTACCATTCTTCATACTAACATCATATTTTGATTGCATAGTAGCCATCCAATTCTCTCAATTTTTTCCTTCATCAAACGAAATAGGGTCATTCTCATCACAAAGACTAGAGGTAGCCAAAGTATAACAGTTTGATGCAAAAGAAGCACTATGAGAGTCTGAACCAGTATGATATGAGAGAGGCACATCTAACTTGCTATCTTGCAAAGTTTGCACTAGCCATTTTGGCATAGGTTTTGCCTCATCAATATCATCTCTCTCATCAACAAGTACGTCATGTAGATCTGCATCACAAGTGGAATGATTTGCATTATCACATGAAACTTGCAAAGGTCATTCCATGCCTCATAAGGTATCATCCCATCTAGGGACTTGGATGGAAGCCTATTGATTAGGTAAGTGGTTGTGGAAATAACCTCTACCCATAGATAGTTAGGAAGCCTTTCCTCATTCAACATTGATGTTGCAGCCTCTACTATTAATCTATTTGTTCTCCCTACCACTCCATTCTCTTCATAATTGTACCTTGTTGTAATCTCTCTCTTCATGCATTTGTACTATAACAAGGAGTCAAGCTCATGTGAGAAATGCTCACCACCTCCATCATATCTAAGCCTCTTCAAACTGCTACCTGTTTGATTCTCAACAAATGCCAAATACTTCTTGAAACAAGTGAAGACTTCATCTTTATGTTGCATAAAATAAAGTATTTTCCATCTACTATAGTCATCTATGAATGAAACATAATAACTTGACCATGAAATTGATGCCTCTCTGCTAGGATCCCACAGAGCTATGTGTACAAACTCTAGGTAGTTTTCATACATGTATTCTCTTTTGTTGAATGGTTGCCTATGTGACTTGCCAAATTGGCATGCTCCACATTTCTAAATCATGTGTTTCTTGGACACATTTGGGATGGCAAGTAGACTTTGATCCCTACATATTTGCTTCAATGTCCTTTCACCTATATAACCTAGGCTCTTATACCATATTCAGATAAGATTTGGTCCTTATATTTAAAGACACTATTATTTCTTGTATTCTCAGTTTCAAAGGTAAAAAGTCTACCAAATTTCTCACCTTTTGCAATCCTCTTGAAGCCTTGTTCATGGTCCTCCCCATATACCCCATGGCTTGTAAATCTAACCTATAAACCCTTTTGAACAATCTATCCAACACTAATTAGATTCTTGGTTATTGTTGGCATATACAATACCCTGCTTAGAAGATTCATGTTACCATTCGATGCTTTAACATTTCCAATCTTCTTTATTGAGTGCTTAGTGTCATCACCTATCTAAACTTCATGCTTTATCTTTGGGTTCTTCAAGGTCAGAGAATAATCCCACATTGCGTACTACATGATTGGAGCAACGAGAATCAATATAGAATAGGTACTCATCATCCTTACCTTTTTGGGTGTCATATTCATGACTAGTAGGGAATCCTCTTAATGATCTGTATAGTTGTTGTAGTCTCTCCTTCCTCTTAAGCCTCCTTGATAGTTGTTTTTGTAGCCTTGGTTGTAATTGTGATGGTGGTTGTTTCCTCCATTATTGAGCCTACCTCTTGATTTTCAATAGCTTCCTCTGTGGAAGCCTCTTCCTCTCTGATTTTGTATGTTCTTGAAGCATTCATATGTGGTATGATTGGTTAAGCCACAATTGTTGCAAGGTGAATAGTTGTATGGTCATCCCCTGCCTTGCTTTCCTCCTCTACCCCTTCCTCTAATACCTCTTGCTCTCCCTGTGGAATTCACTTGAGAGGTGCTTGCCTCTTTTTCATTCTTCCTACCTTTTCCTTTATCTTTACTCTTATTTTTATCTATTTAAAGGGCAGAAGATTGATTACCTTTAGAAGTATTTGCATTCCTGTTGAGCTTTGTCTTTTGTGTGAACAGTTGCCCCATCAATGTTTTGAGATCAGGTATTTTGCATGTCCATATATAGGTCCATTGTTGTGGCAAAAGACTCCCATTTATCATCAGCCGTGATGCCATTTATGATATGCCTTACTATCTGCTCCTGTTCTATTTCTTCTACAATACTCCCAAGGTGATCAGCTACATCATTCATCTTGGTCACATAGTCAGCTTCACTTTGCTTTGATTGCTTTTTCAAGGTTGTGAACTCCATCCAAAGATGTTTCTTTCTGGCCCTCGTATTTGATGAGAAGAATGAAGATAGTAGCTCCCAAGTCTCTTGGGAAGTCTAGGAATGTGGATAAATTAAACATCGAATCTTTAATTGAGACACTCGATTGTGTTTGTAACTATTCATGTATTCCTATGCACAACATATCATCAGATGGTGCTCTTAACTTCATCACTTTTGTAGATGATGCTAGTAGAAAAGTCTATGTTTATCCTATTAAGTCTTAGGATGAGGTATTCCTTGACTTTAGAGAAAGACTTTCCTTAGTAGAGACTAAGAAGGGAATTAAGCTTAAGGCTTTATGTTGAGACAATGGTGATGAGTATACCTCACACCAATTTAGCCAATTATGTCTCTCTAGAGGAATTCCAAGAGAGCATACAACGTCTTACACCCCATTAAAAACGAGTGTAGCTAAAAGTATGAATGGATCTATTCCTGATAGATTTTTGTTTCTATGTTGCATCATGCAACTTTTTAGAGGTCTTTTCGGCAGACACAATGTTGATTTTAGTTCATGTGATTAAGATTTTATATAGTATACATAAAGTCTTGAAAGTGGCACATGTTATGGACAAGGTAACTACCACATTTTGATAATATTCAAGTATTTTCTTGTGACTCTTATTTCCACGTACCAAAGTTTGAGACACAAGTTTGACTAAGAATTGGAAAAATACATCTTTGTTTAGTATGTGAGAGATGGGTATTTTTGATATCCCCTATGCGATCCTTAAACACGTTCACTCATCAAAAGTAGTTATGCTACATTCAAGATCCTAAAACAATCCATTAAAGAGTTTGGAGTGAGAAGAATCTTGTTTTTAGGAGGTTAGTTCTCTTGTTAATATGCATAAAAATCTCATAGGAAAGATTGTTGAAAATGCACCATAAGAATGTGCTAGTTCTCACGATTAGGAACCATGGACATGATCTTCAATTTTGTCACATCACCATGTAAGAAATGTTCAAGCAATGGATTTTCTTTCATTTCTATAGATGTTAGTGAGATTTTTTTATATATAGAAGCTATGGAGAGAGACGATTGTGGAACGTGGGAGTGTGCCATGAGAAGTGAAATCATCTCTATTCTTAAGAACGATACTAAGAAATTAGTACCTTTTCGAAAGGGCATGAAATTTTTAACATGCAAATGGTTGTAAAAGTTGAAATTGGGATAAGAGATTACTTCTCCAAAGTATAAAACCCGATTGGTTGCAAAAGGATTCAAGCAACAACAAGGAGTTGATTTTCAATAAATCTTCTCACCTTTGGTGAAGTTGAAGGCTGTTAAAGTGTTAAACTAGCGATGCTGTGTTACTGACAAACGCAAGTCGTTATCGAACAAAGATTAACGTAATACAGAGCTTCACCGTAAACTATGGTTAACTCTAATTATCATTACCGTAAGACATTACCAGATCGTCGTGGGTTCTTGGGAGTGGTAGGGGTCTGTTAAACAGAGGCCCTGTACTATTTTCCCAAATCTTCGTTACAACATCAAGCGTGACTACTCGTCTAGCTTAGTTACTAATCAACATCAATACTTGGTTCTTAGATTCCTGCGTCCGAAATTCTCCAGATCAGTTTACTCGAAGAACAGAACAATTGTCCCTTCTACAGATTCATGAACATATAATATATCAAACAGAGTGAATCAGACAGATTCACTCACCACAATACTTCCCTAGACATTCAATTAAAAGTTACATTTACCAAAAGCAATAATCTGTATCAAATCAACTTATGCAGCACTACATTCACTTATACTAACTCAGGATACTTCAACGGTCGAAGAGCACACAATCTTACGATACGAAAACAGTACTCAACCACATAAACTGACATTTAACATTCACTACGGTGAACTTCAGTATGAGCAGGCGACGCAGACAGAACAGAAATCAACACAAACAATACTCAGAGCTTCACCATAGTGTAAGTAAACTCTGACAATTTCAGAAAGGGCATCCCTCTTTCTCTCTCTCTCTCTCTCTAAAACCATGTACACAAGCGTCTCTCTCGCCATTCTCTTTACATTGCTTTATATATCTTTTTTCAAGATGCGCGTACCAACTTTTTTGCACGGATTTTGATAATTCCGGTATATCAGGCGGTCATTACGTCTGTCCCACTCCGGCGGTCGTCTAACAAGGCATTTCACATGTTCTTTGGATTAGTTGCAAAAGAGGAATTAGAGCTCATCCCAATGGATGTGAAGGCCACATTCATGCATGGTGAAAGTATGGGCGAGATGTGTATGGAGCAACTAAAGGGTTATCTAGTTGATTTCAGATATTAATCTTTTTAGGTAGTATTGGTAAAGACTTGAAGGTGGCACGTGTTATAGAGATGGTAACCACCACATTATGATAATTTTCAAGCAATTTTCTATGAGTCTTATGTCCATGTTGCAAAGACGTTGAGATAAAATGTGGACAAGAAATTCTAGAAAATACATCTCTTTTCAATATGTAAGTGACCAGTATTTTTGATATCCCTTAGGATATCCTAAAACATGTTCACTCATTAAAAATAGTTATGTTTGATTCAATGAGATGAATATGCATAAAGAACCCATTAGAGAGTTTGAAGTGACAAGAATCATGTTTTCGAGATGTTAATCCTCTTGCTAATATGCATAAAAATCTCATAGGAAAAATTGTTCATGAAAATGCGCAACAAGAGTTTGCTAGTGCTCATGTGTAGGAACCATGAAGATGATCTTTACGTGTGTCACATGCACATGAAAGATTTGTTCTAAGACTAGATTTTCTCATGTGCATAGATGTTACTTGGAATACTTGTTATAATAAAGCTATGGGCACATGGGATTGTGTCAAGTGGGAGTGTTCCATGAGAAGTGAAGTCATTTCTATTCATAAGAATGGTACTTTGGACTTAATACCTTTTTAGAAGGGCATGAAACATTTACCATGAAAATGGGCATATAAGTGGAAATCTAGATAGCATATTACTTCTCCAAAGTATAAATCATGATTTTTTTCAAAAGGATTCAAGGAACAACAAGGAGTTGATATTGAGGAAATCTTCTTACCTCTGCTCAAGATGAAGGCATTTCACATGTTGCTTGGATTAGTTTCAAAAAAGGACTTAGAACTAGTCCCAAGGGATATCAAGGTATACATTCTTGCATGGAAATATTATGGGTAAGATTTGTATGGAATAACTAGAAGGTTATGCTATTGTTGAAAAAGCATTTTTAGTGTGTAAGCTCAAGAAGAGCTCCTATGGATGTAAAGATTCACCTAGATAGTGGTATCCATTGGAAAAGTCCCAAAGCTATTCTAGAAGCAGGGAGGATAATTATTTCTACACTAAGCTATGTTAAAATGGTTTTCTAATATGCTTGACACTTTTTGGTGATGATATGTTGATTGCCAAGAGAACCTCAAAGGAGTTGTTCATCTTCATGAAAAAGTTGATTCAATATTTTGACTTGAAAGATTTAGAAGATTCTAAACATATTCTTGGCATGCACATTACTTTTCATAGGACTAAGAGATGCATATAATTTTCTCAAAGTGAGTATATATTCAAGGTACTCGATAGATTCAATATGCATGATTGAAATGCGTTGAGTATATGTTGCCTATATATGTGAAGTTAAGCAAAGATGATTGCCCCAAATTTGGTGAGGGGAGGGAATTCATAACCAATTCTTCTTATCAATGCGATTTCGGTAGTGCCATGTATGCTATGGTAGCTAGAACACATGTCATTCCAATTTTAGTGGAAGTTGTGAGCAAATAGATATCAAATCCTAGCACGAAGCATCCAAAAAAGATGAAGAAGATATTGAGATATCTCACTCGTACAAAGGATATGTTTCTAATCTTGGTTGGAGATGATAAATCCATTGATCGATACACAAAATCTAACTATGATAGTTTTGTAGATAATTAAGAGTATACTTTAGGGTACATTTTTCACCTTGATGGTTGTGCTATTTATTGAAGGCTTCTTATGCAAGAGTTTAACACTATTTCCACTACATAAGAAAAGTATGATGGATCCAATGATTTATGCAAGAAAGAATTATGGCTTTCTAGATTATAATGTGACATGGGTGGACCTCAAGATCTTTCACGTTTACTCAATGACAATCAGTTGAATATGTATCTTCAACTCTTAAAACATTTACTACAATTATGGAATCCAATAATAACCATGTGTTGTTAAAAATGTCCATGAAATGATAGTTTTCATTATTTCAAATTCCTTGAGACTCACTAATTGCATTTAGAATAATTATTTATGTAATTCTAGCTAATATATTAGAACTTGGATAATACAAAGATCAATTATTGTTATACTCTAAAGGCTAGAGACAGTTCTCTTTAGAGATTCATTGCCTTCATCATTCTTACTCCCACAAAAGAAAAAAACAAAATAAAGGACTAATTGGTTTATAATATGTGAGCCATAAGGTTGAAAATTGTATAAAACAAATGTCAAGCTTTCACTAATCAGTTGAAATAATTTAAATATTTAAGCATGACACTACATTGAAGGAAAGAAACTGAATCAAAGTAAAGCCTCATGTTTTCCAAGCTCTCTCAAAAGGGTGTATTGAAAATAAGGGTAGAAGATTTCTTAGATGTTATTCTAGAACTAGACAAAGGGCAAGAAGAAGCAATATTAGTTTTTGCTCATAAAGCAAGGTGACGTAAGAGTTCTACTATAAAATCCAAGCCACTAAGTTGCTACTATTATCAGCAACGTTTAACATCGAAGTTTTGGCTCTCTTTGTGCTCTGTTGGGATATATTCTAATATTTTAGCGTCCGATCTCGCAAAACTCTAAATATTTCATTGGCGCTTAATGGTAGTGGAAACTCGTCGAAACTTAATGGAAGGCCATGGTTCAAGCCCGTCGAAACTTTTGTGCCATTTTTAGTTCAAAATTTAGGTGTAAATGTTACCGAAAGTAGTTGACGACCACGAATTAGTTCCTCGCGTTCATAGGTTCCATACGTCGTGCGAAACCTATACTTTTCCCAAGCTTTGTTGGTACGTTCCTAGTAGATTTATGTGTATATTTCAAGTTGGAAAACTATTTTCATTAGTATCAAACGCATGTTGTTGGGATTTTATGTTCCGATTAGCTTGCGTATGTAGGATGTCAACTGGTCAGATAGCTTCATTCTCCTTGCAAACCTTGACATATACGAGCCGATTCATTTTGTTGTTTGTTTATTCAGAAAAATAAAATATTTTATAAGATAATAAGACGTGAAAATGAAACCGACAATTCCCCAAGACGGTTTTCTTTTTTCTTTTCGTTACAAACAGAAATTTCCGTTACTCAAATTGAGAACCTAACAAGTCATGATGTTCATATCCAATAGAAACATTTCCTTTGGGACTGTTATGTTTATAATTCACAATGAATTCAGCGACAAGTGACTGTGATAGCATATATGTATTGTTGTGCTTAGTTAAACTAAATATTGTTAGGAAACTTTAAATACATTTACTGTTTTCCTACCTTAAGTAGATTATATTTCCCGTTACCGGGAAAGTTTTGATTGAAACCCATCTTTTTGTAACAGGGGAATAAAAAAGATTCTTGAGAGGTATAAAAGGTGTTCAGGGATACTGCAAGATGTTGGTGGTACAGTTATACGTGACGTCGAGGTATCCTGCTAACTCTTTTGTAGATGTAGGATTGTTTCCGCTGGATTGAAGTAAGGTTCCTATTTGTAAAATGTCTCAATGCCAAATTGATATAAGACTGCATGCACAGAAACAAACAAGTCTTTTTAGACACAGCATAATCTCACGTCTTTCTGAATCATTTAAAGTTTCTAAGTATTTATCGTTTTGAAAACATGAAGTTCATCTTTATATTTATAGTTATTCGGTTCTATGAAAAGTAATGCTTGCGTCATCGAATATTAAGATGATCTAAAACCGTAACAAAGAAACGAATCTTTGATTCTGCGTTCGGTATACATAACTTCCGCTTACATTTCAGTTCATAAATTATATAGTCGTAAGGACTTGTAGAAATTTCTGAACTATCCGTATAAATGTTATACAGAAATTCAGTGTGTGTGTGTGTGTTTATCTACGTCCGTATATATATATATATATATATATATATATATATATATATATATATATATATATATATATATATATATATATATATATATATATATATATATATATATATATATATATATATATATATATATAGTCACACACACATACATATATACATAGTTGATTTGGACAAAAATTGGACTTTCCATTCAGATGGGTAGGAAAGCCCAAATCGAAGCCTAAGAAACGTTTTGGAACTGACTTTTCCTTCACAAAAAGGAACTTTAAAAATTATTGAAAATATTGTTAATGTCATTAGAAGCATAAATCTATGATATTTGAGAATAAATTCAAAAAAGACAAAGATTATGAAGCTAAAATTAGAATGTAAATAGGCTCATATATGATATTGTGAAGCATCAGAAATAAGCTCCTTATAGTCCCTCTCCTCCTGATCATCATCATCACCATCATGTATAGGGTTCTATATTACAATAATAGAACCCTCTTCTCTATGTATGCATGATGTGGAAGGCATCATTCTTGCTTAAAGATGCTTGGTCCTCAATGGTGTCTATAGCCCAAGCCTGAGCACCACCTCCTTTAGTTGTCAATCTGCGGAGAACTGAGGAGGATATGAAGATCGTGAGCAAATGTGGTCAGCAAATGTTAGTGATAAGCACATCCATGCACACATACGCACACAAAGGCAAGATCAAAGAGAGGAAAAATGGAAAGCTTAAATTGCACAAGAACTCTCTTACAAAAGCTTCAATGTCCACTCAGCCAATTCTCCAACTAGCTAACAAAAAGCTAGCCCCAAAAAGGAGCTCTCTAGCTCTTTTTATAGTTTTGTTTTACTAGTTTTGGCCTTGTCTAGACCTATTTTCTGGCCTAGTTAAAAATTAGGTTCCAAGGCTTATTTGGGGGCTCAAACGAAATCGAAAACTTATGAAAATAAATATGTAGGTACTTCTCACACTCCTCAAGCTCGAGAAGTCCATGGAATGAACAAAATGGAGTTGCAAAAATATCAAATGATATTTAAAATGGTCCTTAGTGATCAAATCACTATTTTTATTGGGATTTCTTTTGAAAATTTGACATATACTTTCTTGGAGGTCCCTACATGCTTCTTCTTGTGTGTCCACTTGTTTGACGCGTTCTCATGCCTTGTGCTTGACCTTGAATTCCAATGCCCCCCCTCCAGTCTGTCATCCCTAGTAGACCCTTGCTGGATTCATTGTTCCATGGAGTACTATGAAAGGGAGTGTGCATCATATATCCGCAAATGGTAGTTTGGCTTCCAAATGTAGCAGGGTTTGGTGTCGTGTTCTCATTATGCCAAGCATGAGCTCCACTCCTTTGTTTGTCGTTATGTAGAGATGAGAGGAGGATATGAAAATTATGAGGAATTGTGGTGAGTGAATGTGAGTGAGAAGCACATACATGCATGGATATACACACACAGAAAAGGCAAGACCAAAGAGAGGAACAATGGAAAGCTTCAATTGCACAAGAAGTCTTTTACAGAAGCTTCAAACTCTTTTAGTGTAGCCTAAGTGTGAGCACCACCTCCTTGCCAATCCATGGAGACATGAGGAGGATATGAAGATCGTGAGCAATTGTGGTGAGAAAATGTAAGTGACAAGCACATTCATACATGCACACAAGGCAAGATCAAACAAAGGAACAATTGAAAGCGTCGATTGCATAACAAGTCTCTTACAAAAGCTTCAATCTCTACTCAGCCAACTCTCTAACTACCTAATAAAAAGCTCACCTTGAAAATGAGCTTTGTAACTTTTTTTATATTTTTTTCGCAAGTTTGGTCCTATCCAAATCCAATGTATGGCTTATTTGGTTCCAAGGCTTATTTGGGGACTATGAAATTAGAAAATGATGAAAATTGATATGTAACTACTTCTCATACTCCTCAAGCTTGAGGATTTCTTGGCTTGAACAAAATGGAGTTGCAAAAATCTGAAATGATATTTACAATGGTTTTTAGTGATCAAAATCATTGTTTTTATAGGGATTTCTTTTCAAGATTTGACATACAGTTCTTACAGCTTCTACATGCTACATCTTCTTGTGTATCGACTTCTTTGATGCATTCACATGTCTTGTGCTTAACCTTGAATTCCAACACCTCCCCCTCGAGTCTGTCATCCCTGATAGACCCTTGTTGGAGTGGATGTTCCATGTAGTACTGTGAGACATAGTGATCGTAAGGAATTGAACTCACAACCTCTTGGTTAGGAATGTGATGGGCTAATCACTTGCCCCGAAAACCATGGTTGAGGACTACTCCCTAATCCTCTCTCTTAGGGTGTAGTTCAACTATCTCTTATCTATCAAGGGTGTGGTTCAACCATTTCCTTCTTATCACTTTATTACATTCTTCCCCCCTTGGTCAATCATTGTCCTCAATGATCTCATGTATCCCTCTCGCCTCGGTGATCAGTTCTTGAACTACTTTGGTACCCTTGAATTGATGTCCTCAACCTCCCATAGTTTCTTGAACGGTGTTCCCAACCTTGGTGTCTTGAACCTTGTTCTCAACCTTAGTATCTTCAACCTTGTTCTCATCCATGTTCGGTATTTTGAACACTCAAACAAGTGCCACCCAACATTTCCCAAGGACTTCACACTTCCATGCTACCTTTGTAGATTTGGAAAGTTCATTTTGAGATTTTTCCAACGGTATCTTATACGCCTCAATTTGACCTATGGATTAAGAGATACACTTGAATCTTTGTTGGATCCAATTCTCAAAGCGCTGCCTCCTCAATTCCTACCTTTTCACATGATAGAGTGCCCAAGCGCAATCTTTAGAGGCCAATGGGTCATTCCACCTTTCCCATGCCTACTTCCTAGACTCTCATACCAATGTAAGGAATTGAACTCACAACCTCTTGGTTAGGAATGATGGGCTAACCACTTGCCCCAAAAGCCATGGTTGAGGATTACTTCCTAATCCTCTGTATTAGGGTGTAGCTCAATCATCTTCTATCTATCAAGGGTGTGGTTCAACCATATCCTTCCTATCACTTTATTACAGTGTCCATCATGTGTCTGCAAGAGTGGTTTGTCTTCCAAATGTAGTGGGGTCTAGTGTCATGTTCTCATTATATCACTAGTAGCCTCTGCAAGATTGGGTCCCTTTGTATGTACTTCTTCCTTGGATTCGGGCATGATAGTATATTTGTAGCTTCCAAGAATTTCCAATTGGTCAAAAGAGGTTCTCAATGTTGATTATGAGTACTAGTTGGCTATGAATTGCTTTATAGGTACTGATCTTGTAATCGTGATGTCCACATTTATCATGCCAAGTGTTCACACCCCATAATGAAGGATGGGTAAGTGCATTAGTGCATGGGTTGAAGACACGGCCTTGTAATGTGGCCTGGGGAATGCATTGTAAGATGTATGGTGCAAAAATTTTGGTCTTGAGCTAAGCGCTCAAGGGTATGCTGATGAATAGATTTCATAATCTATCATTGTTTTAACATTGCCGACGTAGGGTACTCTTTCCATGGTGAAAGTTCAATCAATGTTCATCCCTTTGTGTTGTACTCCCATCATGATGATTGACCATTGGCTTGTTTTTTGTTGTTTATGGATGTCCTTGTTGATGATTCACTAATGAGATTCTTCAAGCACATGGTCCTATTCTTGCTTTTTTGCTTTTTTTTCCTTTTTCTTTCTTTTTTATATCCTCTCTTTTTCTTTGTTTGGAGTAGTGTCATAAACTAAGAAGAAAGAGGTTAGTATCACTAAAATAGTTTTCATGTGTCAAAAGTGTCTCATGTGCTTGGGATTCTCAATTATGTCTATGCACGGCCTTGTAATGTGGCCCTATCTTAATGCATACCCTAGAAATGCATGACCGGAATGGTGCAAAAGATGGTGTGATGCCAAGGGCACATGGTTATTGCATGTCAAGGCTTCTGATGATACTTGCAGATATTGATTAACTCTTTCTTTGGAGGTATCCATTGGATCTTGAAGTGATGCAATCAATCGATGGTTGAATGACAACTGATCATTTACCCATATATGGATCCACTTTAGTATAGTTTTTGGCCACATCGAGATCACATTTGGCCTTGTCATCTTTGGATGGTTTCTTAAACTATGTATGGCTTGGTTCTTAGGTTTTATGGGGACTATTGGTGCTTTTGGCTTCCAAACCCATACCCTTGGTGATTGTCTTCTTACTTTTGTCGAAGTGGTTAGTTGATCTCTGTTTGATCTCCATGCTTGATTCTGACCCTTGTCTCTCCTTGTATTTTTTGTTAAGACTTTTCTCGTGTGCGAGAGCATGGGTTGTTGTGTATGTAAGAGCTTCTTAGGTACCCACATGTGCAATCGCCCTTTTTGAGCTACAACTAATTCCATAGGCACCCAAATTTTTATGTTATTGTGGTCGGCCTTGATCGATTGCTTTGGTAACGAATTTTGGAGCTTCTATAGAGATCCTCGTTGTTCCGCTACTTGATGCCTTTACATTTTTTGCTGCTTCTTTGTTAATGACTTTGATCGCAATGGTGTGATTGATTGTGCTCTCTTTTGCACCTAGATTTGATTCATGCTTGAAACTACTTTCTTCTTGAAGTGTGTTTGTCAATTTTATGTAGCAGTCATCTTGAACTATCCTTGCTCAAAACTTTTTCTCAAACATAATGATAATGCACTTCTATGTGCTTGCTTCGTGCATGAAACGTTGGATTGTTTGTCAAGTGAATGCTTGACATGTTGTCACCATAAATTGGAATGGTCTCCATCTGCACATCAAGATCAACCAAAAGCTTCTTAATCCACATAGCTTCACAAGTTACAAAGGCTAATCCTCTATATTCAGCTTCTTCCGATGATAGTGCAACAGTAGGTTGCTTCTTCGAGCTCCATGTGATAGGTTTGCTACCTATCATGAACACATACCATGAAGTGGATCTTCTATCTTCCTTTGAACTAGGCCAATCAGCATCACTAAAGCCCTTTACTTGCAATTCTTCATTATATCTATAAAACAAGGCATGATTGACTGTGTGCTTCACATATCTTGGCACTCCTTTGGCTGAATTTTAAATGTTCACTTGTTGGAGCTTGCATAAATTGAGAAAGAACTCCAAAAATATAACACAAATCTGGTCTTGTGATTCTAGCATAGACCAATGAACCTATAATACTCCTGTATGTAGTTACATCATGTCACTTCTCTCCATCATTTGAGCATAGCTTCACATTTGTGTCCATAGGTTGGGTGAGTGGTTTGCATTCACTCATTCCAAATCTAAAAAGAACATCCAACAAGTAATTTCTTTGCATCAAGTAGATGCCATCTTTCCCATAGACTATCTCAATGCCTAAAAAGTATTTCAGCTCACCAAGATCTGAAATTTTAAACTCCTTACTGAGTTTCCTTTTGATCTCTTGTATTCCTGTAACATTACTTTCTGTTATGATGAGATCATCAACGTATATGCAAATATATACCTGCTTGCCTTCTTCTTTCTTCATGTAGAGAGAGGGATTTGCATTACTTGGACTATACCCAGACCTTGTGAGGTACTCAACCAATCTTTGATTCCAAGCACTTGGTGCTTGCTTCAGCAAGCTTTCTTCAATCTACAAACAAAATCTGGATGCTTTGTATCTTTAAATCCAATCGGTTGACTCATGTATACCTCTTCTTGAAGTTCACCATTGAGAAAAGCATTTTTTATGTCAAGTTGGTATAATGGCCATCTCCTTGCTGCACTCACTGCAATCAAGGTTCTAATTGTTCCCATCTTTGCAACCGGGCTGAAGGTCTCTTCATAGTCGATGCCGTGAGTCTGCTTGAATCCTTTTGCTACTAGTTTAGCTTTATGCCTTGCTAGAGAACCATCAGCATTTCTCTTTATTTTAAACACCCATTTATTTGGAACAATCTTCATACCTTCAGCCTTTGGAACTAGCTCCCATGTGTGATTGTCCTTGAGAGCTTTCATCTCTTCTTGCATAGCTTCTTGCCATTCTTTTTGTGTACATGCTTCTTTATATGCATCCGGTTCTTTGTCTTTGACCATGTGTGTCATATATGCAAAATGCTTTGCAATAAAACTATCATAGCTCAGCCTTTGAATTAGATACCTTGCTCTCGAAGACCGGTTATTGCTTCTTCTTTTGAATATTGCTTCTTCAACCGGTTCAACTTTACCTTTGGTGTGATCACCTCTTCATACTCTTGTTCACTTGCATTTGAATCACTATTTTGAGCAGAACTTTCAGCTTTAGATCTTTCATAACATGATGTTGGTGATGAGGAACGAACTCCTTAGTCTCCCTTTCCATGTTGAGCTTTTTTCAAGTGATGTAGAAGCTTCTGGACCTGACATTTGAGTGCTTGTTTGCTGAAATTCTTCTTGGACAGCACCTCCATCATCTTCATAATCTTCTTCAAGAATCTTCTCTTTCCCTTTGTCTCCAAACCATGACCTTAGCTCATCAAATACCACATCTCGTGAGACTCGTAGCTCCTTTGTCACGAGATTGTAGCACCTATATCCCTTTTGCTCCGATGAATATGCAATAAAAATACATTTTTTGGACTTTGCCTCCATCTTTGTCCTTAGTTCTTGAGGGATGTGAACATAACACACACATCCAAAAACTTTGAGATGTGTAAGGTCAGGTTTCTTACCGGAATAAACCTCCTCGGGAGTTAGATTATGCACTCCACCATTTTGCACTTTTTCATCAAATAAACGGCCATACTAGTTGCTTCAGCCCAATAGTTTAGTGGCATCTTCATCTCGTTGAGCATGTATCTTGCAACTTCTGTGATATGTCGATTTTTCCTTTCAGCTATTCCATTTTGTTGATCCATGTACCTACATGTAGATTGTCTCTTGATGCCATTTTCATAAAGAAAATCTGAAAATTCTTTGGAGAAATATTCTCCTCCTCCATCGGATCTCAAAGTCTTTATGTAGGGTCTTGTTTCCTTTTCCACTTGTGCTTTAAATCTCTTGAACATGGAGAACACATCTGATTTTTGTTTTATGCAAAACATCCATACTTTTCTTGAATTATCATCGATAAAAGTGACAAAATATCTATTACCACCACTGATGGTTGTTGTGATGGTCCCCATACATCCATGTGTATCAAGTCGAGGAAATTCCTTGCCACATAGTTGCTCTTGTTGAATGGTTGTCGAGTTTGCTTTCCTAGTTGGCATGCTTCACAAAACTCATGTAGTCTAGCATCATTGAATCTTGGAAGACCTCTTACCACTTCATGGTTGCTCATGTCCTTGAGCTTGGGAATGTTGATATGTCCAAATCTTTTGTGCCACAAATCAATTTCAACAATCCTCTTGTTTCCAAACTGAATATACATCACCTTTCCATGTGATTGTTGAATGTCCAAAGTGAACATCCTTCCTTCTTTCCTTCCTTCAGCAGTGACCTTGAAACCTTCTTTTGGATTCTTTATAAAGCAGCTTTTTTCATCGAAGATAACATGATATCCTTTCTCTACCATTTGTCCTATTGAAATCAAATTCTTTGCAATAGTAGGAACATGAAGAACATCATCCAATACCTTTCTATCTCCAAGCTTGATATCTCCAACATGCTCAATTGTGTGTTGAGTTTCATCGCCGGTCTGCACATATCCTTTTCCACTTGGAGCTTGTAGCTTTGTGAATAAATCTCCTTGGCATGTCATATGGTTGCTGCAACCTGAATCTATGAACCATTTTTGGTCATCACTTCTCGAGCTGTTGTAGTCATGCTTCATGGCAAGCATGGTTAGCTTGTCTCCTTCACTTGATGTAGTCGCATAGTTATTTTGGCTCCTTTGGTTGCCTCCATTCAGCCTTCCATTCTTTTGCCAACAATCATTTGCATAATGTCCTATTCTACCACAATGATAACATGTTATACCTTTATGAGGATTGTATGAACCTTGACCTCTTCCTCTATTTCTTCCTCGACCTCTTCCATGTGTGTTGTCATTTGAGTTGTCCTTGTTGTCCTCCGAGTTGTGTTGGCTGAAATTTTTGTTGTTGTAGCTTCTTCCTCTTCCTCTTAAGCCTCCTCTTGAGTTCCTTTCTCTACCTCTTCCTGCATATAACATTTGACTGTGGGTGTCCTTACCTTTGTTGCCTTCTCCTTGTTGAGCAACCTCTTTAGCCACAAGATTTGGTATAATCTCGTCGAATGTTGGGAGAGGATCTCTATAAAGAATGTTTGTGATGAGGGGCTTCCACTTTTGTTCACTCCTCAAGATTCCACACCTCCCAATCCTATGAGATATGCTTCTAAGGAATTGATGCTCAATTGTTGATCTTGGCAATATGAGAATCTAGCTACAATAGTTGCCACACCTTACACTCATTCCTTGTCCCAACTCTATGGTCACAAAAGGACGTCGGTTGATTATTTGAGGAGCAACTACAACCGATGTTGGGCACATGGACATGTGATATCTTGGGGCTTCCAAATTGACATCTAGACCTAGTCTCCTTAACTTATTTTGCATAAAGTGCTCTTTGTCCTGTGCTTGTGCTTCTTCTCTAACCCTTATCTCTTCTTCTCTCCCCTTCTTATCAATGTTGAGTCTCATTAGCATATCCTCTATAAGAGGTTCTTGATATAGCATGTGTATACTTCCTACCATTATTTGATATTTTTGTGATTTTACAATTTCATCTTTTTTTGTTTTCATTGTTTTATTTGAGGCTTCATAGGTTAGGACATTTATCAACTTATTTTCCCATTTAGGAACAACTTCTAAATTGAACAGATAAGCATCCGGTAGTTCATGAGATACTCCTTGTGATGACTCTCTTGAAGTGATGTGAGAAAGGTGATCTTCCCTAAGGTGGGTCCCACCTTTCCTAATAACCACTTCAAAGTCATATTCCATTACTAAAAGGAACCATCTTACTAAGTGTCCTCTATTGCAAGGTTTATTGACCAAATATAATATAGCTTGATAATGAGTGAAGAACTTGAACTTGTTGGCCAATAGATAGTGTGTAAACTTTATCATGGGATATACTAAGCCTTCTCTCTTGGTTGTTGTATACTTTCGTTCAGCTGTGTGTAGTTGTCTGCTAACATATGCTATAGGGAAATGTAGATTTCCTTCACCTCTGGGTTATGCTAGCACACATCCTATTGCATAATTGGATGCATCTGCATGGACATGGAATGGTTTATTCCAATGAGGAGTGGTTTTTATTGGTGCAGTGGAGAAATGTCTTTTCAACTCATTGAAGAAGTTCTCGCATTCATAGTTCCACTAAAAATTTCTCAACATAATGTAAAGAGGTTTAGCTATGATTGCATACATATGGATAAACTTTCGATAATATTAGCACTGGCCCATAAATGCTTGTACCTTTTTCATATCCTTTGGTCTCGGCAAATCCACTATGGCTCTTACTTTGTCCTCATTTGTTGATATTCCACTTTTAGAAATAGTATGACCTAATATCTTACGTTGATGTACCATCAACACACACTTTTCTTGGTTTAAACAAACTTGATATGCTTTACACTTGTTGAAGATCTATCTGAGCTCAAGGATGTGGTGTCTTCTTTCTTAGGAATAAGCACATAAACCATCCATATATACATCTAAGCTCTTTCGTAAGAACCCTTTGCAGAAATGACACAAAAGTCTTTGCAATGCTGCAAGTGCATTCGTGAGCTCAAATGGCATCACATGAAATGCAAAGATTCTCCACTCTGTGGCAAAGATTGTTTTGTGTTGATCTTCTAGGGCAATAGCCACTTGGTTGTAACCTAAAAATCCATCAGGAAAGCTATAAACTTCCTTGCCTACAACATGCTCAAGTAAATGTTTGGTGATTGGAAGTGGATAGCTATCTTTGATTATAGCAGCAATAACTTTTTAAGGTTAATACACACCTACAAATTTTCGTTCTTCTTTTATTTTGGTTGCATAAGTGTCACTATATGTGTAGGGCTTCTGTTTGGTCGGCTTGGGATGAGCCATCATGGGGATCATATGAGAACATATTTTTGGATAAGCCCCCTTCAGGTCTCTATAGTTCCACACAAACAGGTCCCTATATTTCGTTAAAGCTATAAGCTCTACTTCTTCTTCTGCACTTAGGTCTTCCCTTAGGTCTTCCCTTCTGTACGTACGTAGCTCTTCATTCTCATCAATAATTACCATAATTATTTTGGTATTTTCTTTATTATCATGTGCTTCTCCTATGATGGCCTATCTCTTAGGCATTCATATCAAAATTTTTTGGTCTTCAACTTTCATATTTCTTGAAATTCTCAAGTACTTCGAACAATGATTCCTCCTCTGCTTGTTTTATTGCTTTCCTTTTCTTTTTGTTTTGACTAGCTTCACTTTACTCCCTTGAATTTATAGTTTTAATGCTTGTTAGGGGTTCTTCTTCTTTTTTTCTGAATACTTCTATATTTTCTAGATAGTTCTCTTTTGAGTCAAAGTGAGTATCCATCACAATAGCTAGATCATCATCATCCTCTTCTTCTTCTTCTAGTATGACCTTATAAGAGTCACACTCTTCTAGAAAGGGTTCACACATGAACAAAAAAATGAGGCATCCATTGTTCTTCACTGATAGCAATGTCTATGGCGGCTAAGATTTTTGCCCTACAATGAGGTTTGAATTCCTCATCTCGAAAGATCATGGGTGTGTATGTTGAATGTATCACCGGTCTATCTCCTTAAGAAGTTTCTTCTTGTCTCACTTTTAGGTGTCTTTCCTCTTCCTCTTCGACCTTGGACATCCACAACTGAGTATCTGCATGCATCGTGGATGGATTTGAAGAGCTTGCAAAATGCACAAAGATTGAATCTTTTTGCACCTTGTGTATATGATTCCACTATAGGGTTGGCACATCTCTAAAGGTATAATCCTTCAGATTGACCTTGGTTTTGATCTCTAAGTGCTTCAAGTACAAGGAGTTGGTCCCCCAATCTTGTACTATTGGTAGTTTTCCTATGAAGGGCCTTCCTAGGATGATTTCATAGACATTATTTTTGCCTAAGTCACATATAGAAAAGGTGTGCTCAAACTCTACACCACAAGTGGCTAGAGCTATCCCTTCTAACAATCCTAAAGGTTTTTCAATATGGCCGTCAACCATTTGAAGCTTCATTCTAGTTGTTCTTCTTGTAGGTTTTCCCCATCGCTTCCACAAGGAAGTGGTCATAATAACAACACCAGCATGTGAGTCTAAGATAGCATTGGTTCTCTAACCTTGGTGGGTGATTGGAAGATAAGTATTACTTTCTTCACCTTCAGTCATGTCTCCTATTTTGTCTAGAGGTATCTTTGGGACTTTTTGCTTAGAGCCTACCTTCAACATTTTGGAACCAAGTTGTGGAACTTGATTTCCCACATGCTTCCACAACTCAAGTTTTGTTTTCAACAAATCTTCTAGGGTGAGATAACACTGCACCTTTTTGTTCTTCATGACTTCAATGTCTCCAGGAACCACTGAATCTTCATTTCATATCAGTATTATGGGAGATCTAATTTGAAGATATTCAGATTCCCATGGGCTTGTGAATTGTGGCAACTCTTGTAAAGAATTAGATTCAAAATCTAATCTTTCATCTTCTTGTTGCTTTGCTTTGTCTCCATAAATAGATCGAATGTCTTGGGGAAATTGATCATGAAGATCATCAATTTCAGGAATAAGAGGGGGATAAACCTTCTGCTTAGCCCATTTCTCTTCTTGTATTTCCCACAAGAGCTCTTGAGATTATTGTTCAATTGAAAGAGGTGTTAGTCCAGCTGTTAGTCCTTCTTGAAATCGAGTGTGGTAGGCCTTGAACATCATGTTCAAGCCTTCTAAAGTTGGATTTGCAAAGATAGACCTTGGTTGCGGTCTATTCACAATGAGTGGTAGGGTGGGATAAAGTGGAGTAGATGAATTTTTGGCATGCGAGGGGTTTTGAGATGCAATGTCTACTATTTTTGTTTTTGCATATCTCAAGCTTTCTTTTAGTTCAGATAACTTTCTAGTGCACTTACGATTTCCCTTCTCCCTCGTATCCTTCCATGTTCCTATTTTCCTCTTAGTAGGCTCTCTTGATTCACATGACTCTGATTGTTTAGATAGCTTAGTCTATTTTAAGGCTTGTGCCCTAGTGATTGCTTGTGTAGGAGCCACGTTAATGCTACTTGAACTTGAATGCACCACTAAGCCTTTCACATTAATGGATGTAACCTTGGGTGCACTAGAAGGGTTCCTTGGATAATCTCTAGGGAGATGTTCTTTTCCACACTCAAGAGAAAAGCCTTGTATTATCATGTTCTGTCCTTGTCTAGGAGCCGGTGGGTGGGGACATTCACGAATGAATGAAATGGTCTCCCTGACATATAAAACATGGTCCTTTAGGGGCTTCTGGTCTCATTTATCTGACTTGGGGCTAGGATTCGTGTACATGATTGTGGAGTATTCTGGCTCCCAATTTGGCTCCATAGGTAGTGCCTCATATTGATACACATAAGTCTCACTATGCTCAGGTGACTCTGTGTAACAAGCGTATGGAATATCTTCATGGGTGTAGTCAAAACTCTCCACAGGAGGGTCATTTTTTGAGACCGAAGGGGTCATTGATACTAATGCTCTATCAAGGTTCCCCTCTACCAATGCATACATAACTAGAATCACATTGGCAGAAGGTGGCATTTGGTTTTCTACGACCGGTTGTGGCCTATATGATGCTTGATATTGCTATTGGTATTGAGGTTGATATTGTCGTTGTGGGCTATAATATGGATGTTGGTATTGGTTCGGATACCTACCCTATTGATAAGGTTGCTGATACATTTGTCTCACAGCATACCCATTGTACGGACAATCTTGAGCTGTGTGGTTTGTGTGTTTTCCCTCAAGAGTGCACTCTTGGCCGCCAAGGTTCCCTTGGGTTTGAGCCATGATCGGGCAAACATTAGCCATGTGGTCTCCTCCATAGTTGTAACATTCTTTTACTATGGTGATCCTTGGTGTTTGTCTATTTTGATCTCATAGCTTCTTGGCAACTTGCTCAACTAACTCATCTATCTCAATGGAGGGTCTAGAAGTATGATTAGTAGAACTCCTAGAATCCTTATAGAGTTTGGATATTTATAACTCCTCACCCAAGTTGTCCTCTATGTCAGTACACATTCTCAAGAATTGATATAGTGTGATTGACTCCTTAAGATATATATATGATCTAAGTTTTCCGCTTAGAATTCCATCTAAAAATAAGGAAACTTGTTTTTCTTGTGTTGGTAATTTAGGTGTGGGACATTTTCCACGTATTGTTTAAATCTCCATCTTGCTAGCTAAATTGTTTCTTGGGGTATCTATTTCAAGCTCTGGATCAAAAATGATGTGTTATGCCTGATGCCACTCTTGGAAAATTCCATGATGAATGCTTTTAGAAATGGACCTATATGTTGGTAGTTATAGTTTTTTAGGGGCTAAAACCAAGATAAGGTAGTACCCTTGAGGGTCAAATCAAAAGCCTCAAATTGGGTGAGCAAGTCCTCGACCTGCTCTACTCTTAATACTTGTTTGAACTCATCCACATGATGATAAGGATCTCTTGACCCATCAAAATAGTTTTTCATTGTCTTGAACACTTGAGAGGGTCTAAGGGTTGAGTTCTCTCGGGGTCTAGGTAATGGAAAATCATGTTCATCTCTTTGATTCTTATGTGTTCGGTGTCTCTCTCTTTCAGGTCTTTCACTTTCAAATCCTTATCGCTCTCTTCACAAAGGGATTACAAAGCTCACTTCAAGTCTCTCTCTAGCTCTTTCTCTCTCTGTTTCATGAGCCTTGGATGATCCTACACCTTGGAGGCCATGGGAAACATTAGATCTAGATGGAGGGAAAATCAATTTGCCTTGCCAAGTGTATGCATGCCTGCCATGCTCTGTTACCAAGAACATTCTCTTCCACGTGTTATCTAGATAGACAACTTTGCTTGGTATCTCAGGATCTTTGAACTTGTAGATGGTGACTCTGCCTATTTTGCTAAGTTGATTTGGCTTGTATCTCCATAAAGGTTACTTTGTTTCTCTATTCAAGAATAGTTCTATGCTTTGGTTGTCTTGGGGAACCCACTTAGGGGTAATCACTCTCATCAGGATGGATTTCCCTCGATGAGTCTTGGGATATTGTCCTAGGTCTCCTTGCTCTAGGTCTCCTATCTTGTTCTCGAGAATGAGATTTCCAAACTCATCTTTCCTATCTGGTAAGCTGGGAGCCTCATACATGGTTCCTTGCTTATCAAAATATGAACCTTCTTTGAACTCAACCACTGGGTGTTCAAATCCAAAGGATTGATCATGATTTTTGAGTTGGACACTTGATTTCCTTAGACCATTCTCATATATGCATGCACCTACTAGGTTTGTCCATATATATTCCAATTGTGTTTTATAGGGACCTTTTGGTGTTTGTAAATACGTACTGCCTAAGCTACTTGCAGGTCTCCCCATGCTAAAAGACATTTTTGAATGACTTATTTATGAGCTTAGCATGTAGTAATAATCATTAAGTTGTTGTGCCCATGACCGACATGTGTGATTGATACTAGCTTCAGACGATCAGAAGCATTCTCTATTGTGGCTTACGTGTCTACCTCATCTAAGGTTCATAAGGCTTGGTTAAGAGTCCACATGTTCTCAAGCACAACCTCATTGCAATGTTCCTTTGAATCAACTACTTGTTCTTTTATAGATTTCTCTAGTATAATCTTTCTTGAAAAATGTCATCATTAAGAGAACTTGAGTTTTATCACACTTTGATATGTGATCACTCCACCTAAGTCCTTTTCCCTTTGGGGTTTGTCACAACAATGTCTTAGCTATGCTTGAACTTGACTAATTAGGATTTTCTTGGACTTGATTCATACTTAACGTGATCCTAATTAATCAATATAATTAGTCATATTTACCCTAAGCTAAGAATTGACTTATAGAGTTAAGAATGATTCCAACCTCAAGTTGCTTCTTCCTTGATCACCTTTGAATGCCCTAGACACAGGTTGCCAAGCTTGCGATGCACTGACCACCTTGATTTGATATCCTTGAATGCCTCTCAATGGAACTATAAAACTTCCAAGTTTAGATCAAACTTAACTCCAATTTCATTGACAAATAGTTTGATTCAAGCATTTTCAAAGACTCTTTATTCCCATTTGTATTGCTCAAAATCTTTTGGAGCTTCCTTGGCTTCCCAATCCCACCTGCAACTTCAAATTAGCATGTCTAAAAATCAACATCTTATTTTTTAGAAAAATAGTTCAGCACGTGTAGGATTTGAAACAAAATTTCCAATGCACTTTCGATCTCAAAAAAAAAGGATTTTGGATGAAAAGGTTATGAGGAATCAAGCTCATGTTGTTCAAAACATACAAACAGGATGTGTCAGAGAATCACAATTTTTTGAGATTCATACAACCAGAAAGTCATGACTTTGTGAAAACCAAAAGCCAAAAAGTCATGATTCTTTGCTCAATAAGTATCCAAAAAATCACCGTTTTCTCAAAAAGTCGCCTCGCAAAAATTTGGGATTCTCTCAAAGAATGGATGGGAGAAAGTCGTGATTTTTTCAAAAATTGGCTTGCGTAAAGTTGCAAATTTTCAAGAGTTGCTTCCCAAAAGGTCATGAATTTCTCAAAATATGGAATGCAAAAAGTTGCAATTTCCTCAAAAATGATCCTTTGAGAAAGTCACAATTTTCTTTAAACTTGATTCCACAAATTTGCAATTTTCTTAAAGTCTTCATGATAGAAATTTGCAACTTTCTCAATAATTGCGTTCTAGAAAGTCAGGATTTTCTCAAGATAGGATTGCAGAAAGTCTCGATTATATCAAACGCAGCCATCCAAAAATTCACGATTTCTTAAAAAATTTGAGTGCGAAAATTCACAATTTTCTCAAGAATTAGATGGGAGAAAGTTGTGATTTCGTGCTCTGCAAATTCCACTAGAAAATTGCAATTTTCTTCAGAGCTCAAAGGCGCGAAACTCGCAATTTTATCAAAGCTTCATTGCCAAAAAGTCGTGATTTTCTCAATAATTTCCTTCTAAAAACTTGCAAATTTTTCACACAGCCCAAAAATTCGTGAAAAATTCACACTTAGAGAACCAAAAAATCCCAATTTCTTGATAGCCCAAAGGTCAGAAAGTCTTTTCTTCACTTAGAATGCCACAGAGTCCCAATTTTGTTCACACTACGAAAGCCAAAGACTCACCATTTTCTCACAATCAAAAAACCAAAAATTCATGATTTTTTCTAACTTAGAAAACGAAAGAATTGCAATTCTTGTAAAAGTAAAAAAAAAAATGTTATGATTTTCTTAGTGGATTTTAGGTGAGAACCAAAGAACCGCGAAATTAAAAAAATTAAATTTTCCAGAAAGTTACAATTTTTTTCCAAAATTCACGATTTTCAGAGAATTTTGACAAGAACTTCAAAATCAAGTGATGAGGCCTACATGTCATCATTCATGCAAATGGTTACGGCAAGCACGAAAACTCATAAACACAAACACCTTGCCTCTCTTTCTCTCTCTCTCCTAGAACCATGAATGAAAATGAGGTGAAAGAAGTAAATATACACTCAAAAACAAAAAATTATAGTGAAGGTGAAGATGATGGTGATGGTGACAGTGATGAAGATGAAGATGGAAAATCACACGCTTGACATAAAATGAATATTTTTTTTCTTCCAACATTGCATATGTACACTCTTATCGTCACAACGCTCGTTGTCGAGCAACGCTCCTTGACAATGGCGCCAAAATTTGGTGTAGCCCAAGTATGAGAAAAACTCCTTTACTTGTCAATCCGTAGAGAAGTGAGGACAATATGAAGATTGTGAGCAATTGTGGTGAGCAAATATGAGTGAGAAGCACATTCATACATGCACATAAGGTAAGATCAAAGAGAGGAACAATGGAAGGCTTCAATTGTACAAGAACTCACTTAAAAAGCTTCAATCTCTATTGATCCAACTCTCTAACAAGCTAACAAAAAGCTGACCTCAAAAATGAGCTCTCTAGCTCTTTTTTATAGTTTTTTGACTAGTTTTGGCCATGTCCAAACCTAGTGTCTAGCCTACTTGAAAATTAGGTTCTAGGGCTTATTTGGCGGCTGAAATGGAATTAAAAAATATGAAACTTCATATGTAGGTACTTCTCATACTCGTCAAGCTTGAGGACTACTCGACTTAAACAAAATAGAGTTGCAATAATGTGAAATGATATTAACAATGGTTTTTAGTGATCAAAATCACTATTTTTATAGGGATTTCTTTTGAAAAATTAACATACATTTCTGGGATTCCCTACATGCTCCTTCTTCTTATAGGTCCACTTGTTTGATGCATTCTCATGCCTTGTGCTTGACCTTAAATGCCAACAGTATCTTGCAAATAGTAGATTTGTATGTATGTCCCTCAATTTTTCCATTATTTTTAGAAGCACCTATTTCTTCCTTTTGTATGAATCAATGAAAATGTAATCCAATTTCTCTCAAAATGAGAAGCACATATTCTTTATGCAAGCACATGTATGACAAGATTTTGCAAATTGGACATGATTGCTCCAAATTTTTCCCACCACTTAATGGCATGTTGCATTCTATTAGGATCCATTGTAATTGGACAATAAAATCTATTTGAGCATGATTTATATAGGTCCAAATCATAAGAGATAGAACCTTGCTTCTTAAGCTCCACTTTGGAGTATCTTTCTAGTACGTCCATGCACACATTATTAACCTCTCGATCATTATCAGGGCATTTCTCCCTCCAAAGAGGATGAAGTACATATGCAACATCATGGAGTAGAGATTGCACCCTATTCTTTCTTTTATGCATACATCAACCATTATATCTTTGAACACATAAA
>CM035443.1:50525113-50847613 GCA_020310875.1 Ceratopteris richardii
CTAGAGGACTCCTCTAGTGCCTTTACAACGGAAAATATATTACAAGAATAATTATGATACAAAAATATGATGTCCAAATCGGAAAAATTTTGGGGCCCGTCTTTTTCTCTGCTTTGTGCGCTCTTTAGCTCTGCAACACTCTCCCCCTCTTCGTCTTTGTCGTCCCTTGACAGGCTTTGCTTCTTGTCATCAGTTTGTTGTCCGCACGCACCCAGTGGTCAGTATTGTCTGATTCTTGATCTTGCATTACGTTTTAGAGGCGCTCTGATTTGTCCTGGTTGCACACATCGGGCCTTGCTGTGTTATCACTTCTTTTCACTACACGCCACCTTTGCTCATTGTTACCTGTTTATAAAACAGGTGTTCAGTTTTGACGGTCTCTTCTTAATTCTTGTTTTACATTCTCTGGGCCTGATGTATTCGCCTTGATCGCCCACAACCCTTGGAGTTAGACTGACTACCTGATATTCTGCAGTCTAATTCACCTATAGGTTCCTTAATTCTGGGTTGCCGCGCACGCCACCAGTGGAAGGTCTGAAGATATGGTGCTTCAGTCTTCGATCTGGACCTTCCAGAGATCAAGAGGTTGAAGCACCCATGTGGGTTACGTCCTTTCCTTGATGTGTGCGATTCGGTTTGCCACGCACGCCATTAGTGCACATATGCGGATGTAGCTCGTAAGCGTTGATCTGAATCCTCCCCACATATGTGATACTTGTTGGCCCTGATTCCTCCTTTTAGCTGCGTGCTTTTCCTTGGTGTGTGCGCCCCTGCGGGGCTCTGTGCAGAGATGGGTAATGTGCCCCTGCGGGGCTTCCTGCAGAGATGTATCTTCAAATCTTGCCTTTTAGTGAAGCTGTTTCTTTCGTTGTTTTCTTCTTTTCTTCTTTTTACTCGTCTCTCCCTCGACACTGCCCCCCTCCTGGACTCTGTCGTCCCCGACAGGCTTTGATAAGCGCCGGGCATATGTTCGATATACTGTTTGCTCCTTATCATTCAGTAGATTAGCTTCACATATCATCAGTTGTTTCCATTGTTCTGCCTTCAAGCCATCATGTGGTGGCTGTCTGTGATTTGCGAAGAAGCTTAATTCATATGCTACTAATCTAGCATTGAGATTAGATGACATCTTCAAAAATATCTCAGAATCAATCTCAAAAAAACCCGTAAAAAATGCCTCTTCAAACGTCTGCATATATACACTGGGCAAAAACATCAATCTGGAATAATATGCCATTACTGTCGGGCGGCTCGGCATTACTGATAGATCGAAAATAAGTATTTCTGTGCCTTGATTAATGCCGATAAAGTTCAAAAAGGTGTAGGCCGCATGCTTGAAGACATTCAAAACTGTAAGGATCATGCTAAGTATTTTGTTTGTCATTTTGATAGCTAAATCTGGTACTGTCGCATAGTTTTGCAGCCAAAATTCTATTGTTTTTACCATATAATCTTCCGTTGGCAAGTAATTATGTGGCGGGCTCGGAAGCATAGGATAGTTCAGCCACTGTTTATTTATAGAGCCGCTTCTTTGCAATTCCAAAAATTCTCTGGTATTCCTTCTGCGTGGTATAGGACAAAAAGAAGGGTTTACCTGTAATAAATATGGTGCTGCTTGCCACTGCACCCGTAATGTGGGATGTTTCTCCAAAAATTTTCTTCTCCACACTGGTTGTGCAGCTTCAAACTCTTCTTGAGAGTAAGTGAATGTGTCGTGTTTGAAATTCAGCTGCTCATCTGGACTCTTCTGGGTAATTCTCTTTATATAGCGTCTTGTTTTCTCTTTCAAAAGTCCGTATGGAACGTTGAAAGGCTTCATGATCTTTTCTAAGTCTTTACCTTTGATCTTAGCTTCCTTCATGACCTTGATTACTTCATTTTCAAAATTTTCCGTCAATCGGGACACCACTAGTGCCCGTTCCTTCTGACTTATTTCTGCAGTATATGGCATAGGATGATCATCATGTAGATCCGCCACCTGCTCACGTATTGGAGAATCGTAGATCGGGTGAGATAGAGGGCTTACCTCTACCTCGTCAGTAGGATGTTCCTTTCTTGGCACTACTGATGTCCCGATCGGTTCTTTGTCTTGCTTCTGATTCCTCAGCTGTTCTATGCATTCATCTTTTTCTTTTATCTTTTGCATGGCTTCTCCGAGGGCTTCTTTAGTTGCCAATAGCTCCTTACCTATGTCAGTTACATGATCCATATTTTCACTGTAGCTTTGTACCAGTTCGGCATTCACCTTTTGCAATTGACGCTTCAGCTCACTGGTTTCATTGGCATATCTGCTTTTCCATTCTTCTATTTGGGCTTGTTCTTGCTTTAGCAGTTCTTCATATTTCGCGATCTGATGCCGTAATTCTTGGTCTTTGGTTTCTGTTGGTGCCTGTTGTATTAGTGGTTGATCGTATAATAAAGACTTCATCAAATCTTTGTTTCTGTTGCGTAGGCTGTCGTTCTCTTCCAGATATAGCTTGAGTTGTTGTTCTAGTAGTGAGCTACGCAGCTTCATTTTCTCTTTCTCAGCCTCGCTTGCTTCGTGTAATCTTTGCAATTCCGTTAATTGTGCATGCAGCTGTTGGTTCTGAGCAATGGATGCGTCATATTGTGTCTGGATTGTCAGCACTTCAGTATTTTTATTTGCTAATTCCTTTTGTGCTGCAATCAACTGTGCCGATAGCTGTTCACTCATGAGTTGAAATTGATTCTTTTCTCTCCTTGCTTGATCAAACTCGGCATCTATATCCATCATCTGTTGCTGAGTGTCCATGGCTGTTTGAATCATCTGTTTTACTACAGGTTTCAACTGCGTAACATCTACATTAAGCCATGTTTTGGGTATTGCTGGTTCTTCTCCGATGTTTACGTCTTTGCCCTGAGCAATGTGTAAGGTCGTGTCATGGGGCTGCCTAATCTGGAGCTGGATCCTCGGCTCAGCCCCCAGATCTTCTTTATTTCCCTGAGGTGTATCATGAGGCACCTCGATTATAACTTGTTCTTGAGTTTGGAGCTCCTTTGCTTCCTTACTCACTGGAGTTTGATCTTCCTCTTTAATAGGTTGTTTTACATGCGTAATACTAGTGGTCGTATCTTCTTTGATGCTTATTTTTGTGGTGTCATTCAATTGAATGGCGTGCTCCGGTTCCATAGATTCTTCAACTCTTTTTTCCTCTTCTTCCTGATTTTGTGGCGTGACTTCCACTTGATTGATTTCGTTCCATTCACCTTCGTGTGATTCCGTCCGTATATTAGTATCTAATGTATCCTTTTCGGGACTGGAATCCGTATTTGCGCTGGAATCATCAATGCCCAGTTCCTTGTATCTTCCCGCTTGCTCTGGATTCCGTTGTGTCTGCTCTTGACTAGCTTGTCTATAATGATGTCCTTGAACGTTCAAATTGACTTGCCCTTGCATATACTGATGTGTTTGCTCGAGGGAAGCAGACAGATCTCTCTTGGTTATAGGTACTTGTGTTGTCGTGATCTTCGGTAAGAGGTGCGTTCTCTTGGATTGTGGTGTAGTTTGGGCTTCCTCTTCTCGTAGACGTTTCGTACCCTTCATGGGTTTCTGTGTGCTGGTTCCATCCTCTTCAACCATAGCTACAGTTTTCTTCTTCTTCGGGACCGTCGCTGACTTTACATATCTTGCTAGTCCTTCCAAAGTTGGCATCTCTCTCAAGCAGTTCTTCATTTCTAAGGCTTCATAAATCAACAATGTGAGAGCTGAACTGCCATTTAAAAATTTCTTTTGCCCCCACTTCTTTTGTGCTTCAAACAATCTTTCTTGGACATACCCTGTGAGATTGACCTTGTTTCCGATTTGCCTCATGGCATGTGAGAGTAATTGGACTACTATTTTTTGTGGCGCTGTATACCTGTGCATGCTGGGAAAACAAAAATGTTGATGTACCAGTCGTACAGCATCCTCTATGTCAATTCTGTTAATTTCCAGGAATGACCTCTTCTTGGGATCATGGCATTCTTCTTTAACACTAGTAGTGCCTGCTTGATTCCATCCAAAAGCTTTGTTAATCAACTCATGTGTGAATTGGATGGTCTTCCATGTCCCGACTTTGTCCAATACTCGTGCTTCTGGGACCGAGATCTTTGTCGCAGCAGGCTGCATGGTGTTCATTACCTGCGCACACCTCTGAAAATCTGGTACATATATAGGCCGTTTAAGAAATGCCTCTATTCCTGCTTGTGTCCATACATCCTCAATATGAGGTAGTCCTTGTATTATTGTCTTGAAATCTTGGGACATGATTGGAAAGTAGTGATCTGTGTCCATAATTTTGATGGTAGCCATGAAGATTAGCTCTGCCACTGGTTGATCATCCCTGAACCAGTGACCTCTTGCTTTTGTTACTGATTCCAACGGAAGAAGTTGCACCTCTTCTTGCTGCGTAGATTCAGAATCAGTGGATGCCATCTGCACTCAATATAGAGTATAAATTAGTATCCATATTGTCTCAGAAATCCTCCTCTATATGTTATTTATAAGTTCGATGTGGCTCCGAGTGAATGGTGTCGTCCCTTTCCCGTGTGTGTGAGAAAGGTAATACCTGGGTCTTTCACATTTTCATGTATTTTTATATTTTTTTGCTGAAGAGAAAAACAGAAAAGTTAGTTCGTAGCCGAAGCGGTTATTAATTTTTTTGGAGTATTTTCTTAAGATATGTACAAGTGCTCTCCTATTTCCCTATTAGGAAAATGTGCTTGACTATCTTGAACTAGAAGAAGACTGTGCCGAATGCTCGGCCTTGTAATGTGGCCCTATCATGCATACTTTGGATCTCGACAATGCAAAATGTGTGCAATTGGAAGTAGTTGGCGTATGCATGCTGTACAGTTTGTCTTTCGGTATCCAGATTTGCTTCATTGAGCTGGGCTTCGTTGTATGTTGCCCACTTCTACTGAATGTGGCTCTTTTCTCCTTGTAAGTCTGCTTCATCTGATCTATGACTCTCGGCACGTCTCAGGCTGCCTTTACAGACTCTTTCTTTCTCTAGTAACTCTTTATTCGTGGTTGTTTAGCCGGTGGGTTGCATTGGTTCTTCTTGTTTCGGGGATCCTCCCTCCGGTTGATTTGCCTTGGGATGTAAGACTTTGGAACCCAAATTTGCGATCGATCTTGTTGAGCAGCTACGACTGTCTTGGGAATCCATAGTGTAGTAATTTGTCAATGATTTCGCTGTTCAGACGGAGTTGGTTTTTGCTCTGCTCGTTTGTTCTGATGTCGTTTGTGCTTTTGTCTTCGTAGATATTCCTCCACTTGATCTTTCTTTATCCATACTTGGTTAGAATATGGAATAGGGTATATTTTAATGGTGACAGGTTTTGAATTACTCTGAGGCATAGTCTCTTTGATGCTGGGTTCTTCAGTGAGGTTGATTTCAGTTTGAGTGATACTCTCAAGACTTGCTAGACTGGAACAAGGTGTGCAAGCGGAATTCAATGTGTCCGCACATATAGTACTCGATGAAGGTGTATCTATAGTGCTAGAGATCATGCATTCAGGACTTTGTTCATTAGATTGAACTATTTGCTCCGTGCTCACCGATTTTAGTGGTCGCTCATCTAGCAAACTGAATACTTCACGATGTCCTATTCTGGCTGAGATATATCCTAACGCCAATTGAATGGTCACCTCATATTCGTAAATCCAGTCTTGACCTAACACTACTTCCTCAAGTAAATCTTGGTCATGACATACTAACAGCTTTTGTTCCATGGTGTTGTTGCCAAGATGCAACGGTAAGGTGATCTCTCCTATGCACTGAGTAATTGTTCCTCCTATTCCTATCAACTCGGCCATTGATGGGCGTATTGTCTCTTTGAGTTTTTGGGTCAAAGAAAACTTAATGCAACTTACAGCGGCACCTGTGTCAATAAGAGCATTTACCAAGTGATACTCCGTTTTTCTGGCTCCCAAATTTAGATAGGGTCGTGTTCTTTGCGATCCCAGATTTTGAGTGGCTCTAAAATTAGCCATCGGGATGAGTTCTTCTCCTTGACGATATCTTTCATCTCGCTCTCTCATCTAGTCTTTTGGTTTCTTTATCCTTTCCAAAGCTTCTTGTCTCGCTTCTTCTCGTATTCTTTCCTCTTCTACGCGTCTATTCTTACCTTTGAGTAATCGAGACAAAGCTTCTTCTGTTAATGGTTCTAGGTATTTTTTTACTCTACACCCACTGATGTAGTTTGGTAACACGTCTCCATCTAGGGTTGCTAAGCTAATGGCTCCGCTTGTAGATATGCGATTAATGATTAATGGGCCATACCCTCTCTTTTGCAATTTCTTAGCATGTTGTTTCAAAGTGTATACCAAAACTAAATCTCCTTCTTTCAAATTTTTGTCCTTGATATGCGCATCAAAATAGGCTTTTTGTTGTCTTTTAGCAGCATAAATACCCGCTACTGCTTGTAACCTAGTTTCATGAAGCTTTTCTATTTGGTCCAATTGGGCTGATAATTCATGTCCGGTCCACTCATAAGTAGTTGCAACTCTAAGAGTGGGAATCAAGAAATCAATTGGTAAAATAGCGTTTTGTCCATACACTAAGTTAAAAGGAGTAGTGCCTATTGCAGTTTTATAGGCTACTCGGAATGCCCATAAAGCATGGTGTAACTGCTTATCCCAATCTGATCTACCGTTGTTAACGATTTTGGTTAGAACAGTACACAAGATTTTATTTGAACTTTCCGCTTGTCCATTTGCTTGTGGGTGATAAGGGGCAGATTTCTTATGAATTACTAAGAATTCATTCAATAAGGCTTCTTTCACTTCATTAACAAAGTGCGTACCTCTATCACTCACAATCTCTATAGGTAGTCCAAATCTAGTGAAGACGTTCTCGAAGAGAAACTTGGCTGTAGTTCTTGCATCATTTTTCTTTGTTGCTTTTGCTTCAACCCATTTGGTCAGGTAATCTGTGGCTACAATTATGTATTCGGCATGTGAACCTTTTGCTGGTGGGCTAATAGGTCCTATGAAGTCTATTCCCCACTTCGTGAAAGCTCTAGCACTCATCATGGGTCTAAGTGGCATCTCATCTCTTCTAATAGGATATTTCGTTCGTTGACAAGTATCACACCGTTGCACATATGTTATGGCGTCTTGATGTAGAGTTGGCCACCACATTCCAGCAAAGAGGATCATTTTTGCTGTTTTGTCTGCAGAGAAGTGTCCTCCTGCAGCTCCTGTATGGGCCATCTCTAAGACAGAGAGATATTCATTTTCATGAATGCACATTCTTAATTGGTTATCTTTCCCGCGTTTAAAGAGTTGTTTTCCTATGATGGCATAATCCTTACTCTGTTCTTCAAGAGCACGCTTCCTTGCTAAAGTAGCTCCGTCAGGGTACTCTCGAGTTTTCAAGAACTTTACTAGAGGCATGCTCCACCTTGGTGCTATTGTGGAATAGCATAATGTAGAGTTCTCATCTGGGGTTTGTTCTTGACAGGTTTGACAGGTTGACACATAGTTATGTGCATCTCGTTGCATGGTTGGCCAATATATGCCAAATCTCTTGAGTGTTTGCCACGTTCCATTTGCGTTCAAATGAGTGTTCCATTGGTTTATGTGTGCTTTCTGAAGCCACATTTCTTGTTCCTCTTCTTCCACGCATCTCATCAGCAATCCGCTTGAATCCTGGTGGTACAAACTTCCCGCAATGATGTGAAGGTTTTTGGTCCTCTAGAGATCTTGCGTTTGGTTTGGCGTGATCCCATCTTTAGGTCCATGTGTAAGTATCGGGATCAATTTTTCTGCCCATTGAGGGCATACTTCCAGGTTAAAAAGATAAGTATCTGGCAGATCATCAGGAACTCCTATGGGTGGTTCTCCATGGGTCATACGAGATAAGTGGTCTGCTCTGATGTGGGTGTTTCCTTTCTTGACTATTACCTCAAAATCAAATTCCATTAGCAATAAAAACCATCGTACTAGTCGTCCTGTATTGCAAGGCTTGTTGACTAAGTACAATAGGGCTTGATGATCAATGAAGAATTTGAATTTGTTTGCCAGTAAGTAATGTCTGAATTTCTTCACTGCGTATACCATCCCTAGGCCTTCTCTCTCCGTAGTAGTATAATTGCGTTCTGCTTGATTTAACTGTCTACTGGCATAGGCTATCGGGTGGTCTAATTTTCCTGTGTCAGCTGGTTGAGCTAAGATGCAACCAATGGCAAACTTGGAAGCATCAACATGGATGTGAAACGGTTTATTCCAGTTGGGGACTCGAAGGATGGGTGCTGAACTCAATCTATTCTTTAACTCATTAAAAGCTTTTTCGCATTCTTCGGTCCAATTAAATAGAGTCAATAATGCATAAAGAGGTCTAGCAATTATGGCGTACATATGTATGAATCTTCGATAGTACCCACAATGTCCCATAAATGCTTGAACTTCTTTAGCAGTTTTAGGTCTTGGTAAATCCAAAATTACTTTAATTTTGTCTTCGTCCGTTGAAATTCCATTCTTAGAGACAATATGTCCTAAGATTTTCCCTTGTCGCACCATGAAGACACATTTTTCAGGATTGAGGCATACTCGATATTGTCGACATTTAGCAAAAATCTTTTCTAGTTCAGGGATGTGCTCTGATCGTATAGCTGAATATGTACACAGATCATCCACGTACACCTCCATGCTTTTTCTCAGAAATTCTTTGAACACATGACACATCAATCTTTGGAAAGTAGCTGGGGCGTTCGTTAAACCAAAAGGCATGACTCTAAAGGCGTATACTCCCCATTCAGTTGCAAATGCAGTCTTATGTTGGTCCTCAGGAGCAATGGCTACCTGATTATACCCTGAAAAGCCATCTAGAAAACTATAGACTTCCTTCCCTGCTACCCTTTCCAAGAGATGATCAGTGATTGGTAAGGGATAACTATCCCTTATGGTTGCGGCATTCACTTTCTTCAAATTGATGCACACTCTTAACTTTCCATTTTTTTTTGGTACAACCACCAAGGGTGACACCCATTCCGTGTGCTCAATTTCATAGATGAATCCAGCATCTAATAACTTATCTATTTCTTCTTTTATCTTGGCTGAATACACATCATTATAGGTATATGGTCTCTGTTTTGAAGGTTTGGCTTCGGATGTCATGGGGATTCTATGTGCACATATAGATGGATCGACTCCTTTTAAGTCCTTATAAGTCCAAGCAAAGACATCCCGGTATTCTCTTATGAGTCGAATTAACTCTTGTTCTTCTTCCAATGAGACATCCTGTCCTATGAAGGTACATCGTTCTTCTCCTCCTTCCATGGTTACCACTATTTTCTTGGTTTGTTCCTTATTATCATAAGCTATTCCAGGTTGTGCTTCTCTTTTAGGCATCTGAATAGCAATTTTCCTCTCCTCCACTTCATATTTTTTAAAATGGGCTGGTACCTCAAATTGGTCTTGGAGTTTGTTTTCTTCATCTTCTAATTCCTCCTCAATTTCTAATTCCCCTTTTTGTGTGAGTTCCTTATGTTTTTCATTGGTAGTGATATCTATGTTGGTGGTACTAATCCCTAGATCCATGGGTTCCGATTCCATTTCAATGCTCTCGTAGTCCTCCTTCCAGTCTTTCTCGATCACTTCTCCTTCTTCTGCCTCCTGAAGGACTACCATATAAAGGCTAACATCATAACCCTCCTCATCGATACATTCGTTCATGGTCACTACTTCTTCGTTTACGTAGACATTGAGGGTAGCTAAGATTTCCATCCAACCGTGAGGTTCGAATTCTTCATCCGGAAATACTTGTGGCATATAGGCTGGATCTTGTACAGATCTCACTATTCCTTGTTTCTGCTGCCAGCCTTTTCCTCTCTCCTCTTCCTTCTTTGCAGCTTGACATATCCATAGATGAGTGTCCTCGTTCATCCAGGATTGATCACTAGAACCTGCACTATGAACCGATTGATCGTCTTCCTCTTTGTGGATTTGATTCCATTGTAGAGGTGGCACATCTTGATACGTGTACGTATGTAGGTTTATCCTAGTGGTGGTTCCTGCGTGTTGTAGGTATACTACATCTTTTCCCCAATCTTGTACGACCTTTAGCTGTCTCATGAAAGGCCTTCCCAAGATCATTTCATAATTGCTTGGCCTTTCGAAGTGACATATTGTTAAGGTGTGTTCGAATTCCACTCCACACGTAGTGAAGACTACTCGTTCCAACAATCCTAAGGGTCTTTCCGTATGTCCATCTGCCATTTGTATTTTCATGCGTGTTGGTCTTAATGCTGGTTGCCCCCATTTCTCCCAAATTTCTTTGGTAGCAATGCCAACACCAGCTCCTGAATCTAGTATGGCTTTGGTAGTGTAACCCCTATAGGTGATTGGAAGACATGTATTTCCTTCATCTCCTTCGCTAAAGTCTCCTACCTTATCCACTGGAATTCTTACTGTTTTTACTTCGTCAGCTATCTCTTTCTTTTCCTCCTTGACTTACCATTGATTGATCAATTTCTCTTTTAAGTGTGGTTTTACCTTTAACAGTTCTTCAAACGTTAAGGTACATGGGATTTTTACCTCTCTAAGACGTTGTATGATCTCCGATGTTTGAACTGATGGGTTTGTTTCCCGTCTCTTGATTGATGGAATGCGATACAATTCTGAGTTGTGCTCGTACTCCCCGATGTAGTTGGGTAAGTCCTTTACATCTCCCTTGTCACTTGCATCCATCAGAAAACGTTCTTCTGAATTTAGTTCAGGTATTGAACCCTCTATTTCGTTTTCTGCTTATAATTCTTCAAAGGGCGATTCCATTCCTTCTACCTTTTTCCATTTGTCCTCTTGCACTCGTGCCCATAGATCCTTAGTCCAGTCTCCTTCTACTTCGAGGACTATGGATCCTTCCTTTCCCTCAACACCATGTTCTTCATCCTGTGGTCTATTTACTTCAGGCTTTTCCTGAGTGTTTAGGCATTCTTGGAATTTTTCTTCGGAAATTCGGGTATTTGGTAGAGGCGATGCAGGTTTTTCTAAGGTTTGTTGCGCAATTTCTATCAATTTCTTGCATATTTCTAACCTTTCTTTCTCTAAGTTGCCTCTCGGATATTCTCTCTCATGTTGCTCTATGGTAGGTCTTGCTTTTATTCGTGCCTTATATGCCTGAATCCACATGGCTAATTCTTCAGGCACAGGATCCGCTAGGACTGATCCTACCTCCTCCCTTTTATTCTCATTTTTATTTTCTTCTTCCACTTGTGGTTCCTTTGTTGGTTTCTGTTTACTCTTTTCATTTTCCTTCCTTTGTAATAACTTTTTTTCTTTTATCCTATCTCTCCGGTTCTTCCATCTCTGGGATCTTTTACTGGCGATACTTTTCTCTGGTTCTTCGGAGTCTTCTACTCTGTGAGGGATGGTTATATTCCCCTCTTTGTCATTTTGATTACTTTCGTCTGTTTTATCAGGGTCCTCTCTGGCTTTAGCTCTCGTTATTGCTTTTAAAGGTACTGTGTACTCTTTATCGCTCCCTGATGATTCAATCACTTCTATCACATTAATCTGCACGTTAGATGTGACGTTGTTGGGGTTCTTAGGACAATCTCTGAAAAGATGTTCCTTACCACAATCGCTACAGTAGCCTTCCCAGACTCGTTGTGGTGGCGGTGGGTTTGGTAATGTACATTCTCTGATATAGTGTTCACCTCCACATCTGTAACATGGTCCTCTGGGTACAGGCTGTCTATTCATTGGTCGAGGTGGCATGGTTGCTCTAGGAGCTGTGTACATTAAGGACACATAATCCTGCTCGTGTCCGTATGAACTGTCCGATATTTCCATGCCCTAAGCATATGGGTCATACTGTTGCCCATATTCTGTTATCGCGCTTTCATGACCAGGGTATACTCCTTGACTAGGGTCGTACAATGAGTCATATGGGTCATTACTAGTCAAAGGTGTGGCTGACACTATAGCCCTTTCTAGATTTTCTTCTGGCTGTGCAATCTTGACTGGGACAACGTTCTGAGGGTGGGGCGGTTGTTGTCCTAGTAGAGGCTGTGGTTGCGTGTAACCCTGATATGCGTATGGTCGTGGTATGGGTGCCTGCGGCTCATAAGAGGGATAATTAAAAACTTCACCTCCTTGATCTCTTTGGGGATTCCCATATGGTCTCACATAAGGCTGGGTGGGTCTGGTTTGCCTATTGTAAGGGCAGTTCTCGGTGCTATGGTTTGTATATCTCTGCTCTATGCTGCAATATTGTAGAGGTCCGGGGACAGAGGGTCTAGGATGAGCATAGGCAGGTGGTGAGACTACTCCCCTGGTACACAAATGAGAAGGATGATCTCCTCCGCACTGCATACATCTTCTAAGCATAGGCAGTCTCATAGGATTAGTGGGATAATTCCTCTGTCCTTGAACATTCAGCTTTTTTGCTACTAAATCTGCTAGTTCTTCCACATTGTTTTTAGAGTTTGATGTGCTACTGGCTGACTCTTCGCTTTTCAAACTACCTGGAGGTATTTTCAAGTCTTCTGCAAGGTTATCTTCTAGGTTTATACATTCCTTCATACACTCTTGCAAGGTTTGAACTCTCTTTACGTACACTAATGACCTCAAGGTTCCGTTCAACAATCCTTCCAAAAATAATGATACCATTTTGTTTTGGGTAGGCCTCTCTTCCACCGGGCATCTATCTACATACTGTTTGAATCTCCTTGCTTCCAATCTTACTGACTCGGTAAGCAGTCTCTCTTCCACCGGGCATCTATCTACATACTGTTTGAATCTCCTTGCTGCCAATCTTACTGACTCCTCGACACTGCATACATCTTCTAAGCATAGGCAGTCTCATAGGATTAGTGGGATAATTCCTCTGTCCTTGAACATTCAGCTCTTTTGCTACTAAATCTGCTAGTTCTTCCACATTGTTTTTAGAGTTTGATGTGCTACTGGCTGACTCTTCGCTTTTCAAACTACCTGGAGGTATTTTCAAGTCTTCTGCAAGGTTATCTTCTAGGTTTATACATTCCTTCATACACTCTTGCAAGGTTTGAACTCTCTTTACGTACACTAATGACCTCAAGGTTCCGTTCAACAATCCTTCCAAAAATAATGATACCATTTTGTTTTGGGTAGGCCTCTCTTCCACCGGGCATCTATCTACATACTGTTTGAATCTCCTTGCTGCCAATCTTACTGACTCGGTAGGGACTTGTTTGAAGCTGTGGATTAATGATGAAGAATTGTTTTTAATTCCTGATTTTGTAAATTCTTCAATCATTTCTTGATATACCTGCTCCATGTTCTGAAAGGTATTTGGGTCCAATGGCTGAAACCAGGCCAAAGCTGTGTCTGACAAGGTAAGGCCAAAAGACTCATACTGAATCAGAAAGTCATCTACCTGCTCGGCTCTAACTACTTGTTTAAATTCTGTTATGTGGTTGTAAGGTTCACTAGAGCCATCATAGTGATTTCTCATGCACTTGGCAACTTGGATCGGCCGTAGTCGTCTTCCTGCTTCAGGTTGCCTAGGCATCACTCGGAAAATTGGTCTCCCTATTGGTATGCCTGGTCCTCTTACTACCTGCGGTCTGACTGGAGCATGAACTCCATGTCTAGGGTCAATAGCTGGTTGTGGCCGGTAGTTAGGGTTAATGGCAGGCATTGCAAATTGCACATGTGGTCTGACTGGGATCTGGGTCTGTTGTGTTTGTCCCGACTGTTGATATGAATCATTCTGCGATGTTCCAAGTGGATTTCTTGAAGTGGTGGCTTGGTCCCTAGGGGGGAACACTGGGATATTCTGATATTTCAACTCAGCTCTCTCCAATTCTGTTAACGGCCAATATTTTCTCTGATTTTTATCCAAATATGTGATGATGGTGGGGAACTCAGGATCCTGTAACTCATAGATGGTAACTGGATTAGGAGAAGCTTCCCATATCGAGGAATGGGCTCTGAGCAAATGCTCCATCCCATTGATCAAATACACATCCATTAGAGTGTCATCCTGGGGAATCAGGTCTCCTCTCCAAATTTTAGTAATCGTAGATCTCCCTCTAGGAGTAGTTACTTGCTCTTCGTTTCCACCTCCATTTAAGCTTGAAGCATTATTTTCCTCACCATGCTCATTAATGATTTCCGGGTGTTCTGTGACCACATATTGAATATCCTGTTTGTCCATGTACAGTCCTCCTACGTACTTGACTGTTGGTCTAGGCACTATGTAGGCTTCTGATGCTTTCTGTAACCTGGCCACAGATCTGTTTAAGCCATCCAAATAGATGGGGATCTCATAGTGGTTGGTGTTCACATACTCCAAGGAGGTTCTGTATTCTCCCTCAATGATTGACATCATGCCAATCATGGGTACAGTGTTTTGCATATCCTCTGAAGCCATGGGAATTTCCCCTTCTGACTCACTGGAGGTTTCAGAATAATGTGAACGGCTACTTGGCTCGGCTACACTCCCTACAGAAGAAATCACACTTCTTCGGCTTCCTAGGGTTCTTCCGGATCTTAGGTTCATCCACTTAAGAGCTCTGATTAGACTTTGATACCCTTGGGCCTTGAGCACTCTTCACTACAGGTAAAAATGTATAGAAGACTTGGGTTGGAAAAAATTGAGTGAAGAAGAATTTCTACAACACACGATACTTGTCTCCAAAAATACGCGATACCTGATCTCTAGGTTCAGACGATACACGATCTCTGACAAGTATCGCGATACCGGCTAGACGATACCGATACTTGACAAATATCGCGACACCTACGAAACGATACCGATACCTGAAGGTAAGCGATACACGATATCTGGTCTCAGGCGATACACGATACTCAAAGGGAAACGATACTTGGAAAGAGACGATACCCGATATGTGGGAAGTACCGCGATCTTTGCTCTAGACGATCTCTGGGCCAAACGATACTTGGCCGAAAACGATCGACGATACTTGGAATCCCACGATACACGATCTCCGAACTGAAACAATCGACGATACACGATATCTGGCAAATATCGCGATCTCTGAAGATCAGACGATACACGATATTTGGACCAAACGATACTTCAGCCCAACGATACTTGATCTCTCACAAACGATCGCTGGTAAAACGATACACGATACTTGTCAGGTATCGCGATCTTCGACCAAACGATACTTCTCAAGTATCGCGATCGGCGCGAAACGATACTCAATCCACGATACACGATCAACGATCGCTGGAGAAACGATCTCTGACCAAGTATCATGATCGGTATGAAACGATACACGATCGATGGGAAATATCGCGATACTCAACCATAGGAGCAAAACGATACTTGTGAAGTATCGCGATACTCGACCGCGGGAGTAAAACGATACTTGACCCTTAGACAAATTTTAGCAAATGTTTTTGAAGTTTTGATTTTCCCCCTTGATCTCCTAGCTCCACTCTCCTCTCTTCACTATCTGTATCAATCAAAACACAACTTTTTGCCCCTTGAATAACTCTAACGATACTTGGCGCAGATCGTTTTTCTTTCCTAACTTGATTTGTTTGAGAAATGTTGATTAAAATGATGGGCTAGCTTACCTTGGTGGCACCTAGAATCTCTTTATCAATTTCCCTTGCTCTGTGCACTGCCCAAATTGCCTGGTTCCTCGCCCACGATCTCTGCCACAGCTCACGATACTCGACACTCACGCTCACGATACTTGCTCAAACAAGTGATCTTCAAAATGACTTTTTTTGGCTTTTATAGTGGGAATTTTCTTGCTTACAAAAAGGAACTTTTCTGAATAAGACTAAACTCTATCCTAATGACTTGGTCCACTCTCTACTCACTCCTACTCTACTCCTTCTACTCACTTCCCTAAACTAACAACTCACTACACACACTCCAAGAATGAGAAGTAGTAAGTACGGCTGAAAATGACTTACCAAAGAAGAGAAGATTTCCACTCCTCCACTTACTTCAATGCAAAAAACTACTTACCATCACACGAATGCCTCGGTTTGATTCGTCATTCCCCGGCAACGGCGCCAAAAAGTGTGTTGACCTAAGTATCAACTTAGGGACTTGCGGAGAAAGAGACTATACCTCAATCCCCTCACAAGTGCATATAGTGGGGATACATGCTTTTAATTATCAATCCAAAGAGTATACAAACCTAGCCGAGTGTATGAAGACATGCAATCATGTAATGATCAATGCAAATGAACTACTCAAAGAATGTAATGAGGCAAAGACTTATCCAAACAAGCTCCAACTGTTGGTCAGGGCGAAACGATACTTGGTGCAGCAGCCGTCAGTATTTTGGATTTTTCTCCGAGCTCCGAACTCCAAATATAGCGAATAGCATATGCGTTTCGAAGCTCTCGAGAAGACGCATCCAATGGCAGTGGTTTCACTCAATTTTGACGCTCCTACTTCAAGTTATGAGCGAAATACTGAGTCGCGGGAATACTTTCTTACACTTCAGCACTTCCTACACTTCGCACACACCTTTCCTACAGCAAAGAAACACTTTCATGGATAGATAACACTCACAAGCACTCTTTCTAAGCAATACACATGCATGCAAGCTCACGAAGAAGAAGATAAGGAGGGAAGAAGACACAAATTCGAATTTCTGTGCTCTCTCTTCTCACAATGGCAAAAAGTCCTTTACAAAGAGTCACATTTGACTTATATACTAGTGCCCTAAAAATGGTCCTTTCACACAAGTGACCGGCACTTTATTCACTAAAAGACTAACTTCCTACTATTTTACATGGGTAAGCTCCTAATCTTCTGTGGGGATGCATCTAGAGGACTCCTCTAGTGCCTTTACAACGGAAAATAAATTACAAGAATAATTATGATACAAAAATATGATGTCCAAATCCGAAAAATTTTGGGGCCCGTCTTTTTCTCTGCTTTGTGCGCTCTTTAGCTCTGCAACACTAATGATAGTGCATAATCTCACGTTCCCCTCATATTACTAAGTAAGGAGGGTTACGCAACATATTTCTAAGATAACCTTCATTATCGATTGGGGTTTCTATGTATATAGTGTCATGTTTTTAAACCTATGAAATATTGTTGGTACCTTCCAACAATATATATTGGATATCTTCTTCCCATATCTTTCTAGTTTCACGAGAGTACTCCTTGATGATTGTTTTGTTATTGGGAATAAAATCAAGCACTTGCATCTTCTCCAACTTTAAAGTTTGCAATTTTGTGAATATTAGGAATAAAATCAAGCACTTGCATCTTCTTTAACTCAAAAGATTGAAATTTTGTGAATACCGGCTATGCATGAGTTCACTCAAGTACATTCTTGGTATTTCTTATAGAAAGGTGTTTGTGTTAAACCTATTAAGGTTGAGGTAGTTCTAGATGCTCCACTACCAAAAACACCAGAAGTCCTTTGGTTTTTTGGATAAATTCAGTTTTATGGATGACATCTATGTTGGATAGCACACCTCACCATTACCCTCATTAGATTAACAATAGTGCTCCATGAGACTTGCATTGGATGGAAGACTATCATGCAAGCTTTATATGGCTTAAAAGACTATTACATCAAGCACTCATCATGTAATCTCCAAAGTGTGATTTACCCTTTCACATTTTTGTGGACGCCTCCAATATTTCTATTGGTAATGTTTTAATGCCCAAATGGTACCCCCAGTCTATTATGTTAGTTGTCACTTATCCTTGATTGAGGGGAACTATTTTCTTATAGAACATGAACGTTTAGGCCTCATTTATTCCATAAAGAATTTTTATCATTATCTACAAGGAAAGAAATTCATTTTTTGTATGGGTCACTAGGCCCTTACTTACTTTGTTTGTGAGAAAACTTTTGGGGAGAATCAATGGTTGGGTATTATTATTGCAAGAGTTCAAATATGGCATTATTAATTATCTTGACACATCTCATGCTATTACAGATTCCCTTGTTCATACTACATTCTGACAAAAATGTTGGTGATATACATAACTCTTCTCCTGCTATCTATACATCTCAACCAAACACTTTTTTGATATTTCGGGACTTATCTTCTTTTTAATAGAACCCTCTATGAGCCTTTTTAATCATAGGTTTTCCATCAAAACACTTCTCCAATGCAGCTTGCCACATTCTATCCATTTAAATTTTAAGGTCCCTATTTTTGCATTATTGTCTGCCATTTCTATCAATACGATCATTTCAGTGCTTGGTTCTAGTTTATTCCCACCCACAAAGTTCAATCCTATCTTGTTCTCTCACACTCACTCGATGGGTATTGAGATGACATTGAAAAAAGCAATTGCAAACTGGTTTGTGGTGGCCTACAATGCAGCTTGATAATCATCAATATGTTTCGATGCATGATCTTTTTCAATGCACTCGTGAACATCACCCATGTAAAGGATTTTCTATGCAAATTGTTCTACCATTAGAACCCTTTCAAAAATCGGGCCTTGATTTTATCAGTTCGATTATCCCACCAAAAGTACCACTAATAGATGCTATATTTTAACTTGGATTGATTATGCAAATCATAGGGTCAAGGCTTGAATGATGAAAACCACCATGGCCATGATGGTGGAATAGTATCTCACTCATGAGGTCTTTTTAAGACTTGGCTTTTAAATTGTTTGTAATCATCACTCTCACTTGGCAAATGACCTGATCACTACTCTCATGGATGACTCAATTGTTACTAATTAATAGAGAACCTCATGTTATCCTCAAGGCAATGGAGTGGCAAGAAACACCAAAAGAACCCTCCTAATGATGTTAAAGAACTAAATTTATGATTGTCGTGAATGGTAGGATCAATTATTTCTTGCTATTTTATGGGCCTAGAGAATATCCGTTAAGTACCCAATGGGTTTACATCTTTAAGCTTGGCAATGAATTTGAAGCTAAAGCATGTATAGAAATTTTTTTCCGTAGTTTGCGAAGTAGTCATTGAACATAAACTACTCCTTGTTGAGTCCCTTTAATCCCCCTAGATGATTTATACCTAGATGAACAATGAATTGAAAGTTTTTGATTATCTAGAAACTATGTATACGGTAAGCATGCATCCATGATTGTTTTGTTAAAAATATTATATTTTTGGAAGGACAATCAGTTGTATTTTATAACTATAAAGTTGATATAGAAGTTAGAAAACTCAAAGTCTGGTGGTTTGAGCCATATCAAAGTTTTGTTTGGTTGGGTCTGACAACATTTTAGTTGGAAGCTTTGAGCCAAGTACCATTAAGGCTTTTGATCAATGGAGCAAAAATATGACCTTATTGTTGGAACATCAAGCTTACACAAGATTTCTCATGGATCTTTTACCATTGTAAAAGCCTAGAGCTTTACCAATGTCAAAGTAGAATGAGAGAGCTAAACTTCCACGAACGTTTTGGTGGTTGAGTTGCAATCAAACCAATCAATCAATCACCTATAAGTAGATCAAATTAGACCTTCACTTTTCCTAGATTATAGAAAAGTGAATTGATTCTATCCAACAACTCTTACCGCCTTCATTTGAATTCAAATTCTACTTGTAGAAGTCATCGATCACTTCTAGAGTCTATATAAAGATTTCAAATCACTTTATAAAATACATGGAAGCAATATACGTACACTTTGAACCATCATTGTCTTGCTCATTCATTCTTCTACATCATCTTCTTTGCCAACACTAAGCTTGCAGAGGCTACTGTTCTCTCTACAGAGCTCCTTGGAATCACTTGTAAATTACATGGAAGCAATATACATACACTTGTGACCATCATTGTCTTGCTCCTTCATTCTTCTATATCAACTTCTTCCCCAATAGTAAGCTTGTAGAGGCTCCTTCAAAAATTTACAGGCATAAACTAGACACTAAAGATATTAGTTTTTAGTTCATGCTTGTAAATTTTCAAAGCATTTGCTTTAGTAGATTGGGAGAAATCTCAGTGTTTCTTTCTTGAGATCAATCTCTATGTATTCCTGAAAAATAGAAGGTACGACTGTTGAGTGTGTGGTTCATTCCAAAAGCATATTTCTTATTTCTAGTACTCATGTGCATTATATACACTCAATCCTATGTGTATCACTCCCATAAAAGGATTTTTTCTAATTGTAATCACGATGGTGGCTATGAGCATTTGAAGTTCATTATCTCATCCATAGATAGTAAGTTTTTTGAGCTAGTCGATGTGCAAACCTATCTATTTTGTATCGACTCCTTGTCCTTGATGCTCCAAAGTATTTAGTGCATTTTATTTGACTTATCACATGCCTATAAGGTCTATTTGAGTCTCCACAAGCACAAGGGGTAATCTTGTGCGATTTGGTTGGACCAAACTTCATCGCTTCGCAACTCAATTTTTTACCTCCTATAAGCTTCTCCAAGTTCTTTTAGTGGTATTAGAGCTAGATGAAGGCAGTTGATTGATCTCCCTCAATGATCGAGAAGCTTGATGGACACAACTATGTGGCTTGGCAAATCAGAATGAAGGCATGTTTGCAAGGTAGAAATATTTATGGAATTTTAGCAGGTGATGAAGCTATGGTTATTCCAAGATCCAAAGGAGGACCTATATAAGAGGAGATAGATAAGCTCACATTTTGGTGTGCAGTGGATGCTCAAGCAAGTTCATACATATTAAACTCTATCTCTGACTTTCTATTACCACATATTAGAGGATGCAAGACATCTCAAGAGACTTGGGATGCCCTAGAGACTTTCTTTTCTACTAGTACAAATGCAAGAAAGAATCATCTTTGGAACGAGTTCAACCAAATGAGGAAGGCACCTAAGCAAACAATCACAAAGTTTGTTACCAAGGTCAACGAGGTTGAAAATTAGTTAGTATCCATTGGAAAGCTCATTGAAGAAGAGGCTATCATGAGGCAAATTCCGAATGGGATTCAAAGTGATAAGCAATGGCAATCTTTCACCACATCTTACAATCTCATCATGGATGTGCAAACTCCAGACTTCAAGATCTTCTTTGGATAAATCTTCAATGAAGGGGCCAACAATAGCATAAAGGAAGGTTACTCCTATTGTGGTAATTCAACTAGTGCTCTATATGCAGAGAAGAAGGATAAGAAGTTGAAAGGTAAGAAGATAAAGAGGAGGCTTCCGAAGCCAACTTTCCAAGCAAGAGCAAGTTGAAAGGGAAGAGGAAAGGACCAAATGATGAGAAAAGCCAAAGGTCTGAATATTCAACCTTTTGCCATGTGCGATGAGACCAACCATACCTCTCATAATTGCTCGTTCAATGGAAAGACCGAGAGAGTAAGTGGAAGAGGTGGATATGGTAGCCATAGAGGTAGAGGTAGACACAACTTCAACAATAACAATAGGGGCTATAATAGAAAGGACTTCAACAATTATTCACAGGATCAACCACATGAAGACTCATTGCTTTTTATGAATCTAAGAGACAAAGAAGGTTAAGAAGATGATCATTTATTCTATATAGATTCAACATGTTCGAATCATGTTGCAGGGAACAATCCTCTTCTATCTCATTTGGAGAGTCCAAAGCATAGACATGAAGTTCAAATAGGGGATGACACAAAGCACAATGTGGAGAATATTGCTAACATCAAAGCTTCCAATGACAGGATAAAAATTTTGAGTAAGGCTCTCTATGTACGCACTATCACTAGAAACCTAATAAGTGTAGGCCAAATAGTCAAAAGGGCTTGTAACTTAGGTTCACTCAACATGGAGATTTTGTGGAAGATCCATGTTAACGCTTTAAGAAGATAGACCGAGGTGAGAAGCATGGTAGTCTCTTTACTTTTGAAGCAGGAGAAACCAGGAATATAGCTCTATTCACTTTTGGGTCTCAAACCCTAAGTGAGCTTGATGCATGCCATAGGAGACTTGCTCATGTGAATGAATGAACCTTGAAGGATATATGTAGGGATCGAGGTGTTCTTGGGCTGCCAAACATATCAAAGCAATATATGATCAACGGGTATAATGCATGTCAAATCGGGAAGGCATAAAAACAACCATTCAATCAAAAAGGCTACATTCACAACAACTTATTGGACTTAGTACCTATACATGTATGGAAACTAAGTCAAGAACCTTCATTAGCAGGATCAAGGTTATACGTCTAATTTATTGATGACCATAGTAGACTGACTATTCTATACTTCATCAAAAGTAATAAGGAAGTGTTTGATTGCTTCAAAAAGTATCTAGCCAATGTAGAGAATCTAGCAGGTATATCACTCAAGAAGCTCATATCTGATGGAGGGTGAGATTACTTCTCGAAAGAGTTTGATAAGTTCTTGTAGGAAAAAGATATCAAAAGGGAAGTCACTAGTAGGTAATCTCTTCAACTAAATGGAATTGCAGAGGAGAAATAAGACATTGGTTTGATGAGCTAGAACAATGCTTGAAGGGAAGGGGTTGCCACGTTATCTATGGGCAGAAGCAATTTCAACTATTATGTACCTTATCAATAGACTACCATCCAAATCACTTCAAGATATGACTCCTTATGAAGCATGGCAAGGAAGGAAACCTAGTCTTCGACATTGTAAGGTGTTTGGTTGTTTAGCTTATGTTCATGTAACATCACAAATAAGAGGTAGGCTAGATGAAAGGGCAACAAAGGCATTGTTTATTGGGTATGACTCAACTCAGATAGGTTATAGGTTCTATAATCCTTCAACCAAGCAATTCACTACAAATAGAGATGTTATGTTTGAAGAACAGAGGTCTTGGTATGATGAAGACAAACAAAAGGTAACTCTACCATATGATTTTGATTCTCATCAATTAGAAAACAAGCATGATACAAATTTCCAAGATCCAAGAAATAATAGCGATGATGAACAAGATAAAAGAAAAAACGATTAAAAACTATGGAAGTCAAGAGGCAAAGCAAAGATGTAGGAGTGTGGAGAATGCTCCAAGAAAGCTCCTAGAAGATTAGCAAGACATAAGAAACAACTCAGAAAGGTATGGATATGATTCCACATTTGGTACAAAGCATTCAATGTACTTGGCAAAAGACTCAATTTCAAAGCAACCCTCAACTTATGAAGAGGCAAAAGAAAACCCTAATTGGGAAAAGCACAGATCTAGGTGAGCTCACATATTTCCTAGATATGTAGGTGATATACATAGATGAAGGAATGTATTTGACTCAAAGAAGATACATTCAGCATCTACTTCTTAATTTCAAAATGGAGAACACTAAACCTATAGGTACATCTTTGAAGATCAATCATAAACTTAGTGTTTATGAAGGTGAGAAAATTCAAGGCATGAAAGAATATCAAAGCTTGGTAGATATATTGATATATGCTACTCATACAAGGGCAGACATCTGATATAGTTTGGGAGTGGTTAGTCAATTCATGCACTAAGTAATAAGACCACACATGGATGCATCTAACAGAGTACTTATCTTAAAGGTACAATCAATGAAGGCATATTCTATCCTTACTCTTCAGATTTGGATATCAAAATCTATTCAGATGTAGATTGGGCAAGAGCTAAATATGGAAGAAGAAGAATCTCTAGTTACTTATCATTTTTAGGTTCAAAGCTAGTGTCATGGAGTTCCAAGAAGCAACCTACAATTGCTTTATTCTCAACTAAATCAGAGTTTTCATTACCAATTCATCAAGGAGAAGATCTTGGCAAAGGAGATTGATATTTCTTTTGTTCCAACCAAAAAGCAAGTAGTAGATATGATGATGAAGGCACTTGATGAAATAAAGCTTTGTAGATCAAAAGCTATGTCAGGTATTCAACCTATTAGAGAATGAAGACTCAAGCATACTTTAGCTTGAGGGGGAGCTCTTGGAACATCAAGCTTACACTATGCTTGAGGTGGATTTGATCGACATAAAAAATTATAGCTTGGATTATATCGAAGGAATATCCGTTGAAGAGTTCTTTTTCTTATGCTCACTTATTATATTTTTTTAAAAGATTTCTCATGGATCTTTTACCATTGTAAACTCCTAGAGGTTTACACATGTAAAAGTAGAAAGAGAGAGCTACAATTATACGAATTTTTGGTGATTAAGTTGCAATCAAATCAATCAATCAATCAATCACCTAAAAGTAGATCAAACTAGATCTTCACTTCTTCTAGATCGTAGGAAAGTGAACTGATTCCCTCCAACATATCTTACCGCCTTCATTTGAATTCAAAATCCACTTGTAGAAGTTCGGGATCACTTCTAGAGTCTATTTAAAGACTTCAAATCACTTGTAAAATACATGGAAGCAATATACATACACTTGTGACCATCATTGTCTTGCTCCTTCATTTTTTTGCATCATCTTCTTCGCCAACAGTAAGCTTGCAGAGGTTAGTGCTCTCTCTATAGAGCTTGAAACTGGATCTAACATGGATCATTGGAAACGTATTAGTTTCTAGTTTATGGCTTTTTTAGTTAAGGCTAGTTCAGTAGATTGGGAGAAATATCACTTTTTGTATCTCGGGATCAATATCTGTGATTCTACGTATTCCTAAAAAATAGGAGGTACCAATGCTGAGTATGTGATTCATTCGAAAAGCATATTTTGCTTATTTCTTGTACTCTTGTGCATTATATACACTGAACCCTATATGTATCACTCCCATAAAAGGATTTTTTCAAATTTTAATCACCTTGGTCGCTATGAGCATTTGAAGTTCATTGTCTCATCCATAGATAGTAATTTTTTTAGCTATTCAATGTGTGAACCTATCGGTTTTGTATCCACTCCTTCTCCTTGATGCTCCAAAAGTACATAGTGCATTTTATTGCACTTAACACATGCCTATAATGTCTATTTGATTCTCCATAAGTTGAAGCGGCTCGACTTGTGCGAGATGGCTAGACCAAACTTCGTTGCTTCATAACTTGCTTTTCTACCTCCTACAAGATTCTCCAAGTTCTTTCACTTATTACAACCTTTGAATAATTGAAGCTATGTGATTACAACTAGTTTAATGTTTTTTGCCATGGCTACATGATTTGTACTTGTTTTTTTTTTTGGCATCAGTGCCCAGTTTCCAATCCTTTTTAAGATGATTCCACCTAAACAAATAGTTTTTTCTCACACTTTACTGTGATCAATCTTTTGAGTGCATAGATGGATGATGTGGTTGTCTTCTTTCTTGGTAGGCAACATTTGCAATAGATTAGTTTATTGCAATGGGATGTTTTTGAACCTCATCTCCAAGCTCTCACTATGACTCACATTATCACTGATATCACAAGTAGTGAAATCATTTGACATGTGCCAAATAATGATGTTCTCCATGCTATCATCACCATGAAGTGGAGTATTACTTCTTCTTGCCAATCGATGTTCCAATTATCATTGCACGAAAGTCTATAAAGGCCATGACCTCGCTCTTTCCAAAGGTTCAAAGGAGTAGTGGATATCTACTTTCCTTAATCCAGATCACTCTATTCCTTAACTTATCATCCTTGCTTTCAACCTCAATCATAAGCCATATGGTATCTCTTATTGGTTCTACTCCACTATCATAGCTCTTAATATCCTCAAGATCAATTTGTTGACCATCCTGTTTCAATGAACTCACAAAGAACATCATTTAATTACCCATCAACATGCCCAAAATGTTATCACCCACTCTTAGCTTCCCTACATCTTCAACATTCTCTTCCTAGAAGAGTTCCCAATCAGTGCAACTAGTAATCTTAGTCCCTTGGCTGCAAAACATGGTTGCTCCTTCTTCTTTGCCCTCTCATTGTGTTGGTATTCTTTCTCCTTGGGCTCCCAAATGACCTTCGTATTCAATTCCTATCCAATCTTCCTCGCAAGAATCCATAGTGTGCCCCTCTCCTAATCAATGATGGTGCTCGTGCCAGCTCTCAACCTTGCCTTGATATTATGAAAACAAATAACAATCCTTCTTGTCCACCCCTTGTGGTTACCTTGAGTCTCTAGATTTCTTTTCATCTATCCTCTCCTCCTCTGTCTTGCATTATGTTTCTTTCCCCTATCATGAAAGTTTCCTAGCAATTCCATGCTCCATTTTGACATGCATTGATCTACCTCCATTCCTTCAACATCCTATTAATTCATTTGCATGTTTTGTTGCTCCTTCCTCTCCATCACAACATCCTGATCCACTTCGCTAGACACCCCACACCATATCCCTTCATCGTCAGCACAACCATGGGTAGCTCCTCCCATACCCGCTGTGGTTTGGTACCGTCCCCTTCTGAGCTATATGACAACTATTGATCCTTTGGGATCATTTGGAATGTTTCTCTCCATCAGCTAGTGGGTTCAACCTTCTTCTTCATGCATGCACAAGAAATGATTGCTTGTGGAAATGATTCTTTCATTCATTGGCATCATACAATGGAAGCCTAGTCCCACTATTTGCATGGTTGTATATGTGAACTTGATAAAAACGTGCTCGCCTACATGGATTTCTACACAAACCTCTCACTTTTGTATGAGCAAGAAACATGGTTGGTATGGTATTTCCAGGGTGTTTTTGAAGAGGCACTCGTGAGTGAGACTAAGCACTTTGGAAGGCAGATAATCTTCATGAGGCAAACTCTTCTTCCAGAGCATTCATCCAAACTGATTTCTTCTTTGCCTCCTCATAAGATGAGGTATCTTTAGAGTTTAATTCCATTGCGAAATAGATTGAATGTTTAGTCATAATTTTTGACTATCTTTAAAATCACTTTATACTTTAAGTTCATATGGAACCTTGCTTGAGGATGTTGGAAAGTCTTTTTCTAATTAATATGGTAGCTTGAACTTCTTACAACCATCTTCAAAGCATGAATTTTTTTACACACAACATCTCAACTCACTATAATACCTTTTTTACTACGGCTATATAGTCTCTAGCCTTCTTGATTAAGGTCACAACCTATAAAACCACATTTCTCTACCTTAGGTGTTAATTTGTATCTAATTTGAGATTGTATGTGTTCATATGAAATGCACCAAAATACCTTGGAGTGATCCATGGTTGGCCTTGTTTCATTCCAAGCTTCATAAGGGGTCATACCATCCAAGGTTTTGGAGGGTGATTTATTTATGAAGTATGTGGTAGTGGATACTACCTATGTCTGGTCTTCCCATCAATAACCTGGTCGCTTCTTTTCACTTCACATGCACCTTGTTGCTTCAAGAATGTTCCTATTTTTCATCTATGATATTCACTCTCTTTATGTATGTAGCTGGTAGTAATCTCTCTCTTGATTCCTCTATCTTGCAAGTAGGAATCAAACTCATGGGAGAAGTATTCTCGCCCTCCATTAGAACTTAGTCTTTTTTGGGTTTCAACTCTTTTGATTCTCCACAAGAGCTAAATACTTCTTAACACTAGTGTTGTGCCAAAATAGGACAATATAGTGTCCCTTTTTCTAAGAAATAAGAAAAAATCATGCATACTAATGAAATAAAAGTAAAAAAAAAAACCTTTAAGCCCCATAAAGAACTATACCTAGGTGTCTTATAAAAAATATATAAGTTAACGAATAACCTTTTTTGATATCTCAAAATATAGAAATGATTGATTATGGTTAAGAAGAACTAAATATCTTCATAAAACAAATTTTTCTCTTATTGGAATCATTTTTCTAATGTTTATTGAAATTCATGTAGTCATTTAATGAAAGTCATAGGAATTAAAAAAATCATTTTTATAATACCATATTTACTACAATATAGGGTGCTCATTATATAGTTATACACTATAGGAACCTTCTATAAGACATTGATGCATAAAAACACTAAAATGGCTGTTTTTTTTTCAAAACCATTATATAGTATCATTTAAATATGCTACATGTGTTTGAACCAATAATTTTTGTACCATCTCATATACCACTAACAATCTCAATATCTCATTGAAAACCTATATTCCAATCTTTGAGAGTAAAAATTCATCCTAAGAAAATAACTTTTCTCAATGATATAAGGAATATAATATTAATCAAAATAATTGTATATTAATTATAATCTACTTTCTATAGAAAATCTAACATATTAACTTTAATCATGTAGCATATGCAATATTTGTTCATAACATCACTTTAAAAAATAATTCATAAATGATAACATTGGCATGGCACATATAAGATTAATTTTATGACATGGACCTATTAAAAATAATTATAAGTCTCTAGTTATGGATAGGGATGTGTTGATCTATATAAAATAAGATTTCTTTTAATAAAACCAAGTATTAAATTAATGGAAGAATGTTACAAATGTGCAAGGCATAAGCCTCCATCTCTTACAACCAAGGAGCCACACAAGGCAGAACAGGAAGTAAAACATGCTCAAATGGCCATATGCATATAAAATCTTTGGGTTGAGTACAAAGGCAAGAGAGAATCTCTCCACTTATTCGGTTTAGTGTTACTTAGGATATCCCTAATGCTAGAATCTCTATCAACAACATTATTAATAGAATTTGGACAAAGAATTGTAGTAGACTTGAGCTCATTTCTACAGCTTAAAAGGTAATCTTTTTTGCCACTTTGGAAAATTTCTTGGTTCTTGTTGATCCAAATGTGCCAAAGGATCTTAGAATAAGAGATTTTATTGCATTTGAAATTATTAAAATTGAGAGATCATAATTTTAATAAAAAATGACCACTAACTGACACCAATGTAATTTCTACATCAATATTGAAAGTAGCATCATAAAGTCAACGAATAGATCTCAATTTTTGTATCCTTTAACTAAAAATATATTTTTCTAGAAATATTCATCCCTTATGCTAACATGTTGCAGATTTATATTTATAAATGCTTCCTTCTAGTAATCTAAAGAGCTCATCAAATAATCTATCTTTTTCAAGACACTAAAGTGCCAAAGTAGAAGACTAATGGTAAAACATCAAAAAACCTCATCCCTATGATTTTGAGAGTATAAAATAGTGCACTTGCTACAATCATCTATAAATGATAGATAATACCTTGATCATGAAATTGAAGGTTCCTTGCTTGCTCCTGAGACATCTATGTGAACAAGCTCTAGAAAACACACAGAGAGAGAGAGAGAGAGAGAGAGAGAGAGAGAGAGAGAGAGAGAGATAGAGAGAGAGAGAGAGAGAGAGAGAGAGAGAGAGAGATTGTTACATAGATATATTAACAAACACAATGGTATTGTAACGTGAAGGAATCCTTATCAAGTAGAATGGAATCCATACGCAATGTCTCAAACTATATAACTTTGGAGATTGAGAGAACATAGTATTGAGATATTTTAGGGTACTATGGATCTATAATTTGTTCAAAGATATCTATGTAAATTGTTTTGAGGAAGAGAAATATGTATCTAAGGTTATCCATAATTTTATGTATTATGTAAATCAAGAATATGTCAAGGTGGGATCAACTAGATACCTTTTAGTTTAATTAGCTTTTTACTTGTGTATATATTAGCTTATTTGAAATAAAGTTCCCCTTGATTGGGACCAGATAAACCTTCAATTTTGTTTTCGAATAATAATTTTATGCATCACGTTCTTTAATATTGTAGATGTAGAATATGTAAGATGATCCTTTTGTTGATTCTTCTATATTCTTTAAGTCACCAAGGAGACTCTTTTACTGGTTTCTTACTTAGAATGGATTTGGGATCATGTTGACTAATAAACCCCCAAAGATCTTTTGACATAGAACATTCAAAACATTTGAATGTCCATGGTTGGCAATTTGTGTTTTCTAGTTTGCATGTATGTGTTTGATACTTCATTATAACTATTATCTTTGATGCCCTTGCCAGGAAATGTGTCTCTTGAATTGCATGAAGTATAAGATCATGACTTTTCTTTCTTTTGTATATAAACCAAAAAATTGAAAAGGAATCGGTTACATGCATGTTATTGTCTTTGTAACCATCCCCCTTGCCCTTGCACCTTTCCATTGAGCATGGTCAAAATCTTGAATCATATTTTCATTATGAAAAGAGCCTTAATGGTTCAAAGTGCTCATTTTGATGGTGCAATGAATGTTCCATAGGTCAAATGTAACCAGGAGATGTGTTTTTTATCACAAACCATGATAAAAATGTGTAATGATAGATTTCATTATAATTATTTTCATTGTTTTTCCATTTTACTTTATGAAGTTCTCATATCTATACATACTATCTTTGAGCAACCTCCTTTTAACTTGTTAACTTGGTTTCAATTAGTCTAGTATAAAACTACAATAGGCACAACTATCTATTTCAAGATAACTAGTTGAAATATGTTAGCTAGAGGGGTTCATGGGATATGGAAAAATATGTGGAGATGTGAGCAAGATACCCTGTCAAGAAAGGACTACATGAAGATTTTTGAACTTCTCTATATGTGAAATGTGGTAAAATTCATGTAGACCTATGTGCCACGACAACTAAAATAAATATTATGAGCTACATAATTTTCAATAAAAGGTAACTTATTAATTATTACTTTTGTTGTATGAATACAATGGATACAAAATTTGGGTACTTAACATTATTTTAGTGCTTTTGTGGGGTAATCATTTTTAGAGTTCATGGTCCTTAAAGGTCCTAGAGGAAGACCAACTTATTTCCATTCTCGTAGGGTTGGGTCGATTAGATTCATGTTTGATACATTGACAACATTCTCATGAACATATTTCTATATATATGATTCGTTCTACATATACTATCAAAGAGACGATCTTGATTTATGACTTTTCTATGGCAATAGAAAATGTTGAAATTGTTATTTTCTTGTAGATATCATACGTAGTTTCATTTCTATCATCTATTAATAAATATGTTCCAATTCAAAGATTATGAGTATATCTTTGATTTTCTATGTGTAAGTGCTTCTATTTCCAAATAGAATCCTATAATTTGTATCTCAAACAATTGACAAAATATATTATTTTTATAAGGAAAGGTTGTTTTCTTCTAATCTCTTAGAGGTTATCTGTACTCGTAATTTATTATAAATAGTAGATGTAATTGCGATATGATGATTGCGTATTGGAACCTATATTAAATCTTGCATATCTGTACCTAATGATGTCTTGTTTTATTTTGAATTCGAACAATATTATCTCTATCTATGTGCATTTGGGAACTTATTATCGTTAACCTAACATGCTAGACATTGTTAACCTATCATGGTGGTCCTTGTTGAGGTCTTTGTTTGATTTGATGCACTTTCATGAGGTAATATTTTGAATGACATGAATTATGACTACAGGAGTTACATGCTTTATACATCTATGTACCTCCTCTTTCTCATTAATATGTACTTAAATAACACTTTTCTCAATGATTTCATTGATCAAATAGGCTATATTTATAAATTTTTTTTGTTGTATATAAGGTCTTGAAAATATACATTTATGCCCATTAGATAATGAACGTTCTTACACATGTATACAATTTCATTATGAATTCTATTTTCTATCGCATTTGTATCCGTTTACATGGAGACATTTCATTCTTTGACATAACTATCTCCTTGATTTAAAGGTTTCAAGATTGTTTGATACTCCTTTTAGGTTTGGATTTCTAAATTTTTATAAGTCAAAGGATGCAAAAACATATACTTCCCCATGAAAATATTTTCTTGATGCCCCCTTGAAAGAAGATTGCACCATTTGCTATATGCAACCGAAGTGCATGGACCGTCTAAGGTTTTGCTTCTTTTACATAGTTAGCCTCAAATGCAATCATCTCTCAAGCCAAAATTGTGATGAACTTAAACATTTGTATACTTGTGAAAGAAGTTGAATATCTTTGTAATAAGCTATATCATGCTCACGTTGAACACAATATGCTATACCAAAAAGGTCGTGCAAAGCACACTACTTGTTACACACATTGAACATACTTAACACACACACACACATGCACACAGAGGACTGATTATTTCTCCTAATTATGCATAGAGAATGAATATGAAAATTTACATACTTGATGTCATGATCTTTATTTTAGTGAGCAAAACCTTTATGACTTTTTTTTTTGGAATATATCCTTTAGATTTTTTATATTAACATGCCCTATCCTTTTGTTTCATAAATCTATATCTATGATTCTCTTAACATTGCATGACATGAAAATATCTTTGTTACATGTCTCTATTGTGTCCATTGTAAACGTTCATCACTCTTTTCTTCTCCTTAATATGAGTTTTTCCTTCCTCTTTTCAAATCCTCAATAAAACATGCTTTGAGTTTGAACTTGACTTGGTAGCAATTATCAACCATCTATTCTAAAGAAATAAGGTTTATAGTGATAGTCAAAATATGTAATACCTTTGATAAGCATTTAGTTTTGCTTGTTCCTTCAAACCAAATATCTCCACCATGCTTGATCATATTCTCTAAATTATCACTTGTTTGAACACATCCGTTTTTCTTTGGCATGTGCATATTACACAAAAGGTCTTTTGTACATGATATATGGTTGCTATAGCCATTATCTACATAGGGTTTGTTAGTTATAACAAGGTTGTTTTTATAATCATGCCTCATTGAGATTTATTGATGATTTATTAATTTTTTTTTGAGTTTTCATAGTTCCCATGACCTATATAATTCTATATACATACCTTAATCATTTATAATATCATTGATTGCTAATGTCCCAATTTTCCACAAACATAGCATTTGTTGCTTTGATTCCTATTTGAGTTGTAAGTATAGTTATACCTTCGTCTTAAAACTCTTGATCTTCCTCTTTATCTACTATTTACTTCTCATTGAAACCTTTCTTTTTGAGTACTTGGAGGCCTTGTTGATGGTTCCTATTAAGATCCTGTATTACCATGGAGATATACATAATTTTTTCTGTGATGCAACAAATTCGTTAGTGTAACTTACAAAGTGGGCACCTATATGAGTAAGCCATGCATTCAAACCTTATCAACCTTTTTGGTCCCAAAGGTGACCTCTTCCACCTTAAAAGTTTTTGATGTACTTGTCATGTACATATACCATGTGAATTGATGCATGAACTAAGGCTAGAATTAAGGAATTATGTGTTCCTAGGATATTGGCTATAGACGCTTTTGCCCAAACACCAAAAACTTCCAGACACCAATGCACGTAGTGTTAAATGAGCTACTCCCTTGTTATAGGGGTTATGATTGTATATAGGAACATGAAGAAGAAATATATGAAAGTTATGTAGCAAGATTTGATGTGTAGCCAAGTGTTCCAAGGAGCTCAAACAATGAAGATTCCTCAAGAATGTGCTCAACATGGGGGGGGGGCATGTATTCATCAAGCTATCAATCAGTACTAGCAAATAAAGGTATATAATCATTGGTAGAGTGGGATGAAGATGGAGATGAAGTTGAAAATGATGAAGGATAAATGATGCAAAGAGGGTCCATATAGAAGAGAAACATCAAGCTTCCTCTAAGTCTTGAAGAAATGAATTCTTCCAAGGTTCATAATCCAATAGAAAATCTTATACAAATTTCTTAAATGTCAATGTAATATTCATATACAAAAACGTCTTGAAGATCATAAACTCAACTTTTTTGAAGATTAAAGCACGTTTGTTGAATGGAAATAGGAAATTTGAAAGGATTCTAATGCATTTCAGAAAAATGAAACATGAAATTTAGTACCCAAGGTGGAAATGAAAGAGACTAGTAATATCTTGGTGTAGAAAATTAAGAGGAGCTCAAATGCATATTTTTTGTTTAAATACTACTTTGTTGTCAAGGGTTTTGCAGAGATCTCTGGAGTGATCGAATTTAAAGTCATATTGAGGCTTTTTGCAAAGATGAGAACCATTTTTCTAATTCAATAGTAAGAATGCTTTTATGAATGGATATTTCGAGGAAGAGATATACAAAGAACAATCACAAGTTTTTGTTCATACAAATTTGTTGGAGTTCATTCACAAACTTGAGCTAGGATTTGTGCATAATATCTTACACACAAACAAATATATATATATATATATATATATATATATATATATATATATATATATATATATATATATATATATATATATATATATATATATATATATATATATATATATATATATATATATATATATATATATATATATAAGGGATAATCGCCTTGGTTTTTAGGAATTGGTTCCACTCATGTTTGTTTGAGATAGATGTCTGCGGAAGCACGTGAACAGCACAAGGAAGGAGAAGAAGCTTGGAGCACAACACACAATTCTGAATGTATTACTAGAGAATGTACAAAGATAAGTAGCCCATTAGGGCAATAGGGGTATATACAAGTTGGGGAAAAAACCTCCTAAAGAGGGAAGAAAGTGCCCTGATGGTCCTAGTGTGTTCACACAGATCACTACCTAAATATATCAACAAATCCCCTCTGGGAGTGATGTGGTGAACAAGGAGCTACCACTCATGTATAAGGAAGTGCCAAGCTATGTGGAAATCGTTCCACAAAAGGAAGTAAGCCTAAAGCTTTGCAAAAATCTTCAAACTTCTCCCTAGGGAGAGCCTTCGTGAAAAGGTCTGCAATGTTTTCCTACGTGGGCACATATGCCAAGGTGATCTCCCCAGCAGAGAACCTCTGCTTGACAAAGTGATAATACACCTCAATGAGCTTAGTGCGAGCATGGAACATAGGGTTCCTCGCAACTGCCAATGCGCTCTGACTATCAGTGAAGGTAGTGGTGGTAGAAGACTCAAAAACACCCAAATCAGCCATAAGGCGTCTGAGCCACACACACTCAACAGTCGCTCTTAAAGCTTCCCTATACTCAGCCTCACAAGTAAAAGTGGCCAGAGTAGGCTTCTTATTCCTCAACCAAGATATACATAAGCTACCAAGCATGAAGCAAAAGCCACTAGTGGACACATGAGTATTCAAGCAACCAACACAATCAGAGTTAGAAAAAGCATGCAAAACTGGTGGTAGTGATCCCCCCTTGTGATAAAACAACCCAAGTAAGCGAGTACCACTCAAGTAGCGAAAGATGCGCTTAACCGCGTGCCAATGCTTGACTCTTGGGCAATGCATGTACCTGCTCGTATGTGAGATAGAAAACTGAATATCTGGCCGAGAAATGCATAAGTAAATCAAACATCCAATAGCCTGCTGATAGAGAACAACATCAAATGCATCTCAAGAATCATGAAGACTCAATCGTAAACCTGTCTCCATAGGAGTGGCAATAGGCATTCCACAATCAACTTCCATAAATTGAATGCCCAAATAGTGATTCAAATGCCCCAAATCAAATATCTCAAATGAGGCATGCAAAATAGCCTTACAATCAGCAATATGCTTCTCAATAGGACAAGTGAGTAGCATGTCATCAACATAGACAACAATGATCAGAAGCACATCATTAGGTTGCTAAACATATAAGGTTCTTTCAGTTGGATTGTTCTCAAAACCATGTATAATCAGATAGGCATGTATCTTCTCATACCAAGCACGTGGTGCTTGCTTTAAACCATATAATGCCTTCTTTAACCTGCACACCTAGTTTTCATGCCCTTTCTGCACAAAGCCATGGGGCTGAAAAACATACACTTCTTCATGCAAGTCACCATTCAGAAATGTTGTTTTAATGTCCAACTGATGTACATTCCAACCATGATGAGTTGCAAGTGCATAGATGCTACGAACAGTAGTCATTCAGCAAGTAGGTGCAAAGGTCTGATCAAAATCAATGCCTCTTTCCTACGCATAACCCTTTGCAATAAGTCTAGCCTTATACTTGTCAACTGTACCATCAGGCTTATGCTTCATCTTGTATACCCACTTAGTCTGAATGGCCTTCTTGTCAGAAGGCAAGTCACATAAAGACCAAGTACCATTCTTCATTATAACATAAGATTCAGATTGCATAGCAGCCATCCAATTTTCTGAATTTTGTGCTTGATCAAACAAAATAGGCTCATTCTCATCACAGAGACTACATGCAGCCATAGCATAGCAATCTGATGCAAAAGAGGCACTATGAGAGCCTGAACGAGCAGGATATGACAAAGGTGCATCTAATTTGCTATCAGGCAAAGTTTGCACTAGCCATTTTGGCATAGTTTTTGCCTGCTCAATATGAGGTCTCTCATCAACTAATGCATCATGTAAATCTGCATTAGAAATGGAATGATCTGCATCATCACATGAAACTTGCAAAGGCTAAGAAGTTGCATCATTGGGACCAGTACTAGACTATCCACCTGCAAAAAGAGGCAGCAAAGTATCATACATATCTTTCAAGCTAAGATATGTCTCCTTAGTACATGAAAGCAATGGTTGAATAGCATCTTCCACAAAAACTTCACAACCAAAATGCGTTTAGTCTATGGATGATACAAACAATAGCCTTTACTTTGAGAACTGTACCCAACAAAAATACATTTTACTACTTTATCATCCAATTTTCTTCGATGTTGTTCAAGCACTAATGCATGTGTCAAACAACCAAAAACACACAGATGAGCAATAGATGGGTTGCATCATGCCAAGCCTCATATGGAGTGATAGACTTCAGCGTTCTAGTGGGACACCTGTACCATACATATGTTGCAGACATGACACCCTCAAGCTAGAAACTATGTGGTAAAGCCTGACTCTTGACCATACATCTTGCCATCTCCATGAGTGACCTGTTCTTTCATTAAGCAACTCCATTCTGTTGAGGTGTATACGACACTCTACACTAGTGTTTTATCCCACGTTCAACCAGAAATGCATTAAAATCAGAAGACATATATTCCACCCTCGATCGGAACGGAGGGTGCCCATGTTACGTATTGAGAGATTTTCGGCCAAAACCAAAAACTACTTGAAGCACATGAATACTTCGAACTTTGCCTTCAATAGATATACCCACGCATGCCTGGAAAAATCATCAATGAAAAAGTCAGAAAGTAAAGATAATTTCCAAAAGAAGGTGTTTGTATAGGACTACAGACATCACTATGTACACACTGCAATTTTTGAGTAGCCTGAACTCAAACATCTTTTCAAAATGAGGAACGCTGCATTTCGCCCAAAATACATCCTTCACAAATATGTTTTCTAGGTGCCTCAAGTTTGGGCAAAGAGGATACCATTTCAGATTTTTGCAGCCATAAAAAAACTAGCAAAAAAAAAAAATTAGATGATCAAAGCGTGCATGCCAAAGCTTTGAATCTAATATAGCATGAGAATTATGTACTGCACATGCCGAATCATTCACAGATCTTTCATAGTCTATGAGCTTATACAACCCATGACATAAAATACTAGAAGCAATAATCACATTGCCATTTGACAGATCATGAACTGTACACCTATCATCATCAAATTTCACAAGCAAGCCAATCTTGTCTAATGTAGAAACTGATAGCAGGTTCTTGACCTGTGGCACAAATAAAGCATTTGACAAAGTGAAAGAACTACCATCAGCAGTAGTCAAAATGATCTTACCAACTCCCGTAACAGGATAAGAGTTGTTGGCGCATTTAACAGTATTCCTTGTAGGGGCATACTCGAGTGAAGAGAAGAAAAAGAAAATGTGTTGCGAGGTAATATGTTTGGTCGCCCCATTGTCAAAGTACCAAACATCTGAGTCTATTGTAGACATGCACTCCTCATGAGAAGATGGGTCAAAACTCAAGACAGTAGTAAATACCCATTCTTCTTCCTACACAAGATTATCACTTTGTTTTTGGTGTTGAGGCCTCTCCAACAATCATTCCAATCTCTTTCTTCTTTGCCTCTTTAACAACCAATTTTGGACAATTCTTTATGATATGATCATTCCCTTTACAATACTTGCAAAATAATTCTACTTTTCTGATTTCTTCTCATCCTTATCTTCCTTCTTCGAATGTGCATCATTTGCAAATTTTTGCTTAGTAGTTGAAGAGCTCCATTTTTCTTTTCCCTTTTGACTAGCCAAGAAAGCTTGATCTGCAACACGCATAATGGACCTATTGTGCGTGGATTGATCTTCTTGCAATAGAACAGAGATTAACTTCTCAAAGGACAAGGCATTTGGATTTCCTTTCATCATTTATCGAAGAGTAGAAGCAAAACTCTTATATGAATTAGGAAGATCGTTCAGAATGGTTTGCACAAGTGATCTATCTAGTATAACCTCATTAGTAGAAATCATTTGTTCCTTCAAGTCTTTGATCTTTGTTCCAAAACTGTCCACAGAATCACCTTCATTGATGTGCATACTCTCCAACTGTTTTCGGAGGTAAGCAACACGAGCCTCATTCCTCACTTGATACAATGTGGTAAGTGTATCCCAAGCATCCTTAGCTGTTTTGCAAGAGCAAATGTGAGGAATAATGGCACGTTTGACAGACAAAGCTATCAATGCATGTGCCTGGGCATCTATGCCATCCCAAAGAATTTGCTCTATAGTAGGTGCGGCAAAAATCGAAGCACGAATAGGAATATGCAGAATATCATCATCTTCGAGACCTTCTACATCAGCTTCTATACCTGTAGTTGTAATATTTGCAAGTGTGATATGACATTTTCAACACCTTGCACAATGTTCCACAGTCCTTTTGCAACCAATAAATGTCCCATCATATAAGGCCATAATGGGTAGTTGGTACCATCCAACTTATCCTCAATCACCAACATACAGAATACATCACTGCTTTCAGCCATGGCCGGTGACTAAAATACCCTGATGCAGAAAATTGATTCTATCTCAAAAAGTTGAAGAGAACTGTCGAGACAAATTCTGCTACTCCTCTAGCACACTTTGAGATGCTTATACTTTGCGAACAGAATCTAGTATATACCTTTAGCACAAAAAGATAAAATAGCCTGCACAAGTGCTACGATAGTGTGTTTAGAAGCTGAAACGAGCTCAGATCGTGATTTCGGCACTACATAGTGAAGCTCTTTTGATCTCGAAAACATGTTGAGTATGCTCACCAAAATTCATGTGATTCTGAGAGTGCAACCGGAGGAGTGTCGACAATGCCCTAGATGAAGCGACGACCTGCTCTAATACCAATTGTTGGAGATAGATGTCTGCGGAAGCATGTGAACAACACAAGGAAGGAGAAGAAGCTTGGAGCACAACACACAATTCTGAATGTATTACTAGAGAATGTACAAAGATAAGTAGCCCATTCGAGAAATAGGCATATATACAAGCGGGGCAAAAAACCTCCTAAAGAGGGAAAAAAGTGACTCGACGGTCCTAGTATGCTCACACACATCACTACCTAAATATTTCAACAATGTTTGCAAAAGAAATGATAATGGGTGATTTCTCAGCTAAATGAAAGGATGAATAGTGATTTATGCTAAGATTTGGAGGAAGGAAAATCTACAAAAAAAACATTAGAAAAACATTTTGAATTCACCTCATACGAAAAAGAAAAAGGAAGAAAAAGAGTTAGAGAAGAAGGGAGTCACTAAAATAATAATCAAGATGGAAGAGTGTGTTACATATGTGGCAATTTTAGCAATTATCCTAGGTATTTCTTGCAAGGAGGAAACCAAAAGACCTATAGTTAGGGTTCTTCATATAATATAAAAGATAATTATATTTAATTATGTTTGAAACATGAAAATATCATGATATTGAATATAAAATGGAATTAAATGAAAGATAGATAACACATGATACATTTATATTGGATATAGACAAAATATGAGTGGTAATGCTTCTTGATTTACTAATATACATGCTCTAAAAGGTAAAACACTTGTAGACATATGTTGATATATCCCATGAGCCTATGCAATTGGATATGTAAGCTTAGATGACAAAGAAAAACAAACTTATTTCATGAATCTCTTGAATGTTCCTAATATCACCAAGAAATTGATGTTTAGAGGGAAAATAGATGAAAGAGGTTATAAAGTAAAACTCAAAAGAAGTGGATGACTTGTAGAAAATACTAAGAAAACTTAAAAGATCATAGAAAGAGGCAGAAAGCAAGTGATATTCTTCATTCTACAATCAACTACATCCCCATGACCTAATAAGAAACTCTCAACCTCCATAGATGGTCGTTCCCCTTGTCTTTAATTCTATCATCTTTGCCCTTTAGTACTTCGTCAAGCCCTTGACTAATTCTCAAAAGGTTCTAAATTGAATTAAAAATTTTAATCATCCCTAGTCAAAATATTTCTCTAGATATATTCCTTCACAATGTGCACTTGAAATATTGAGTCGAATAGCTCTTGCTTGATGTGTACTACATGTGGTAGTTTTTTCTTATGAAAATCTTCAAAAAGTTGATATTTTTCTTTTGCATGTATTGGATGTAGAAGCTTCAAGCCACTTTGATAACATTGTGAGAGGAAATTGATATCTCTATGCAAATAGAGGCTTGATGTTTGTACCATAATTTGATCTATTAGAAGTTGTTTAGTTGGCACTAGTAACAAGACCATGTGCACTTTTTCTTTGGAAAACAATTAAGAACTAGAGGTATATCAGCAGTAACTTTCAAAAATAATGGTTACACATAGAAAATGGAAACATATATTAGAGGGTACTTGAAGGAGATGAAGAACTCAGTACACAAACATAAGGGTTGAATCCTACAATTTTTACTTGGAGAGAAGTATTAAAAACTATAGACAATTATAGAGCCTTTCTATTGGAAGACATTATCTCCAAAATAAATGCTCCTAATGTAGGTGGCAGTTTCTAGAAGACACTAGAGAATTATAGTGAATACTATGAGACAACTACAAACTCTATTACTCATAGATTATGAGAATATATGTCCTCAATTAAGGCCATCTCTAGAAGAAATTGGTAGCTATCCGAAAAGAGTAGGAGTGCAAAAAATGGATTCATGCAATAGAAGAACAAGTTAAAACTCATAGCAAGGAAGACTACTCACTACATACATAGGAAGTGAGAAACTCTACCCGAGTCTTAGGATTGAAGCAAGTAGGTTGGTTTATTACGATAGGGCTATTCTTAATACAATGTAGCCCTAGTTAAACAACTAGGAATTACGTGGTAATATTGAATTTCAAGATGACACATGTATATATAGAAGGGTTAAAAAGATCTCCTAGAGTCTAGGAGTACTTACCTAAAATATCTACCTTATTTGAGTGAGTCAAATGAGAGATTTGGAGGATTTTTTGGTGTGCTCAATTTTTTGATAACAAAAATGAATTTTTTCATCTTCATGTGGAAATGGAGAACTTCTAAAGCTTTTCCATTCTGTCTCTACTACATCTAAAGAGAAGTCTTCTAAGAAGAAGGAAGTAATATGTTATTAATGCTAGAAACTTGGACACTCTAAGTCAGTTATAAAAGGATTACAGCAGAAAAGAAAAAGGATTACAACAGAAAAGAAAAAGGCATCATGTAATGTTGCAAAAGATTATAAAAAAGGGAAATCTCAAGGTGATTCTTATGCTTGTATCACCATTGAGGAAGTAGCTTTTGATCAGGCACATTTATAAGTTCTTTCAGCAAGTCCTTAGATATTTGACTCACGTGCTGCAAAGCATATGATAGGTTGCAGAGATTTATTTTCTTCTCTTTTCTATTCTACAGGTAGAAGAGTTACTATTGCAGATGGAAATTAATTGGATGTTCTGGGAATAGATACAGTAACCCTAAAGTCAAGAGAAGATGGTAATTTTCAAATTTCAAATGTTTTATATGTACCTTAAATGAAGAAGAATCTGCTATCTATATATGCATTTTTAGGTGATGGTTTTAAAGTTGTATTTGAGAGAGATCTTTGTAAGATCTTATCACATAAAGAAGATAAGTGTATTTTGCAAGGTGAGCATAGAGGGATTTTTGTTTTGTCAAAAATCCATGAGGCATGTGCAGTCAAATCTTCGTCATCAGTGGAAGATATGAAGCTATGGCGTGAGAGATTTAGACATATACGTTTTGGAGCTCTCAAGAGTATCAAAGACAGAGGTATGCTTGAGAGTTTACCCTCATTCGAACTACGAGATGATTCAGATATATCTAAAGGTTGTCTTGAAGGTAAGATGCATAAACTAGCTTTCAAGAAACATGGTCATATTACAGCTACTAGGAAATTACAGATTATTCATTAAGATATGAATGGACCTATGAGAGGAGATTCTATTTCAGGGTTTCATGTATTTTGTTCTATTCTTTGATGATTGTATGAGATACTCATAAATCTATGGTCTTAAGTTGAAGTCAAAAGTCTTTCCTATGTTCAAGAAGTTTGTAGCTATGGTTGAAAATGAAAATCAGGAAACTATCCAGATTCTCAAAAGTAATAGAGATGGAGAATACTTGTCAAATGAGTTCTAGACATTTCTTGATGAGAAAGGTATTACTTGACACCTTATTATTGCTTATACTCCTCAGCAGAATGGTATTGCAGAAAGAAAGAATAGAGTACTTATTGAGATGATGCAGAGCATGATGGCATCTAAGAAGCTTTCACCAAAATTCTGTTTTGATGCGATACATATAGCAAATCACATTTTGAACAGGTCATCTACAAAAGCTTTAAAGGTAATAACAACTTATGAAGCTTATTATGGTAGAAAACCTAATGTGAGTTACTTCAGAGTATTCAGATTACTTTCTTATGTACAGGTTGAGAAAAAGGATCGAGGCAAACTAGATGTAAAGGCAAAGAAAGCTGTTTTTATTGGATATCCTATTGAGAGTAAAGGTTAAAAGTTTTATGTTCTAGAAGTAGGTGAAATTATTCTTTCACATAATGCTTATATTTCTGAAAATAAGCTTTATGATAAAGAAGCAGAAAATTCGAGAGTTCATTACAAAAAATGACTATGGATTTTTTAGAAGGAATTTGGATATACATGTTCAACCATATCAGGAGGTAGTTAAAATTCCTAGAATTCAAGAAACAGTTGAAGAAAGAGGGATTTCACAACTTTCTATAGAGTCAGTTCCACATGAGACTTTAATTCCAGAAATGGAAGAAAGTACTAGAGTTCCAAAAAGTCTTAGTACCTCAGAAGGACAAGTTCCAAAACCTGTGGAAGTTGAAGGGTTAGAAAGAGTTTCACCACTATTTAAGAATACATCTACTTGCTTACTATGTGGAAAGATGTTGATATGAAGACCTTTACAGGAAGAACAAGGAGTCAAACTAGAAAACAACGACAAAAAGATCATGCAAGTTTTGCTAAAGACTTTGAGATTCATGATATTTTGACACTTACAACAGTTGAAGATGAACTTGCATGTGTTAAAGATGTACTTAAAATTCCTATTTTGAGAAAAACTATGCAAGAAGAGATTGATTTTATTCATAAGAATCAAACTTGGTGGCTATGTGAGTTACCAGAAGGAAAGAAAGAGGCTATAGGTATAAAGTGCATCTTCAAAATCAAAAGGAAAGCAGATGGTACTATTGACAGGTATAAGGCTAAATTAGTTATTAAAGGATATGCACAACAAAAAGGTATTGATTATGATGAGATATTTGCTCCTACGTCTAGAATGATTGTTATTAGGTCAATACTTGCTTTAGCAGCACATTTTGTTTGGCATATATATCAACTTGACATAAAGAGTGCTTTTCTAAACGTTGATTTATACCAGGATGTGTATATTCAGCAGCTAGAAGGTTTTGAAGAAACAGGTAAAGAACATTTGGTATGTAAGCTTATAAAAGCTTTATATGGTTTAAAACAGGAACCTAGAGCATGGTATCAAAAGATACACACATATCTTTTATCCATTGATTTCCATAACTCAGATGCAGCTCCAACTCTTTATGTCAAAGCTGAACTAGGTATGATGATTATAACAATTATTTATGTGGATGATATTATAATCACATGTCCCAGAGATTAAGATTTAAAGATGTTCAAAGAACAATTGAAGCAAACATTTGATGTGAATCATTTGGGAATATTGTATTATTATCTTGGGATTCAATTTTTTATTTAAGGTTGAGTGTATTTATAGGACACAGTAGAAGTACATTGAGAAACTTTTAGAAAGGTTTCACATGTGTGATTCTAACCTAAGCAAACACCTATGCATCAAAATGCGTCACTACAAATGGTAGCAAATGCAAAGTCATTTGATGCAGTTTCTCAAGTATCAAGGCTCATGCAAAATCCGACAGTGTAACATTGGAAAGCAGTAAAGCGGATCTTTTGATATTTGAAGGGAACTTCAAATTATGGTATGGTATTTTTGAAATCTACACATTTGCTACCAAAAGGATTTTTACATTCTGATTGGGTAGGTGATAGAGACACAAGAAGAAGTACTAGTGGATTTTGTTTTTATCTTGGAGATTGTCTTATCTCATGGCTTTCAAAGAGACAACCCACTATTGCAAGTTCATTGTGTGAAGCTGAATATCGTGCAACATTTAGAGCTACTCTAGAGTCAGTTTGGTTGCAGAAGATTTTCAGTTATCTAGATGTGAGAGTTAATGAACCCATTCAGATATTTTCAGATAGCGAGAGAGCAATAGCTATAGCAAAGAATCCAGTGCATCATGCAAGGACAAAGAATATAGAGGTTCACTACCACTATATTCGAGAGCAGATAGCAAAGAATCATATTGAGCTTGTTTATGTTCGTTCTATTGAGAATGTTGCAGACATTTTTACCAAAGCATTGACTAGAGATAGTCATAAGAAGATTTGTAGGTTACTAAAGCTTGTACCAATATGACATTGGAGGAGGGATTGTTAGAAGTCAATGTACATATGGTCCACATTCCAACAATTCTACTTTTTGGACTTAGCATTTTTTGTTTAGTTTGGGTAAAACTTTTTTTGGCTAGATAGATAGAGCTTGGAAAGAGCTATCTAGTGGTATGCTTCATTTCTTCATCAGAGGTTGAAACAGGGAGATAATCCTAATTTGGCCCAAAATAGAGGATGAACATTTTTTGAAGGTCCAAACTTGAAAAGCTAGGTTATGAAGTGAGAGTGATAAAAAGCACTTTATTTTTGGCGATCCAAATTAAAATTAGATAATTTTTAGCGATAGATTTTTTTAAATCATGAAAAGCAAAAAAATAACAATCTATTCAAGAAAAAACAGCGATCCTAACTTTTTAGGGATTTTTTTGCAAAATGTTTTGCAATTGCTTTATGGAAGACTACTAAGCTATATAAAAAGGTCATGGGCACACAATTAAACAATTCACAAGCTAGAGTTTGGAGTTGTGAAGCTTTGGAGGTAAAGAGTTGGTGAAGGAGAGGCTACTCTCTTGGGCCTTATATTCTGTTTTTAGGGTTTCTGTACCCTAATTTCAGAATAAGGGTTTGCTGATTTTCAGATTTGTTGCACTATTTTGTGAGGTTAGTTTCACTTCGTTGCTCATTCGCTTCACACACACTCAGATTATAACAGCATAATCTGAATTTTGCATCATCATCTTCTTGGTTATTCTTCCATTAGTGAGTCCACCACATTATATGGTTGAGTAATACTCCCATGTTGTAATTTGGATATCTATTTTTTAGTAAGTAAGCATCTTTCTTACATTCCCTATCCTTGTCTCAAGATCTCTTTCTTTCTATCTCACCTATCATCTTGATTAACTAGTGTGTATGCTCAAAGGTTTTTAGTATTGGAACGATCTTAGGGCCCCGAATTCCAACAAAAATTGGTCACTTGTTTCCCAAGATTGATAGGCATGCATCTCACTATCTATCAAAACTTACCCAAACCAACCATCTATATGGCACTTATATGGCACCTGTAAAGGCTTATATGAGACCTATATAAGTATCAAGGCACATAGTTTGAAATGAATGAACATGTTATATCTAGCTTACAAAACCATGTAATTTTAATGGCAAATCAGGAGAACACATCAAAATTAGTTCTCTAGTTATAGTAGAGTGTATAAGTAGAAATAAAAGGCATCATTGTTATACTAGATTTTTAGTGATTGCATTTCCAAGTGGCAAGAATCTAGGATATGTTTCCTATGAATATAGGAAGGCCACTGTTGAGGCACATAAAGATGATGCAAGTTTGTGAAAACAAGACCATGTGAGTGGATGCTCTTGAAACCTTCACAAGGTAGCTACACTTGAAAGGAAGCGCATGCAAAGAGATGATGCCTCATATAAAGGTACATAGACACCTTAGTCTAGCATAAACACCACCACAAATGTGTTCCTTGTCATCACATGGGCAATCATCAATCTCTTCCTTCTCACCTGTTAGGTTCCAACCACCTCCCTTATAGCTTTATTAAACTTTGGGTCTCAAACCCTAAGTGAGTTAGAAGTGTGGCATATGAGACTTGATCTTGTGAATGAAAGAAGTTTGAGGGATATATGAAGGGATCAAAGTGTTAAAGGATTGCTAAACATCTCAAAGCATCACATGATCAATAGGTGTGATGTTTGTCACATTGGGAAGGCACAAAAGCAACCTTTCAAACGCAAAGGCTACATCCACAACAATCTCTTTGATTTAGTACACACCCGTGTGTGGGGACCAATTCAATCACCTTCATTAGTAGGGTCAACATATTATCTATCCTTTTTTTATCATCATAATAGATGGAAAATGTTTTACTTTATTAGGAATAAGAGTTAAGTGTTTAAATGCAGCAAGATGTATCTTGCCCATGTGGAGAATCATATAGGTAGAGCATTAAGAAAACTAGATCTAAAGGAGGGGTAGAATAAATTTTCAATAATTTTGATGAGTATTTTTAGGATAAAGGCAACAAAAGGGAAGTCTTCACCACGTAATCTCCTCGACTAAGAGGTACTAAATAAAGGAGGAAGAAAACTTGAGTTGGAATAGAAATGACTATGCTTGAAGAGAAGATGTCAACACTTTATCTTTGGGAACAAGCCATATGCACTGCAGTGTACCTTGTAAATAGAATTGCATCTAAATCTTGTCAAGTTATGGCTCGTGATGAAGCATGGAATGGTAGAAATCCAAATCTAGGTCATTGCAAAGTTTCCAACAGTTTAGCATATGTGCATGTACCTTCGCCAATCATAGGAATATTCGATGAAAGGGCAATAAAAGTTGTGCTCATTAAATATGATTCAACTCAAATAGGCTACAAATTCTACAATCCATCACAAATCTATTAACAAGATCAAGCATTACAATCAAGCAATGCAAATCCTTCATTATTCATCAACAAGGTCCATAATGAAGCTATCTATTTATATGTTTATGTACATGAGCAAATTTTGATAGTTGATGATATGAATGGACTAGAAAAGATCAAAAGGTATGGAGGAGGAGTTCAAGATTAGTGATCTTAGGAAAATCACATTCTTCTTAGCTATGCAGATCATGTGCACATAATAAAAATCAAGGGATGTACTTGAGTCAAATAAGTTATATTCATAATCTACATCTTGAATTCAAGATGCATAATGCAAAGCCTACAAGAACATCCATGGAAATTAACCATAAACTTAGTGTTTATGAGGCTCAAAAGTTGAAGATATAAGATAATACCAAAGTCCTATAGGTAGCCTAATCTCTCTTACACACTCAAGGGAAGATATTTCATTTACTAGAGTGCTAAGTGAGTTGAAGAAATCCGAAATGGATGAAGGTTAGAGAGTAATCAAGTACCTCAAAGGCACTATTAATGAAGGTATTTTATAATCCTATACATGCAATTTGCACCTCAAATTGTATTAAGATGAAGTTCCGATAGGATCCAAGGACGATGGAAGAAGAACATTAGCTTTATTAGCATTTTTTGGATCTAAGGTTATATCTTGGAGTTCAAAGAATCAACCTACAATTGCACTATCTTTGAATAAAGACGATTACACAAGATTGACCATAGCAACTCAAGAAGGTATTTGGTTAAAAGAATTATATGCAGATTTGGGACTTATGAGCTTCGTACCTCATATATTTAGAGACCATGAGTTCAATGCATCTAGCGTCAAACCCAACATATCATACAAGAATCTAGCATAAAGAGGTCCATTATCGTTTCATCGTGGAGAAGCTCATTGAAAGTATAATAGTACAATTATTAGTGCACACTCCTAAAATATCGAGATGACGTCTTGTTATTGTTATCCTTACAATTGAGTAAAACCTTGCTTATAAATTGTGTTCTTGAGCTTAGTAGCTAGTTAACTATATAAGATACCATCATGTAAGAGGAATTCAACCAATTGTAATTAGGCTAGGATCCCTCGGCATTGGTAATATATTTTGAACCAATCTTCTCTCGATGATCTTCCAAAGCACAAAGGGTGCCTTATAGCACCAAATGTAGGGTCATGAGGTGCAATAAAGTCTCCAATAGCTTAACCGCAAGTCCTATACTAGCTAGGTGGATTAAACTTCAACGTCTTCAACTTCAAATTTCTATGGAAACCCTAGAGAGGCTATACTCTACTTAACCAAAGCAAGGAAGTTTCAACTAAAAAATGAATTCAATGATTTGAGGAAGATACATAGTAGCACCATCAATGACTACACTGTCAAGATCAAGAAATCAAGTGATGCCTAGGATCCACATGTTGTCACATGGATGATGATGACCTAGTTGCATATGCTTTAAATGGAGTACTAGGGATTATAGGAAGTGGAAGGGTTTCACCACTTATGTGTATGTAAGGTATAATCTTCTTGAGTTTGTGTAGCTAGTGGCCTTAATGGCTACTGAGGAGATACACGTTAGAGGCTCAAAGGACAAAGGGAAACAAAGTCTAAGCATTTTAGGTAGGTAAAGGAAGAGGTAGACGAAGAAGTCAATCTTGAATTTGTGCAGCTCCTGGCCTTAATGGCTACAGAGGAGATAAACGTTAGAGGCTCAAAAGACAAAGGGAAACAAGTCTAAGCATTAAAGGTAGGTAAAGGAAGAGGTAGACGAATAAGTCAATGCATAAGAAGAGAAAGGCAAGGAAGAGTATCAAATGGAGAATTTGATCAAGATCAAGGGAGCCAGTTTTCTTCATCAAAAGGAAGAGGGAGATATATAGGAAGACTCGATGGTACAATCAAAATTGAGATAAAAACAAATCACATGGATGCTTCATATAAGGCAAGTATGTACATTATGCAAGGGATCACTATCAAGGGGGAGAATATGAAAAAATCATACAAAGTCCAAGTTGATTAAGCTTCAACTTAAAAGGAGAATGAAAGCATGTTAACCATGATGCATATGGGTGATTATAAGGCACAAGGGTCAAGCATATTGTAGATTAATGTTGGATGGAGTGGTCACATAAGTTACACCAAGGACGTCTCAAATATGGAGGTACCATGAACCAAAGGTCATCTAAAAATAGGTGATGATACCTCCCATGCTATCAGACACATAGTAGATTTGTGTTGGATGTCTCTTATAAAGATGATTGAAGTATGTTTTTTAATTTCCCTTTATTAAAGGAATCTTATTTCTACGATTCAAATGTTTGAGAGAGGATTCTAGGTCAGATTCAATCAAAATGGATGCTTTCAACAAAACCCTAAAGAAAGCAAAAGACTACTCTCCAAAGGTCCAAAGGCATGAAGGCTTTTCACATTAGATGAAAAGCTAGATTTCAACCACACAACCTACTTCACATATGGAAGTAGAATAGTATAAAAATTTGGCCTATGGAAGAAAATGTATGGACATATCAATACTCAAATGTTGAAGGGTATGGAGAAGAAACTTTTAGTGCTTGAATTACCAAGTTTTCACAATTAGAATCTCAAGAACTTGTGTGAAGCTTGACAATTGGCTAAGCAAACTAGGTTACCAATTAAGAAGCGTAACGTTGTTAGTTATCATCTACTTCATCTAGTTCATACACATGTTTAGGGGCCAACAAAGAAGATCTGGTAATATACGTTTTGTAGCTTTGAAAAGTTTTTTTATTGCTTTGAGAAGTTCAATACTATTGTACAGAAGGAATGTGATAGGTATATCAAAACTTTAAGGTGAGATGTAGGGGGAGAATATTCCTCCTATGATTTACTTTATTTCTCAGAGATAAATGGCATCAAGAAAGAAAAAACATGCAAACAAACTCTACAAAATAATGGTTAAGAAGAAAGGAAGAATCATTACATTGTATAATTTGCTAGGGCTATGATGAAGGAAAAATTCTATTGGGCTGATGCAACAACCAATCATACATCATGAAATAAGCACCCACATCAGATATACATGTTACAACACCATATGAAACTTAGTATAATAGGAAACTAGAGATGTCATACTTGGTATGTGTCAATAAGTTAGTATGAGGTGGATTCAAGAGAAGACTCGATGATGGATGAAAAAGATGTATATTCATAGGGTTTATAGGTGAACAAAAGGGGTATAGATGCTAGACTCCCACAACCAAGGAGGTAAAGGTATCAAGGAATGGTAGATCTCATAAACTTTTGCTTTCATATTCTTCAACAATATTTATGCATGAAAATTAAGATGGAGGGACTTCCAGAGGAGATGACAAAATAGAATGCAACATCCTTCGTGGAGCAAAGGAGTTCGATAAACAACCATCATGGAGCAGAGATAGCTCTATATCAATTCAACTTAGTGATGCATGGAACAAGGGCATGGCCAAGATTAAATAAATTAAAGAACATGAAGAATTGATGAGAAAGTGCTCAATGGAGACCTTCACACAAACAAAGGGGAGAGCTCAAAGTAAACAAAAAATATCCAAATCCATGGAAATGTGAGAAATGCTATCCGAGAATCCACATCCTTTGAAAAAACAAATACATGTACGGAATGGTGAGAGGTTATGTATGAGGAAATTAAAGTTTTGGAGGAGAATAACACTTCGAAATTAGTGCCAAGGAAGAAAGTCATGAAGCTCATTGGTAAGAAGTTGATCTATAGGTAAAGAAGCATTCAGATGGAAGCATTACCAGGTACAAAGTAACTCGTAGCTAAAGGTTTTGCTCAGACCTATGGAGTGGACTCTGAAGAAAACTTTAGACCTATAGCAAAGATGAATACAATAATAACAATCATTGCAATTGTAGGTAGCAAACATTGGAAGATGTATCTATGAGATATGAAGGACTTTCTAAGTGGAGAGATTGAGGAGGGGTCATAAATTAAGCAAGCATTAGGGTTTGAAGTAGGATATGAGGGGATTATGTTTTTACATTAAAGAAGGCACTCTTTGGTCTCAAGCAAGCTCCAAGGGCATAGATTCAAAGGCTTATAGACTACTTAATCAATTGTGGATGGAAACAAACCAAAGATAATCAATCATTATTCCACAAAAGATAAGGTGTTGGCTAAGAACGTACACGTCAAACACATAAGCTCCAAGGATTAGTGTTTTGACATGTTCACCAAAGCATTGGATTCATTGAAGCTTAAAAATTTCAAAAGAGGCATTGGAATGGATTGGGATGAAAACTTGAAGGATGAAGCTTGAAGGGGAGTGTTGAAAATGAAGATGTAACCTTAGGAGCATAAAACCTTCTCACTTTATGGCACTTGGAGGTTTATGAAGCAAGGATCCAACCATGAGCATTTGTGCACTCAAATTTGAATCCGAATTCAAATCCCTTGCATTACTCTCTAATCAATTACCTTTTAAGCTTAGGTATCATGAACCCTACGTTCTAAGAAAAGATCATCCTATCATTTAGGTAATCTTATCAAAGTCGAATAAACACATCATGTATTTCAAATTGATAGATCACAGATGTTAACACTTTTAGAAAATTAATAAGCTAGTAGACGTCTTTCAAGCCAAGGCTCTTGCTTGCTTGAGAATCTTCTTGACACTTTGACTAGCCATAGCTCACACTCTATTATGTCTGCTAAGGAGCTAGTTAGTTTTGAGTGTTGAAGATACTCTCCTATTCATTCTGTATCCAATTCTTCTAATTTTTTTCTTTTGATAAAGATAATATATTCTTCTAAAGTTGGCTTTGAAGTTCAAATCCAAATGGATGTATTCTCTTGTTCTTGATGCAATACTTCTTCTATGAATTGATTGCTTCTCCTTTGATGATGTTGACTTCCTTGGTATGCACTTTTGTTTGTCTTGTTCTCTACATTCTTTGAATGCTTTCTTCTCTCCTCTAAGGAGTTGAATATTTAGCCTCTCCCTTCCTTAAATGGTGACATTCCTTTTTATTCTTCATCCCTCTCCTAAATATCAATGATTTCTTTTTCATGTATGGCCGAAGTCCTCTCCAAGTGGGAACTGAAATTGAGAGGGGAAACCTCTAAAAGAAAACATGAAATAGATTAATCATAGAATCTATGGATGACCATGGAGCATACTTGGATGACCACCCACTTCTTATGTGTGATTGAGGGACCAAAAACTTCTTATGCATGCCCTTGGCAGTTTACCAAGTACTTCTTCATGCCCTTGGTGGACCACCTACTTCTTGTGTATGTCTTAGGGAAACCATCCATTTATTTTGCATGTTCATGGGCCAGCATCCAATTTTTGGGCATGTCCTTGGGATCCCATTCACTTGTTATGCATGCCCTTGGGGGACCATCAATTTCTTTTACATATCATTGGGTGATTGTCCACTTATTGTGCATTTCATTGGTAAACCATCTCCACTCCCTTCCGTCCCATACAACTACCATGACTTCCTAGGGTGAGCAAACTCCTCTTGTCAATCATCAATTGGTGGCCCAAATCCATGTCCTTTACATTGGGAAACCATTTTTTATACATCGAGTGACAACCTTCTTAGTGTCTACCCACATGTCCCCTTCTTCCCTTTTTGTTTAGGTGAATGCCCATCTCCCTCTCAGCTACTACCTAGGGGATCATTAGATCTCCACTTCACCCTTCCTAGGTGGCCTCCCACATATCCACTTAACTTCTACAAAGGTAACCAATGGTGGACTTCTAACGTCTTACCTAGGTGACCACACGTTCCCACCTTCTTCGTCTTTCCTAGGTGACAACCCACGTATCCCCTTCTTGAATTCATCCTTGACCATAACCCATCCCCTTCTAATTATCTTCTACCTAGGTCAACATTGAATCTACCCTTATTTCTATATTCTTAGGTGACCACATTCTCTGTTGTTTCCTCCTTGGGCAACTACCTATATATAGCCTACATAGACTATGAATGATTTCTTAATCTGATGGACTAATGCATGTATCTTCATCCCTAAAAAGTAAAAGCATATTCCCCTTTTGCATCTTCCTACCAAGGGGACTACCCTCCAACCTCAACCCTCATTGCTCATGAGAGATTGGGTGACCATCCATTCCCATGGTTCCTCATACCTAGATGAGAACATGATCGAAACAACAACTATGTTGGGGAAATACGTTGAGAATGTGTGAGTGCACATTCGGAGAACTCCATATGCATTTCGTTGGGAGACATCTTAAATGTATTTGATGGGTGAGCACATTGAAGATCTTGGGGGAGTGTTTCTCTTGATAGTGTAGTGGCATTGAGGCCACTCGTTGAGAGTTGGATGAGTCTTGGTGGTAAGAGAAAATAGTGACAATTGCTTGGGCCACACTCACCTGGACATAAATCCTTCTTTGAGCATGAAAAGTACTCTCGCAAAATATCTAGGGATCCCATCACAAAATGTCTACCACTCCCATTGATATAATTAGGGATTTCCAGTTTGTGTAAGGGGAAGGACTGCCTCCATACAACACACTTCATGATCATTCTTCTCTATTCTATAGGTCATAGCATATTTACTCGTTCATAATAGATATATGTAGTGATTTCTTCTTGCAAAGCAAGAAACCTTGAGAGAGGTGCTACCTTAGTAGCACTGTACTATGTTTCAAAGGATTTTATTTATTATCTTTAATCTTAGGCTTTTTTGTGTGTTCTTTTCTTATGCATCTTTCTTAGTTGTTTTTCTCTTCCTAGTGCATATCTCTTGAGATCTACTGTTCTTTGAATTTTGAGGGCATTCTTTTTTTAAGTCTCTAGACCTAATACAAGAAGAAAGAAAAAACTACACTCTTCAAACCCAGACACTAGTTCACCACCTACATAATGTATTGTCTTTTCTTCCTCAAATGTTTTTCCTCTTCGATATGCTTTTTATTTTCCTTATTCGTGCAAGACATGTCTAGCATTTTCTTTTTATACATTGTTGGAATCTCAACATTTTGAGTGTGAACTACGATTAGATATTTTTTAAATATTTCTTTTGCTTTCATTCTGATATCTTCTTCCATTTACTTAGGGTTTGAAACAAAAATTTACGAATACTTCACAATACTAAAATATGTTAGATTAAGTTAATTCAACTTCCAACATGTTATGAAATGAACACAGAAGTAATGCAATTATTAGAAACTTATTATGTACGATTGATGATAGACATACAAATGAAATTCATGTCATAAATTCATGCCAAAACATTTTTAGATTAGGAATAAAGTCTCCCAAAATGTGATGGGAGAAATCACTATAGTTTCTTAAATGTCACTAAATCAATGCAATTTTGTCTTGAAAAGAGATATGAAATTCTTCTATTGATGTTTATATTACAAGGTGTGTTTTTGACTAGTTGAGGCACTCAAGGATTTCTCAAATAATGTATTTGAGAATAGTTTACGTGATGAAAGGAATGATAAAACCAATGATGAGGAGCCAAAAATCACTATTGACTCTATTTAAACTTTTATATGTTGTACAAGTTTGGTTAAATTCACTACTCTCTAGTAAAATGAAGTTCATTTATGACGTGAAATCTTTATTATATTATTGTATGTTTAAGTTAACTCAATTACATACCATCTTTATTAAATAGGTTTTATATTTCATTAAGCATTCTAGATGATGCAATTGTATATTAATACAAAACCTCTTTTGAAATCATAATTATTTTCGTTGCATTTAGTTCTAATATTAAATTTAGATCTTGTGTTCAAATATGTAGATGCTAATTTGGAAAAGAATAAGTAAAATTAATCCATTTTTAGTGTGCAATATTTAGAGCCTCCATTAGGTTCAGATTCAAAGAAAAATCATAAAGTATTGTTTTGTTCATGTATATGATCAAATATTTTGATATTTGTGTACCCGTTCTACTAGATAATAGACATATGTTGATACAAGCATAATTTCTTGTCACCTAATAATTAGGTCAAGCTAGCCCTATTCACTATGATCAGTGATTTTTTTGTATCATGTCCATAGTCTATTGCTTTATTACGATATTCTATATTCAAAAAATCGTGTGGCTTACAGGATTTGAAACCATACATCTTGATTATGTCCGAGAAGGCCTATTGATTGTCAACACACATGTCCAATGGAGATATATTATCTGAGTTAATAGAAAGCATTTATTTGGATTTATATAAAAATATGGCTATCAGAATCTTCCTTTTGAAAGCATCCTTATTTGCAAAACTTAACTTCGTGTGAGGATCAAGTGATCCACGTAAATTCATAAGACAAAGACTGTTACTTTATCATTGACAAAGATCTTTTACGGTTATGTCTTGGCACTATTTCGTGGACATCTATCCAAGAAATCCATTTTCCGTGGTATCCAAGCTCATCAATCGTGGTTTATACTATAATATAAATTCCTAAGGAAAAATATAATGTTGAATTATTTGGTTCAGAGAGTTCCTAGGATACTTTGATTAAAAAGAGTTCCTTCATCCTCTATGAGGAATTAATTTTATGAATCTAGTTGCAGTAGCTCCCAAAACCTTGACGTATCTAAAGAAATGAATGCATCTTTATTGATCAGATTTTCTGTGATTTTATTTTTTCCGTTTGACTTGAAAGCTTAATTTCATATTTAATCAATGTTCTTTGTGTGCTCTCATTATATCACTTTATCTGCATAAAGTATCGATATAAAACGGTAATAACTGAAATGTGAATATGATCATTCATAAATTTCCTTCTACTCAATATATTTTAGATAAAATTTCTGATCATTTGTCTTCGTATTTGTGCCCATGTGATTGTCTTTTCTTACCCTCCCCTCGTTATCCATGTATATTTTGCATCTTCTTTCCTGACGCATCTCCTAGTCACAGAAAGTCTGCTTTGCATGTTCGAAACCAAACGAGATTCTTGTTCTGCCTATGTCAATAATATATTCCTCAATGAAATTTAATCCAACTATTTTTATTACCTATTTTTTCTATTTCCTTAGCATTGAATGCATGTACACATGCAGAGTCCATTTAACGAATGTCAGAAGCAAAAGCTTTCTTCTTTGTCCAAATGTGGTTTCAAAAAAAGGATGAGACTTGGAAACCGTTACGTAGGGAACATGAACATTATATGGCATAGAGTCGATGTATGTATCACAAATACCGAGAGATTGCATTCGTTTTACCTTCAATTTGTCTATCACTTTTTGCTATACACCTGCTTCTTGTTCTTTAATTTAACTATTCCAGTGTGTGAATCTTGATATGAAACGGCTTATTCTTCCAGTACAGAGATGATAAGAAATGAGTTATAAGAAATAGTTTCTTCCTTTAAAAGAATCATGAGGCATCTATACAGTTTTAACTCTTCTCCGCCTCTATAGCTTTTTACTGTTTGAAATAATAGAGAACGTCGTGATTGAAGATATGGAAAATACAATTAACTTCCATATAGACGCATCTATGAATGGAAAAAAGATCTATGCACCCCTAGTGCATGCCTCTTCAATGAGATCCCAAAGATCTTTGCTGATCTGTTCAGTTGATCAGAGACTAAAGCACCTCTCTCGTAGAGCTATAATTATTCCTTCATTGACGTAAACTTCGTATGAAGAGTCTTTACTACGAACATTTATAGAGCGATGGAAATAACTCCCTTTTGCATGTATATCGTCATAGGTGGCCTATTTTATTAGGTTGAACATCTAGCGGCAGAATATGTTTTATTGTTTATATATGTGACCAGGTTTTTCATGCTTACATTCATGGTAATTATTGTTTCATTGAGACTATATTTTGATCTTTGATACATTTGAGACTACATTTAGATATATGAAATAGCATTATGCATGAATATATCCCATTTAATGTTCGCTTTGTAGGATCTTTTTCATAAAAACGCAGTTTTCTGTGATGCATAAAACATGCAGGACGTTTGAGGACCAATTTTAGCTGGTTCTTGCAGCATCATCAAACGGCCCTTTACGCCATGCCCTAGTACTTTCTTCTCAGTTCTGTTATGCATTTGAAACTTCAAAAAAGAAAAAAAGGGAACTAAAACAAGGCTTTCAAGAGCGGGTTTTGGGATAAAACGATAAAACTGAATGGTGAAAAAACGATATTAAAAAAACAATCTATGCAAGTAATTATCCAAAGTAAAATAAACTCGCCATGATATGCACTCCGTAAGATGTCTTATGAATTTCTTAACAAAGGAGGTCATGCTATACTGTATTTGAAGTATTTATAGACTGGAGTCCAACTTATGCAATACATGCATCAGTGCTTTGGCATCCCACCAGAACTTGCAAAAACATGTGATCCATGCAAAACGTACCGTTGGGATGGCCTGTGCAGCCTGAGCAATCCATTTTGAAGATACAATTGCGTCAATCAAAGCTTCCTATATTCTATTCAAGTTTTCTGTGAAAATGTATATAACCAAATCATGTCTCTTTAGACTTTAGCAGATCAAGACAAACAAAAGAATCTAAATACTTATATTGAATCTTGCTGCTTTGTGCATACGAAAGGCACATTACCAGGAAACATCTGATGTATCATGTACCCAGAGCAGCTCTAATAAGTCGTACCCAGGACTGATTATTATTAATGTAACATCGGGCAAAGTCACTGGAAGACAAGGAGTCTTCAAACGAATGTTCGAACGAAACATGAGTGGGTCTACTATCTATGATCTTGATATTCAGCATCTATTATATGGATTTAAAAACACGGGTCTAACTGTCTACATTCCCTTGGGGAATTGGTTTTGATCTAGCCTCTTGAGACAGAGGTCTAGGGTTCAACCCCCTGACTGGACATGAAATGGCTTAAGCCAGTTCAACCAGTTGTAATAGAGTTGTCACCATGTGTAACCTTTCGTTTCTGGTGTACGAGGGTCCCATGGGTATTATGCCCATTCATTTGTACATTTGCACTTTTAAACTTAAAGTTCAGGGAAGCTTATGTCCCACGAGTACTATGTCCATTCACTTGTATAGTTGCACTAATTTCAAAGTTAAAGTTTAAGGGAGTAGGCTTTGGCTGAACCTCACCATTTGAAAAAAATCCGCATACATGCATTCTTTCATTACAACTAAATTCATCGTGATTCATTCAATAGTTTCCAAACCTTTGCTTTCCTTTCAGCATTATGTTATGTACACATGATATATAAATCTGAATCAAGTCTCTACAAAGACCAGTGAAATTAGAAACGCTCTCTCTCTCTCTCTCTCTCTCTCTCTCTCTCTCTCTCTCTCTCTCTCTCTCCACACACACACACATTCTTCCTAAGAGTGTCTCTTTTTGCCTTATTTTCCGTGTGTGAAACCAGTGACATGTCTAGCTACGTACGTGCCTACGTACTCGCATAACGTATGTGCTTACGTTATTCCTGTGAGAGAAAATGAAAATTGTAAATGCCCATAAATTCGACTGGGTTTCATTCTAATAAAACGGTATAATCATATCTATGATCGTTTCAGTGTGTATACGTTTTTACCAATTTGGCTGTATGTACTAGTTAAATTTCCGTCGATACGAGGATTTCGGTCGATGGTTATCTATATTAGACCGATAGTGAATTAGCACGATGTTTTCATGCGAAAGGATCGATAATTGTGAATGCATGGTTGCCCTGCAAATAATGCGTCGGAGAACTATTTGAATAGAGGTTTTTCAGCAGGGTTCAGATGTGTGCCAAGCCCCACAAGTCAGCTCTGGTTATCGTTTTACGATTTCCAGTGGAAGTTCCCATCTCTTGAAACGAATGTTCTCCAATGCAGAGCAACGGACTTATGTTTCACGTTTTATCATGTTATAGTACTGGAAGCAAGAGGCTGAGCGACTAAAGGAGCGCCTGACATACATGGAGGAGATCCAGAGGTGTGTGAGTCGTGATACAAAATATTTATCAAGCTGATCTATTTCAAAGGAAAAGATGCAACTGAGACGCATTGATGAGTATCTCCACCTGCTTCTTGTCATAGAAACATGCTGGGAGAGAGTCTCGGAAGCCTGCAAATTAAGGATCTGCAGAATCTTGAAGCTAAACTAGACTCAGGGTTGTACAAAATTCGAGGAGCAAAGGTTGGAATAAAACAGTGAAACGCCTCAATGAATTGTAAAAGTTTCGACAGAATTTCAGGACTAAAATCCGTGCTTTGTGTACGTGTGTTTTTGTATGTGTGTGTGTGCGCGTGCGTGCGTGGGCGCGCGCGTATGTGCGCGTACGTGTGTCGGAATGATCACATCATGTGCAGACGCAGTTGATGGTTAGGCAAGTTCAAGAGCTCCAGAAGAAGGTACATTTTATACCTGTCTTGCGATACAGATTTTAGAATTCCCATTTCTGATTTAAAATCCTTTTCCGTTTGAATTTTCTGTACAGGAACAGATACTATTGCAACAAAACGAGGCATTGAGGGCCAAGGTATGAGATCCTAAAGAATAATACTCCTTTCCTACGACAAATATTGCCCTCATCGTTTCCTAATAATGGAGGGGTCGAGCTTCGTGTAGAAGGGTAGAATTGTGATGGGATGTCGCAGAACGTTATTGTAGACTCTCGTTCGGAGATTAACGTGATGTTGATTAATCACACTCTTTGGGAGCTTTTTAAGGAGATTAGAGGCTTGCATTTGATAGATTACAATAAAGGAACGCATCTGATGATTGACATAGCTTAGGTAATTAGAACGCCGTACCTAGAAAGAGTTAGTCTCAGGCATCATACGCAACCACGCAAATTGTAACGACGTTTTCGCCAGAAGAAAGAGGCAGTTGAGTTCATACGCTTGCATACACACTAATGGGGAGGACATCTTATATTACCTGGAAGAAGAATGTAAAAAGGTGTACCGTATGAGCCTGCATGGTAGGAAACCTATGATTCCTGTTCGACACATGTAACTTTTCGCATGACTTTGCATCCAAATCAACAGAGAATGGGTGAAATATCCACGAGCTTATGTTTGAGATTGTGATAAAAGCAGTATAGCAGAATAATGTTGTTTTGCATATAATCCAATTGATATGTGCAACGGCTTCGCAAATTTTCAACAGATTTCTGTTCCTGGCGTCTAAAACATGTCTGAGTTAATAGTCGGAACACCTGTGCAAAAACCTATCGCAGCTCTTTGTCCTCAGCTTTGAAGAGCAAGATTATATATATATATATATATATATATATATATATATATATATATATATATATATATATATATATATATATATATATATATATATATATATATATATATATATATATATATATATGATTGTTTCAGGAAAGCCTTCTTCCCTGTTGGAATCTTCCACAGACTTGGCTATATGAAGAACTTCTGTATGGTCATCACTTACTTAGACGTTGAGAAATAGAAGACGCTTTTACCATAATGAACTCGCCTCAACAGCTACGATAACTAATGCAACGTCTGATAGTGAGGCTTAGCCCTTTACATCATAGCAAGGTAGTTTGCGTTGTACTGAACTTAATGTGTTCCTTTACGCATCAGAACCGACCTGCGCGAGAGGTCCCTAAGGACTAACAAATACGCTTCAGATTATTTATGGCTGTAAGGAACAGCGTGAAGGGTTTAATGATCTATTAATGAAGTGTATTCAGTTTTTGCGCTCAAGATACAGACGATTATTTACAACAAGGCTTTAATCGATGAATTAATTCGAATGTGAAGAGAGTGCCGCAGATTTATCACAACGAGACCGAGGCATTATGGCATTGCAGTTGGTCTTTGAAGTTCTCTAGTTGGTATCTCGATCTGTACTTGGGAACAAGTATTCACTCATTGTTTTTTATAAGGGCGAAAGTATCCAGAAGGGGGAGATGTTCATTAGGAACTTCTGCTGTTTGAGTGTCCTTTACCATGGGTATAAGGAAACCATTAACAGTCCGTAAGGTTTTCCTGGAATCCTGTGCTCTGCATTACGAATACTCACGGCAATCTCACAACTATAAGAGAACAAAGATTAAAAGATTGATTGTCCCAGGAAAGGTTTATTTTTCTTTCAACTTCCTCGATTTTCGCGACACCTCGTATTTAAAGCTGATCTGGGAATGTCTTTCTTGTTTTCGCGAACTCACAGTTAGCTGAGCTGTCATGCTTGCAAGCTCCAGTGAGTGGACTTACCACTGCTACCACATCTCAAGATGTTCAAGAATCATCAAGCGGGAGAGGATCACGACAGCGTGAAACTAGCTTGAGTGCGGCAGAGACCACTTTACAGCTTGGCTTCACACAATGAGCAGACGTTCCTCTTACGAGCTGTTCCGCATATGCGTCTGTAGGCATATGATCCACAGACTGTTTAGAAGATTTTCTGCGAAAGCAACTTATTGTACTGTTTACGCCGTCGATCATACTTCATAAATGTTTTGCCTGCTAAGATGGGCCACCAGATACTATGCGATCGTTTAAGGGTCAGTATCCCATGTTCCAGAAATTTCTCTTGGTATATACTCTTATGAGCTATCAGACCTAGCGATGTCTGAGCTAGAGCTCAACAACAATTTCGATTGTATGGAACGAAAATGAATTTCGCCCGTTCACTTGCCAACCGAATGGGCTTATGAACAACTATGTGCATTCACAGATTATTTTATTCTAAACTCAAGTACGAATTCGGTAAACCGTATTCGCTACACCCTTTCTATCTTAGTGCTTTTGTGAGAGACTTTATTTGCGTTGAAAGTATTTCACTCTGAAACACGTAAAAAACTCTCTTCAACGTACTCTCAAGCTCAGATATGGCTATAAAATGTGTCTCCTTCCATCATCGTCCGATGAGATAATGTCGTGAGCATTTTTTCGTGTGTGTGTGTCAGACAGAGAGAGAGAGAGAGAGAGAGAGAGAGAGAGAGGCAATACGCGAAAACTATCGAGACAACATAGTGCGATTCCTCAAATATCTGCCTGTTATTCCGTTCGATTGAAAGATGGACGGAAATTATGTGAGCGAGGAACAGGTTTTACTGTGACGATGAATAAATTTGCTATACATAATTTTTTCTTCTGTTGATATCTCGTGCTCTGCAGAAACCTAGTCATGGAAACGTTAGCCCTACTTTTCTTAGCATTGTCTCTACTGACGTGACACAACATTATTGGTAAGTGATTGTGCGTTCCGTTGTCTACACTAGAGTCTTTCCGTTGTCTATAGTGTCGGGCACGCATCATCATTTAAACGGGGTTCATATCGCTGTTAATTGCAAGGGTATCAGTAATGTTTTCCTAGCATTGCTTATGTGATGCCATCGCTTCTTCGACCCAAAAAAGGGGTCGCATATGCAACAGCCCCGCACAAGCGACATTAATATCGAGTGTCGATTATGCGATGAAAATAGTCAACTCATGTTTATTAATTTATACGATGCCATAGTATCACATATAGGATGCTATAGCATCACAAATAGAATGCTATAGCATCACATATAAGATGATATAGCATCGCATATACGATACTATAGCACCATGCTTGCAACCTTCATTTTTGATGGAAACAAAGAAAAGGGCATCTCGCTTCGATTGTTATTCTACGTGCCTTTGGTCGAAGAGCAAACGAACATTTATATCTGTGTTGTGTATATGATCTCTCACTATGTTTCTCTCTCTCTTTGCTTGTTCTCTATTTGTTTCACTAATTAACATACACATGAAGACATACATAAAGTAATAATATACATACACATACACATATACACAAACATACATGCATGCACACATATACACACATACACAAACATAAACACAAACACACACACATGCATACAAATTAATATACATACATACACATACATACATAAACTAGTATTGCACAAACAAAACCCACATACATACGTAAATTAATATACATACATGGAGACACATACACACAAAAATACACAGACACAAAAATAGAAACACACATACACACATACACATACATATACATATCTAAGACACATACACATATTCATACTTAAACTATACACATAGACATACACCTACACATACATATATAACACATACACCTATACTTAATACAAACACACATACACACACATGCACACATACACACACATACACATATACTTGCAAGTATAAAAACATACATATAAACACATACACATACATGTACTTGTACACATACACATGTAGACACACAATGACACATCCATACACAAACAGATACATTCACACACAGACACATACATACACATACTCTATAGACACATACACATACACATACACATACAAACAAACATATAGACAGACACACAGATACATACACAAGCATCAACATACACAGGCACACACATACTTGTTTAAGTACATATACAAATACACATAGCCATGCACATACACATGCACATGCACAAACATATTTACATGCAAATGTTCGTAGATGCATGCACATATAGATACACGTATGCAGCGACACACATACACAAACAGTCACATACACATGCATATAAACACAAAAAATACATACACATGAACACACACACATATGTATGCATGCATGTGGACATGCACAATCACAACCTTATCTACATGCACATACACAAATATACACACATACTCATACAATTGTGTGTACACATACACAGACACACACATACACGCAAATACACACATATGCATAGACATATAGACACATACACACACATAGATGCACCTACACACATCTATAGATGCATAGACACACATACACACATACACACACATACTCACACACACAGACACATATATAGATGAATGATGTAGTTGAAGTCATAAATCACATCTTAAAGATAAAATTTGATGAGAATCATTAGTAAATTTAAGTCATTATATATATATATATATGTGTGTGTGTGTGTGTGTGTGTATGTATGTGTGTGTGTCCTATAGTTTCACATATAGGATGTTGTTGCATCAAATATAAGATGATATAGCATTACATATATGATGCTATAGCACCATGCTTGCAACTTTCATTTTTGATGGAAACAAAGATAAGGGCATCTTTCTTCAATTATTATTCTAAGTGCTTTTGGTCAAAGAGAAAATGAACATTCATATCTGTATTGTGTATATGGTCTCTCACTATGTTTCCCTCTCTCTCTCTCTATGTCTCTTTGTCTTTCTATCTATCTCTCTTTTTTGCTCTCTATTTGTTTCAATAATTAACATACACATGGAGGCATACATAAAGTAATTACATACATACACATACACATATACACAAATATACATGCCTGTGTTGGGTGTGTGTAGAAGTGCGAGAGACACACAAGAAGCACATACAAAGGAGCACAAACGCAGCAAGACACACAGAGAAGACGATGGCTGGAATAGCTCTCTTTATTGATCAATGAACTGAACTGAAGTAAGAGCTGAATAATATCCCTAAGTACAAAGTACCACCACATATGAGAGTATCAAGTATGTGGTAACATGGGGGAAAAACCTCTAGCCAGCACTAGAGTAAAAAGTGCCCATGTATAGGGAAAAGGTTCACATCAAAGCTACACAAGGAACACATAAGTGTAACAAACCCCCTGGAGCGAATGATGTGAACACATACAGGGAGTGACAGATCAGCCCCCACAAGGTAATAAGCCTAAAGCTTTGCGAAAAGCTTCAAACTTTTCCCGTGGAAGAGCTTTGGTGAATATGTCTGCCACATTATCTTGTGTAGGCACATATACCAAATCAATATCTCCTGCATGAAGGCGCTCTCTCACATAGTGATAATGCACCTCAATATGTTTGGTCCGTGCATGAAACACTGGGTTTCGTGCAACAGCCAAAGCACTCTGACTATCTGTGAGAATATGCGTAGCAGCATCAATCTCCATGCAAAGATCCATCAATAGGCATCTCAGCCATATACACTCCACTATAGCTGTGAAAACTGCCCTGTACTCAACTTCACAACTCGATGTCGCCACTGTAGGTTGCTTCTTACTCAACCAAGATATGCATGAGTCTCCAAGGAAAAAGCAATTAGCACTAGTGGACACGCGAGTATCATAACAACCAGCCCAATCACTATCTGTAAAAGCGTGCAAGCATGGCTGAACATCTCTGCCATAAAAGAGACCTAAGCTCAAAGTGCCTTGAAGATATCTAAACACACGTTTCACCACTTGCCAATGCTTAGTGCCAGGGCTATGTATGAATCGACTCAACTGGGAAACTGCATACTGTATATCCGGCCTTGTGTTGCATGCATATATAAGACATCCCACAGCCTGCTGATAAAGAGAAGTGTCAAATGCATCACTGGAATCCTCAATTGAGAATCTAAATCCTGTCTCAACTGGTGTGGAAACTGGCTTGCAATCCTCAAAGTCAAAACGCTGAAGTAGTTTTTCAACATACTTTGCTTGATGCATAACAATTCCCCCCTCAACGGATACAAACTGGATGCCAAGATAGTAGCTCAAAAGACCAAGATAAGTGACATCAAAAGTATGCTGCAAATCAGCCATAAGAATGTCAAGTTTTGCATCACATGACCCAGTCAAGAGTATGTCATCAACATAAAGAACAAGCACTATAAGATCAGCCCCATTTTTGCGTACATAGAGTGTGCTTTCAATCGGACTACATGTGAAGCCAAGAGCAATCAAGTGCTTATGTATTTTGTCATACCATGCACGTGGAGTTTGCTTGAGACCATACAATGCTTTATGCAAGCGACAAACCATATGCTCTTTCCCTTTCATAGCAAATCCAGGAGGTTGCTTCACATAGACCTCTTCTTGCAAATCTCCATTCAAGAAGGCTGTTTTTATGTCCAATTGATGCACTTTCCAACCTCGATGGGCAGCTAATGCAACCATGGTACGAATGGTAGTCATGCGTGAAGTAGGTGCAAAAGTTTCCTCATAGTCAATGCCATATTGTTGCGCATATCCTTTGGCAACCAATCTAGCTTTGTAGCGATCAATGCTACCATCAGATTTTCTCTTAATCTTGTAAACCCACTTTGTACCAATGGCATTCTTTCCTTTTGGCAATTCACATAACTCCCAAGTACCATTCCTATGTATGGAATCCATTTCTGATTGCATAGCACTCATCCATTGTGGATCGTCACATGCATCTTCAAAAGAAAGTCGCTCTTCATTACATGCTGTAGCAATAAGAGAATAATCCACAAAATTACTTGATGCATGGTGAGAGCTTGACCTTGTTCTACCAAGTAAAGGTGCACTCAATTTGTTGTCCTGCAAAGTTTGTTTCAGCCACTTTGGCATAGATTGTGCACTCTTGATAGACATGCGTTCATTATGTAAAACATCTTCAATATGTACATCATGCGTGGGCTGAATTTCATGCTCAGTTTCAGCCATATTTTGTCGCATATGTTCAGCCATATGTGGCTGGAAATTTCCAACCGTTTTGACATTTTTTGGCTGAATTTTTTCAGCCATGTTTGGCTGAAAATTATCCACATTTCCAGCCCTATTTGGCTGGAATTTTTCAGCCCTTTGAACCTGACTTGGCTGGTCTACATGGCCATAGTCAAGTGCACCATTTTGGAACAAAGGCATGAGTGTATCAAACACATCTTGTAAGCTAACTGTTGGCAGTTTTTTGCATTCAAGTAGAGGGAAAACTGAATTTTCAGCAAATACCACATCTCGACTCACAATAATTGTGTTCGTCAATGGATGGTACAACCGATATCCCTTACTTTCAGCACTATAACCAACAAATATACATTTATTTTCCTTGTCATCAAGTTTGTGACGTTGTTGTGATGGCACAAGAGCATATGCCAAACAACCAAACACACGCATATGACTAACCATAGGCTTATGACCATTCCAAGCCTCATAAGGAGTGATGACTCTCAATGCTTTTGTAGGGCAGCGATTCAACACATAATTTGCACACATGACCGCTTCCATCCAAAACTTATGAGGAAGATGCTTTCGTTTAACCATACATCGTGCCATTTCAAGTAAAGTTCTATTTTTATGTTCGGCAACACCATTTTGCTGAGGTGTATATGGCACCGTACATTGGTGTGAAATACCTCTTTCACGAAGAAAAGCATTAAACTCATGTGACATGTACTCACCACCACGATCCGTGCGTAGATTCAAAAGCTTTTGTGAAGAAAAATTTCAGCCAAAGCTAAAAATGCTTTGAAGCAAGAAAATACCTCATTCTTTGCTTTCATAGGATACACCCATGTATAGCGAGTAGCATCATCAATGAAGGTAACAAAATATACATGCTTCCCAAAAGATGGAGTCTTGACCGGACCACATACATCAATATGAACAAGTTGCAATTTTCTTGTAGTGTGTGTGTGACTATCTTTTGGAAAAGAAGCACGATGCATTTTTCCAAGAATGCAACCTTCACATGCATGCTTTTCAATGGACTCAAGTGTAGGCAAGCCAATAACCATGTCCTTCTTTTGCAAGTAGAGCAAACTATTGAAGTTTAAATGACCAAAACGAGCATGCCAAAGCTCCATTTCAGCCATGGAAGAAGTATGAGCAACCAAGGCATTCGAGGCAGCCCTCTTGTATGTATCCATGCGATACAAACCATCACATAATGTACCGGACATCACGATAACATCGCCATTGCTGAAATCATGAGCCATACACTTATCATCAACAAAGTGTACATGAAGTCCAGCTTTGGCAATCAACGGAACTTAAATTAAGTTCTTCTTGATACCGGGCACATACAATGCATTTTTCAAGAGAATCACACTTCCATTTGCAGCCGTAAGCTCAATTTCTCCTACTCCAATGATAGGATAAGAGGCATTGTTTGCACACACCACATGTCCTCCTTTAGGTGCATCTTTCAAAGAGGCAAAAAATCTTTTGCATGATTTATGTGCTTTGAAGCACCACTATCAAAGAACCAATCCGAATCAGCCTCACTCACAACCATACATTTAGAATGTAAAGAAACATCATAATGACATGTAACAACACATGCCCAAAAATCTTGAGCCATGTTAGCTTCACATTCTTTGCATTTGCTGAATTTTCAGCAATAGACATGCCCGATTCCTTCTTCTTTTCATTGCGTTTAGCAAGCTTTATACACTCATCAATAGTATGACCAGCCTTCCGGCAATATTTGCATCTCTTCTTCTTTTGCAAATCACCATCATTAGAGGAATGAGTGGAAGAGGAAGCTTGAGGTTTTGGCTTTGATGAACCCAAAGCTGAACCATACTTGCTTTTCCCCTTTTGTGAGATAGCAAGTGCTTGCCTTCCCTCAATCAAACCACTCCTATTCAAACTAGATTGCTCTTCTTGCAAAAGAAGAGACACAACCTCATCAAATGCATACATATTAGGATTTCCTTTTGCAACCAAACGGAGTGTAGTAGCAAAGCTTTGAAAAGATTCCGGTAATCCTTTCAACAATGTAGAAATGAGTGATGCATCCAGAATGATCTCATCTATGTTTGCTAATTGCTCTTTCAAGTCCTTGATGCGTGTCACATACACATCCACTGACTCATTTTCAGCCATACATACATCCTCAAGTTGCTTCCTCAAGTATGCAACACGTGCTTCATTACGCACGGCATACAAAGAAGCAAGAGTGTCCCATGCCTGTCTTGATGTAGAACATGACCGATTGTGTTGAACTATATGACGCTTCACTGAAAGCGCAATCAAAGCATGAGCTTGAGCATCTTTTCCATCCCATCTAAGCTGCTCCTATGTAGGTGGAGAAGGAGAAACCACTGTACTCGAAGAACAAGCTCCATCTGTGACAGTAGACTGTGAAGTAGAAGCACCAGCCGGTCTTCGATCTACATCTGCCACTATGTTCCAAAGTTGTTTTGCAACAAGAACGTGCTTCATCATGTAAGACCACATCGGATAGTTGGTCCCATCAAGCTTATCTTCAGCTTAAAGCATGCCAAACAAGTCATTGCTGCCCGCCATTTCACTAAGGAACAAGAATGTGACAAAATCTTCACTTCGACGAAAACTGAAATGAGTGCTAAAATTTCAGCTCACAAACCGTCACTCTAATGGCCATTCTGACTGCACGAATGGCTTCGAAATGGGGGTAAAACCCTAGCGCACCTGGTGGAAATGTTTTCGGGCTACTAAAATTCACACTTCTATGCTCCGAAGTCGATTTGCACTGTTAAAGTGCGCGCGCGCCGCGACTCGAAAAATCGAAACTAGAGAAGAAGCTGAACCCGCTCTGATACCACTGTTGGGTGTGTGTAGAAGTGCGAGAGACACACAATAAGCACACACAAAGGAGCACAAATGCAGCAAGACACATGGAGAAGACGATGGCTGGAATAGCTCTCTCTATTGATCGATGAACTGAACTAAAGTAAGAGCTGAATAATATCCCTAAGTACAAAGTACCACCACATATGAGAGTATCAAGTATGTGGTAACATGGGGAAAAAACCTCTAGCCAGCACTAGAGTAAAAAGTGCCCATGTATAGGGAAAAGGTTCACATCAAAGCTACACGAGGAACACATAAGTGTAACAGCCTGCACACACATAAATACACATTCACACACATACACACAAACAGAAGCACAAACACACGCACACACACATATATACAAAGTAATATACATACATACACATACATACATAAGTTAGTAGAGAACACAAGCAAAACCCACAAACATACATACATTAATATACATACATGGAGACACATACACACAAAAATACACATAGACACAAACACAAAAAACACACATACACACATACACATACATATGCATACATATACATATCTAAGACATACACATATTCATACTTATACTATACACATAGACATACACCTACGTGCACATAACACATACACCTACACACAATACAAACACACATACACACACATACACACATATGCTTGCACACACAGAAACATACACACAAACACACATACATACACATACACATATAGGTACTTATACACACATGCATAGACACACAATGAAACATCCATACACACACATACATACACACATAGACACACACATACACATACTCTATAGACACATACACATACACATACACATACAAACACACATATACACACATACATAAACTTACACAAGCATTCACATACACAGGCACACAATACTTGCACAAACACATATACAAATACACATACCCATGCACATAGACATACACATGCACAAACATATTTACATGGAAATGTATGCACATGCATGCATATACAGATCCACATATGCAACCATACATACACAAACATTCACATACACATGCACATCGACACAGAAATACACATACACATGCACATACACACACATATGTATGCATGCATGTGGGCATGCACAAGCACAAACTTATCTGCATGCACATACACAAATATACACACATACTCATACACATGCATGTACACATACACATACACATACACATACACATACACATACACCTACACACAAAGACACACATATACATAGACATACAAACATAGACAAAGATACTCACAGACACATGCACATACACACATATAGACACACATACACACACTTACATACAAACATATACACAAATATGCACACACGCAAAGACACATATGTAGATGAATGATACAATTGAAGTAATAAATCAATGTTAAAGATAAAATATAATGAAAATCATTAGTAAATTTAAGTCACTTTTTAAATTAACTAAAATAAATTATTTTAATAAACACTCTTAAATTATCAAAATTATGAGTTCACACCATAGACAATTAAGATCATCATTCATGTGAGTGTATCTATATATATATATATATATATATATATATATATATATATATATATATATATATATATATATATATATATATATATATATATATATATATATATATATATATATATATATATATATATATACACACACACACACACACACACACACACACACATATATATATATATATATATATATATATATATATATATATATATATATATATATATATATATATATATATATATATATATATATATATATATATATATATATATATATGTGTGTGTGTGTGTGTGTGTTAATGTGTGTGCGTGTGTGTATGTGTGCCTCTCTTTATGTGTTTGTATCAATGTATATAACATCAATCATTTGATGAAGCATCTGCTTGATCGTCACTGTCATGATGTGATGTATGTGAAGAGGAATGGCTAGAGGGGTAGGTAGCTTATGAGGATCAATATCCTCCCTCCTAAGCTCTTATTTGGATGATTTGTTTAGCTCTCACTCATATGATGATATCCAAAATATGTAGCATATTTAATTTTGTCTTGAAAGGGTTACGAACATAATCTTTATACCGCATTGAAACAAATAAAAGACTTGAATAATTAGTGTTTCAAATAACATAAAAAAATATAATTTCAATAATAAATGTATGTACAAGCATAGCAAGAAAACCATCACGCCCATACAACCTAAATATGATGTATGATCTAATTCAATTTTTGTATGTAAATATATGCAAAAACATATAAGAATCATAAATCATATAAATATAAATTATTCTAGATACGTTCTACTAAGGAAATATGTTCTTGTAGAGGATGCATTTGTGAAAAATATTTCCATGTCTTAGTTCGTATGTCAATCATTTTTTTATTTTTCTATACCTTTTAATATTTGTTCTTTGTTAAATTAAGAAAAGGAAGAGTATGCACAAAAAATTTTAATTTATAGGCATGCATACATCTAAAGATAGGTACATACACGCATACACACACATACATAACAAACATCTATACATCCACATACACACACACATACACATACAAAAGCATACACACATACATATACAAAAGCATACACATACATACACATACACACATGCACACATATACACGTACACATACACATACATATACACATACATACATACACACACATACACACATATATGCACACACATACACATACATATAGATACATGCACACACACACACACATATATATATATATATATCTATATAGATATATATATATATATATATATATATATATATATATATATATATATATATATATATATATATATATATATATATATATATATATATATACACACACACACACACACATACATAGACACACACAAATGCATACACACACATATAGGTACAAACACATAAACATACATATACATACACACATGCACATACATGCATACACATACACACATATCTGTGACAAGTCGATGAATATTTTGGGTCAAGTGATCTATGGGTGTAATGAATGGCTATATGCAACAAACAGTAAAAACAAGAAGGATCCATATTAGATTGATGGATGCTCGAAGAATACATGTATTTTTTTAGTGAATATCATGAAAGTGTTGATGAGGAATCTCCAAAGTGCATGGACCTACAAGTCTTTTTGAAAATTGACATATGAGGTATTGTCAAGTAAGGCTGCTGCTTTTCAATTTACAAAGTAAGTAAAAGTTTATATTGCATATCATAGTAAATATGTGAAATGTTTATTTTTTCAAGGAAGTTTGACAAGAATCTACTCTCCCAAAGTTTAATTAATAGAAAGATTAACAATTGTACAAGTGACGGGCCTAGCACCCATGGGAGGGGCTTAATTGATTTTAATCTTGTTTCTCTTGAGGAAAAACATTCTGTTATGCTATAACGACCGGTGCTTCTTATAATTGGAAGATCTTTTGCCTAAAAGGAACAAAGATTTTTCAAATTACCATATTTTAGAAGGGCTAGCAGGCAAGGCACCTGTTGTTCTAAATCTTCTAGAGAGTCTCTCCTCTTATAGCATTCCATAGTGTTGAGGAACAACCAATTACTTTAGCCAATAGCGCTTGATTATAGTTGATTTGTCTTTTTAGCAACATGATTTTCCCAAGGGCGTTGTGGTCGGGTTCACTTACGCGCTTAGGGGTGCACACAGACCTTGGTGGATCAAGCCAACCGTTGGAATTACGACGCACATCTGGTGCTTGGAGCAATCTCAGGTGCAAGCGAAAATTCAGGTGCTTGTGAAAACTCAGAGAAAAAATTAAACACAAGTGAATGAACTAATAGCCCAATCATACATCATATGAAAAGCATAGCCTCTCCTTGAGCTTACAAAGTCAAGTTTTCTCGAATCTAATACATTCATTGCTTTCTTTATTACTTTATATTGATTTTACTAGTCCAAAGACATCTCTTTCTTTTTCTTAGAAACACAAATGGATCTTGTGGGGCAAAACCATACGATATTTATTATTCTTCATGATCTCCAAAGATTAGGAACAATTAAGGAAATATCAAGTATAAAAAGAAATGTGTCACTAACGTTGGTGATATTTAGCACAAACTCAGCCTTAGCATTATTTGAGGTTGGTCTTTAAATTTTTTCACCAGATCTAACAATCCTCAGAAACTTTCAACTTTCAAAAGGTCCTGCCAATGTGTTTCTCTCAGAAGGTTTTGTTCTTCATAGCTCCTTGACCTTAATGTTTGATATCCTAATAGCTTTCTCATATAGACACTTAAAACAATGTTTCTCCAACTGCGCTCAATGAGTCAAACACATTTGGCTACACAATTGCATTTTATTGTCCTTCAAGAATGCAATTCGATATTTGCATCCACTTTTTCTTGAAACTCATCTTCAGCTTTGCGCTCCCGTTTTGATTCCCTCTCTCCTGTAGTCTTCTGCAAATGCTTCTAGCGCCAACACTTGTAACTGGATGTTCAGAGTCCTGTCATTTTTGGGTTTTCTTAAGCACACTCCACCACTTCTCTTCTGCGTGAACCTGAAAATAGAACAGATTTGCTTCCAAAACAGCAAGCCTCTTGCATCATGCTTCGCTTTTGAAGACTGAAATTGTTATAGCATTTATGTTTCAAGATATGTTGCCAGCACATACTTCATAGCTCTCTTCCATCATGCTATCAAGCATCATCTTTCGGAGTGTAAGGGAAGACCCATCTGTCTCCACCCACCGAGAGAGCCAAAACCCCCCTTTTTCTGTCTCTATACCTGCACTCTATATCTCCCCTTTTCCCTTACGAGCCTCCCTACTCAGCGCCTCCTCTCAGGGCCCTCCTTCCTCTTCAAAAAGTAATGAAGCCGTCTCTCTTATCCATTCACTCCTCTGTGCACCTCTCGAATATGGCAGATCAGATGTCGCTTCTTCCCCTCACCTCTGTTGCGGTCCGCTTTCGAAAAAGCCCCCTATCAGCCTCTGAGAGCATACAAAAATAATGTGTTATCCTCATTTCTTTTGCCTGCATCCTCCAAGTATCCTCATCTTTTTCACGTGCTGACATGCCAAGAAAAGAAGAATCCTATGCCTCCAGCCATGTGCTGCTTTTTCTTTCTTTTTTTAGACATGCAGATTGATCCCGATCACTTTATTGTCCACAACTTCGATGCGTTCCTTGCTTCCATGGCTCTTAAAATAGGTTCCATTCCCACTATTCTCTCCTCAATTTGCCTACTGGAATCAGGACAAAGCTCCCTCCTATCTAGAATTATACACACCTTTCATATTTCTAAGCAATTTATGACAATGGTTTCACCATCATCTATGAGAGAGCTTTTATTTTCCTCATGCTCAAAGGTAGTCGACGTGATAATTCTTCATGGAGAAGGGATCTCCACGACATCCACCCCCTCCAAACCTGTGTGGCCTCCACACGCACCACCATCGACCCTTGCATCTGCAAGTCATTTTAAAAGTCAAGTAGGGTGAAAAGAATCAAGTGCATGCGCATACAAATCATTATGTCTATGCACGAACATGTAGTGGGCCCTATATATGCATACTCTAGGTGCATTAAAAAAATGGCATGGTGCAAATAAGGGAGGTATCAGGCATTCGGTGTTGAGGCTTTACACTCAGATCGAACTCACATATTCATCATGGATATACAATTCAACACAAGTGCAATCACTCATGCAACTATGGGTTTTAAAAAATACTCGTGCTCTTTACATTTCTTTTATGCATGTGTTAGGTGCATGAAGGGAAACAAAATGGTGTGAAAAGTCGAGGGTTTATGGTATCTAAGCAAGGAAACTCTCAATACTCACAATTCCACTTTCTCACATATGCAATCTCTCTTCCTTCCTCAGAACTACACTCTATTGTCTCAAAACTTGATTTATTAACTTTCCAATGATGTTTACCTATTTATCTAATGTGCAAATGGACATGCTTCTATTGGATTTAAAAGATGTGCTTTCTACACATTTGTACATGCATATTTGGTGTGCAATGCATCTCAAAATGGGTGCACAAAAGATTTTGGTTAACAGGAGAACTAAGAAAAAAAAACAAGGCTTTTCTGAACTCTTCTTTAATCTCGGTCACCTTCCTTAGATCTTCTCCTGCATTCAAACACTAAACACGTGATAAGAAATATCGAACCAAAATATTCATATGTACACATGCAATCCACAATAACACTTCACAAATATCTATTTTTTAGTACGGTATGTATAGATGATTCAAAAACCATTGCTCTTTTCACGATCCATTCAAATTCCCGATTCAAAATCGGCTCCAAATCTTTACCTGTACTTATAAACTCAGCAAACACATTAGTAGCATCATTTGCAAAAAGTTTATTTTCTTGAATAGTAGATGCATTTTCTTTCCCCAAAAAATCAAAACATACTTATATTTACAAAAGTCACTTTTGAATATTTACTTTCATCCATCTCAAAAAAATCAAAACATAATAATTAAGTATTTACATATTTATATTTACAAAATTTACTTTTACTGATTCTAGGGCTTCCTTCCTAATACATCCTCATGTCTAGGTTTTCTCCAAAAAAACTATGTTTAAACAATAACCATCTTTGAATCGCATCAATCAGAGTCACATTCATAAATATGGTAGATTTGTACACAAGCCACCTTATTTGCTTGTCTATCTCTTCGCGGCTTGTGTGGAATAAATAGCTCTCGAAAATTTTGGAAATCCAAGCTTCCATTGCTTGGACATAGACTTCTTTATTCATGGTTCTTCCAAGTTCATCATATCCGGAATCAAAAAGATGTGTATATGAAGTTCTCAAATTGAACATATTTGTTTCATTATCAGAAGTTTCTTGCAAACACACATTTTCTTCTATTTTACGTTTGAAATCATTTGAAAGACTTTCATCCTTCTCATCATCTTCTTTTATATTCCAATCTTTGTGAGGATGGGGTTCTTGAATCGACACATTTGAATCCCACTTCGGATGGAAGTGTTCATCATACTCATCATCACTACACACTTGTTCACATACATTCAATTCTTCATCATGCATAATATTATGCTCGATAGAAAATTCATCAAGATTTTTATTCTTCTCGAGATCAACCTCATCTCTCTCACCCCCTCCTACTTCCTAAGGAGTACTAGTGAGAATATCCTTTACTCGTGAAGAGTCAGTGATCAGTGCCCCATCTTCCTCTTTGTGGAAAGCCTTGACGCCTGCTTCACTAACGTCTTCAAAACACAAGTCACTAAGACTCTCAACATCACTCAAGTTTGACTCATCATATGACTCACTTGAATTTTCTTCCCAAACATCCTTTTGCTCTTCAATCAACTCAACCTCTTGCTCTTTCTCATCATCTCTATTAATTTGATGCATGCATACTAAAACCACATCATCAAACTCACTTTCTAATTTTTCATCATCTTTACTAGTCTCTTCATTTCTAGAAATGGAAATGATTTCTTCATGCAAGTCCTCACTCAACTCCTCTCTTATCTTCTCATCCTCGACTCTTGTATACTCTAGATTGATGAAATTCATTAAGGGATAAAAGGTTGACTCCATGTTCATTTTCTCTCTTCACAATCTCATTCATAGAAACTAAAGGTCTTGTAGTAGGCATTGGGAAACTTTGAGGGTTCTCACCTCTATCTTGTACTACATATGACCTCCATCTCTTACGTCTCAAGAGCAGTGCTATGGCCTTATGCACTCTACTCCATTCTTTAGTCAATCCTGAAGGCTCACTCAAGTCTTATAACATGTCACTTAGCTCTAAGGCCAAATTAGAGTTAGCACTCTTAATGAAGAGCTCTACTTTCTCATATTCCAAAGCATCTTGGTCATTATGTCTCAAGTGATCAAATCACTCTTCAAACTCTCGAAGTAGCTCAGTCATCTCAAAGCCTTTATTTGGAGTAGCCACCCACTCTCTAAACGCATGTCCTGTGGGCATGATTAAGTCCTCTACGTAATACTCTTCTCTAAGCGAATTCTTCCATTCATTCCATGTATGGGATCGCTCTTGAAGAGCATAAATGCTAGGTTTTACACCGGGGATTACAATCCTTGCAAATTCACTAAGCTTCATAGAAGCACTTACACCATAGAGGTCCATTTTAGTATCATAGATTTGCAAGAACTTGGTTACATCTCGGCCATTAATGAATCCACATTCTTTTGAAATTGCCTCTAGGGCTCTCATCACTCCATCACTACTTGTAGCAATCCTCTGGGATTCATTCAACACTTGAAGTAAAGTGCTCAAGGTTCTTGGATCTAAGCCTAAGGCCTCCATCATGGTCAAATCTTGATCAATACACAAGGTCTCAATCAAAGTCAATACTCAAACGCTGAATCCTCAAGTCTCTCACTCTAATGGTCAAATCAAGTCATCTCAAATCAATCTCAAAGTAAGCTCAAACTAAATTCAAAGCACAAATCCATCCCCCTATGCATTTCACGTCGGGTTCACCTATGTGGTCGGGTTCACTTACGCGCTTAGGGGTGCACACCGGGTGCCAAGAAAGTGACCTTGGTGGGTCAAGCCAACCATTGAAATTCTGACACATGTCGGGTGCTTGGAGCAATCTCAGGTGCAAACGAAAATTCAGGTGCTTATGAAAACTCAGAGAACAAATTAAACGCAAGTGAATGAATTAATTACCCAATCATACATCATATGACAAGCATAGCCTCTCCTTGAGCTTACAAAGTCAATTTTTCTCGAATCTAATATGTTCATTGCTTTCTTTATTACTTTATATTGATTTTACTAGTCCAAAGACATCTCTTTCTTTTTCTTAGAAACACAAATGGATCTTGTGGGGCAAAACCATACGATATTTATTATTCTTTATGACATCCAAAGATTAGGAACATTTAAGCCAATATCAAGTATAAAAAGAGATGTGTCACTAACATTGGTGATGTTTAGCACAAACTCAGCCTTAGCATTATTTGAGGTTGGGCTTTAAATTTTCCCACCAGATCTAACAACTTTATCCGTTAAGAGATTGACTTTTTTATTCTACTTAAATAATACCTATTGCATGGCAACTCAAATGGAGACCATTACACGACAGCTCCAATGGAGAGCAGGAGAAGAAAATATTTGAGAACAAAACCATTTTGATCTTCGAATGTCAATAAGAACATGTATAACAATGACTTCGTAATCTTAATCCATTTATGGAAACTCGTAGTATTAACGTCAAAGACGTTGAGAATGTATCCATCGATTAAAGCAAAACACTACAAACTTCCCATCGTATCAAACGCTTTTGTTTTGTTCTTTGAAAACTTGCTTTCTTTTCCCCTGGTGAACAAAAACATGACTCTATCGAGAGTTTAACGATTAAATACACTCAACGATAGCTTATTTCTGAGATTTAAGATGACCATCCTTGAGTTTTGTTTAGGAATCTTTGGTAGAAAATAAGAAGGTGTTTGAAAATGTTGTAGTTCTATTGTCATTCTTTTTTCATCCGACTCATAAACTTGAAAAGGCACATTCATGCCCAAATCTAGACAGAAGAATTTTGACGGACGACAAAGTTCACTTGAAATCGCTAGCCTTTTGGGAACTGTCTATGCTGGGCTCTGAATACTATGCCTATACCATCAACTTCTCATGGACATGTCTCGAAAGGGTAAAAACCTCTAGAGCTTGGTCATAAGGTTTCTGGAGAGCCCTATAAGGAAAACATTAGTAGTGGTCTCTTCGGCAATAATGACCTGCCATTTAGAAATTCCCACAAACATTTTTGTAGTGGATTCTTACTGAACTATCTTGTGTGCATGATAGGCTGGCTTGTGAAAGGGTAATTTTTATCATAGACTTATAATTCTGATCAAATCACTTCAGAAATCCTCATTAATATTTAGAATACCATCCTCTTTGATGTTGAATAGAATGACCAAAGCATAAGTCCTCATCGGTTGAATGCAAAGCGAATGAATTTATGAAAACAAGATGCTTCTGTTTATGCCATAGCTAATGCAGTGAACACCTCAGGAAAAATTTTACTCATCATTTTATGAGTTTCACTATAAACATATATAAAAAAGGATGTCCACTTTAGCGCAACAAAATAAAAACACTAGAACTTCAAAATAAAAAGAAACTTTATTATCCTTATAAAATATGAAGTCTTTTCCTAAAGAGGACAACAAATGTTCAACGCTGCAGAGGCATCAAAAGTGTATCAAAAATAGTGCACAACAGAAGCGAAAAACTTCAACAAAGGATAATAAATAATCATTTAACTAAGAGTAATAAAAGATGAGATCTGAAAGTTGTTCAGAAGAATCTACTTCCCGAAAATGATGCGCCATGAGAGTCCTTGGAAACTTTCAACTTTTAGAAGCTCCTGCTGATGTGTTTCTCTCAGAAGGCTTTTTTCTTCATAGATCCTTGACCTTAATGTTTGATATCCTAATAGCTTTCTCATATAGACACTTAAAACAATGTTTCTCCAACTGCGCTCAATGAGTCAAACACATTTGGCTACATAGTTGCATCTTATTGTCCTTCAAGAATGCAATTCGATTTGCATCAACTTTTTCTTGAAACTCATCAGCTTTGCGCTTCCGTTTTCATTCTTCTCTCCTGTAGTCTTTCAGATCTTCTACAAATGCTTCTACTGCCAACACTTGTAACTAGATGTTTAGAGTCCTGTCATTTTTGGGTTCTCTTGAGCACACTCCACCAGTTCTCTTCTGCGTGAACCTAAAAACAGAACGGATTCCCTTCCAAAACAGCAAGTCTCCCGCATCATGCTTCACTTTTGAAGACTGAAATTGTTACAACATTTTTGTTTCAAGAGATGTTGCCATACATACTTCATAGCTCTCTTCCATCATGCTATCAAGCATCATCTTTCGGAGTGTAAGGGAAGACCCATTTGTCTCCGCCCAGCGAAACAGCCAAACCCCCCTTTTTCCCTCTCTATACCTACACTCTATATCTCCCCTTTTCCCTTACGAGCCTCCCTACTCAGCGCCTCCTCTAAAGGCCTTCCTTCCTCTTCAGAAAGTAATGAAGCCGTCTCTTTGATCCATTCACTCCTCTCTATGCCTCTCGAATATGACGGACTAGATGCCGCTTCTTCCCCTCACCTCTGTTGCGGTCCGCTTTCGAAAAAGCCCCCTATCAGCCTCAGAGAGCATACAAAAATAATGTGTTATCCTCATTTCTTTTGCCTGCATCCTCCGGGTATCCTTGTCTTTTTCACATGCTGAGACGCCAAGAAAAGAAGAATCTTATGCCTGGAGCCATGTACTGCTTTTTCTTTCTTTTTTTAGACATATGGAATGATCCCAATCACTTTATTCTCCACATCTTCAATGTGTTCCCTGCTTCCATGGCTCTTAAAATAGGTTCCATTCCCACTTTTCTCTTCTCGAATTGCCTACCGGAACCACGACAAAGCTCCCTTCCATCTAGAATTATATACACCTTTCATACTTCGAAGCAATTTATGACAATGGTTTCACCATCATCTATGAGAGAGATTTTATCTTCCTCATGCTCAAAGGTAGTCAACGTGATAATTCTTCATGGAGAAGGGATCTCCACGACATCCACCCGCTCCAAACCTATGTGGCCTCCGGACGCACCACCATCGACCCTTGCATCTACAAGTCATTTTAAAAGTCAAGTATGTGAAGAGATGGATAGGTATGTGCTTGAAGATGAAGAGGTGTTGCAAAATCCTTGATCTACACCAGCCAAATGAACTCCAGGAGTATATGGCGGGCCCTTTTAGCTTGCCAATGGATGTATTAGACACCCTATGTACCTTGGAAGATCACTCTCAAAAAGATAGATCAAAACAGATAAGTTGGAGTTAGCTCAGAGGTGAAAACTTGCTATTCTTGGTTAATACACCTGCCTAGTGTTTTACATAATTCTCTGAGCACAGCAGCAATTAGCTCAATTCCTCTTGGGGAAGTCTAGGCAGCTTAAAGAGCTAACTTTCAAGAGTAATCTCATAAAAAATAATGAACCACACACTGAGAATGAGTTTTAACAAGTGATGACATCATCCCGATTTTCACGGGCTACTACAGAAATAGACCAGTGAGCAGAAAAATCAACATAACTCAAAATGTAGGAATCCAATGATTATGAACATTTGTATGGTTATACTAGACAGTAAGCTGAATCCAAAAAGCTTTAAAGCACGGAATTTGGATAAGTAGCCACTGAGCAATGGCTCTGACAAGATGAGTGCAAAAGTCGGGTACCTGAGAGAGAGGTGAAGATGAACAGACCCTGTTGACTTCAAATGAACATAACTGAAGATTGCAACATCCAAATGACATGAAAATCTATGAGCATATAGTAAACTTATAGAGCTAACTTTGCAAAGTTAAATCACTGAAAATGATGCACCAAGATCAGAGAAAACATCTCTGCAAGCTGACTGAGAAAACTGAGAGTAATGGCAGTGAGTAGTACACTTCACAAGAACATGGAAAGATGAACTCAAATAATCATGAAAATGAAAGTATATTGCTTGTACAATACAATGACTTACTGATACATATGTGTGCCTTGTAATCACACCTTGACATGGCATAAAGCTCAGCTCTTGGAGGTCTTCACATAGGTCTCTCTAACCACGACTAAAACTGCCATCTATTTATAGTTGAGTTTGGGAGGCTAACTTCCCTCAATCACTCTCCAATCAATCAATGATTGATTTGATTCTCTACCTACCACAAATCACGAATTCGTGGCTCCTCTTTCCATTCTTGATCATGTGGACTCAACCACTTAAGATTCTCTTACTTTTACATTAAGTAAACTCTTCAAAAGTTACAAGAGGTAGTTCACAAGTGAACTTTACATAGTCTTCATTTTAAGGCTTTTTCTATGACTTTGTGGGGCTCAAGCCAATACTTAGGCTTGTCATAGACTTGGTCCAACAGCTCCCCCTCAAGCCAAGTATGCTTGAGGTCTTCAATCTTCCAAGATTACCTGCAAACCAATCATAGCCTTGAATTTGCAAAGCTTTGTACCATCCAATGCTTTGGTTAGAATATCTGCACATTGTTGATGAGTGGACACATATGATATTTGAGTCTCTTTGCTTAGAACCTTCTCTCGTACATAGTGATAATGAACTTCAATATGTTTAGTCCTTGCATGAAAAATAGGATTAGCAGCCAAGTGAATAGAACTCATATTGTCACCAAAAATAGTTGGAGTTCCAAACTCCAATCCAAGATCTTTGAATAATGTCTTCATCCACATAGCTTCTTGTGTAGCTATAGCAAGACCTCTATATTCAGCTTCAGTAGAAGAGAGAGCAACTGTGGGTTGCTTCTTGGATGACCATGAAATAAGCTTTGAACCTGCAAAGGTAAGATAACCTGAAGTGCTCCTTCTATCTTCCTTGGAGCCAGCCCAATCTGCATCAGAAAATAGCTTCAAACCTAAATCAGATACATAAGGATAATAAAGTCCTTCATTTATGGTTCCTTTGAGATACTTGAGAATCCTTTTGGCAGCATCCATATGTGGTTTCCTTGGTGTGTGCATAAATTGGCTTAGCACACTCACACTGTAACATATATCTACTCTTGTCAATGTGGCATAGTTGAGATTACCCACTAGACTTTGATATGATGTGATGTCCTCTATGAGTTCACCTTCATGTGAGCTCAATTTGTGATTGACCTCCATTGGAGTACCTGCAATCTTACAATCTTGCATCTTGAATTTTGCCAACATGTCCTTAATGTACTTTCTTTGAGTGAGAAACAAACCATGATCTTTGTAGACAACTTCCAAACCTAGGAAGTAGGTAAGTGAACCCAAATCACTTATCTTGAACTCTTCTCTCATCTGATCTTTGATCTTCTTCATACCATCTGCATCATTTCCTGTCAATATAATATCATCTACATATACACATAGGTAGATGACCTCGGAATTACTCTTTTTAATAAAGAGTGAAGGATCTGCCTTGCTTGGTTGAAAGCCTTTGTCCTGCAAGAATGAAACAAGCCTGAAATTCCAAGCTCTTGGAGCTTGCTTGAGACCATACAATGCTTTGTTAAGTTTACACACATAATCAGGATAAACTTGATTCTCAAAACCAGCTGGTTGTGCCATATATACCTCTTTTGTTATCCAACCATTCAAGAATGCATTGTTTACATCTAGTTGAAGTATCTTCCAATTCTTGGAAGAGGCAATACTAAGCAAAACCCTAATAGTAGGCATCTTTGCCACAGGAGAGAAAGTCTCCTCATAATCAATTCCCGGAGTTTGTGCAAAGCCTTTTGCCACAAGCCTTGCCTTATACCTGTTAATTGAACCATTAGAATTCTTCTTGAGTTTATAGACCCATCTTGAGCCTATTACCTTCATGGATGAAGTCTTGGGCACCAAATCCCAAGTGTTGTTTTCCTCAAGTGCTTCAATCTCTTCCTTCATTGCATGCTTCCATTCTGTTTTTGCTTTGGCCTCTTCAAATGATGATGGCTCCTCTTGGTTTATGTCCTCTGCTATGTAGATAGAATGTTTAGTTACTAATGAGGTGTCAAACCCATACCTTTCTAGTTTTTTCTTTTACCTCATAGATCTTCTTAGGCCATGATGTGATGATTCTGCCTCATGTCCAAGTTCCTGCAATTTTGCTTTACCTTTAGACTTCCATGCTTTGACCTTTTCCATGTGAGATTCTTCATCATCCTCTGAGGTGTCTTGTTCTTCAATCTTTGATTGTTCTCTACCAAGCTTTGGAAAATATTCTTCAAGATCATATGGTAAATTGATCTTCCTGCATGAATCTTCATACCATGAATTGTTCTCATCAAAAACTACATCTCTTCTTACCAAGAATCCTTTGTTGGTAGGGTTGTATAACCTGTAGCCCTTTTGATTGTTATCATATCCAATAAATACACACCTTTCTGCCTTTGGATCCATCTTGCCTCTAACCTGTGAACGAACATGAGCAAAAGCAATACATCCAAAAATTTTACAATGATCTAACCTTGGTCTTCTTCCATTCCAAGCCTCATATGGAGTCATCCCATCAAGGGATTTTGAAGGCAACCTGTTAATCAAGTAAGTGGCTGTAGATACAGCCTCGGCCCATAAGTAATTAGGTAAATGCTTTTCATTTAACATAGACCTTGCAGCTTCAACAATTGTCCTATTCCTCCTTTCTGCCACTCCATTTTGCTCAGGAGTGTACCTTGTAGTTACCTCTCTTTTGATTCCTCTTTCTTGAAGAAAAGAATCAAAATCATGGGAGAAGTATTCTCCCCCTCCATCTGATCTTAGCCTTTTTAGTGATTTACCTGTTTGATTCTCCACAAGAGCCAAATATCTTTTGAAACATGAAAAAACTTCATCTTTGTGTTTCATAAAGAATAGGATAGTCCATCTGCTGCAATCATCAATAAAGGAAACATAATACCTTGATCCAGATATTGAAGCTTCCTTGCTAGGTCCCCATACATCTGTATGAACCAACTCCAAGAGATCTCCATGCATATAACCTTTCTTCATGAATGGTAACTTGTGAGACTTTCCAAATTGACATGCACTGCACTTATAAATCATATGTTGTTTTGACAAATTAGGAAGTCCAAGTACACTTTGGTCCCTGCAGATTTGCTTTAATGACCTTTCACCAATATGTGCTAACCTTTTGTGCCATACTTCCAATTCTGTGAGTGTCTGACTACCATAATTAAAGAGAGCAATGTTTCTAGTGTCTTGTAATTCAAATGTGAACAATCTACCTGTCTTTTCACCTTTTGCAATTCTTCTGAATCCTTGACTTGGATCTTCAACAAATGCTCCTACTTTTGTGAACCTGACTTGCAACCCTTTCTCTTCTATCTGCCCAACACTTATCAAATTCTTTGTAATGGTAGGGACATAGAGTACCTTACTGAGTAGGTTGATGTTTCCATCAGGTGCTTTGACATTGCCTATTTTCTCCACAGGATGTTTTGTATCATCTCCTGTTTGTACCTCATGCTTATTCCTTGTATCTTCTAAATCTGATAGGAGTGCCATATTTCCTGCCACATGATTTGAACAACCTGAATCTATGTAGAAAACATGCTCATCAGATTTACCTTGTGGCATAGCCATGTTCATGATCAATAATGAATCCTCTTTGTTTGAGTCTTCTGTGTAGTTATTGTAGTCTCTCCTTCCTTTGTAGCCTCCTTGATAGTTTGAATGATTGTAGTTGTTGTAGTTGCCATGGTAGTTGTTGAACCTTCCTCTTGAGTAGCCATAACTTCCTCTATTGTATCCTCTGCCTCTTTGATTCCTGGAATTCCTAAAGCAATTTTCAGTTGTATGATTAGTTAATCCACAAATAGAACATGAGTTGGAGTCTTGGGATCTCCCCCTGCCTTGTCTACCTCCTCTTCCTCTACCTCTGCCATGTCTTCCTCTACCTGCATAGTTAGCTTGATATGTACCTGCTTCATCATCCACTTTCTTTGCCTTTCCTTTGTTATCTTTAGACTTGCTTTTATCCGTGTATAAAGCTAAAGATTGATTACCTTTAGAGCTTTCTCCATTTTTTATAAGCTTTGCCTCTTGAGTAAGTAGTTGTCCAATGAGTGTGTTGAAATCAGGTACATGCATGTCCATGTACAAATCCATAGCCGTGGTGAATGCTTCCCACTTGTCATCTTCCTTCAAGCCATTGATGACCTGCCTTACAATTTGCTCTTCATCTATTACCTCTCCAATGCTTCCCAACTGATCTGCTATGTCCTTGAGCTTTGTGACAAAATCAGTCACATTTTGTTTGGGAGCCTTCTTGAGAGTTGTGAAATCCAGCCATAGTTGATGCTTCCTAGCTTTAGTACTTGAAGAAAAGAAAGATTCAAGTGCATCCCACACTTCCTGAGATGTCTTACAACTTCTAATGTGAGGCAACAAAAAATCTAAGATAGAGTTGAGGAGATAAGACCTTGCAAGTGCATCCTTGGAGCACCATGTGCTCAATCTTTCTTGCTCTTCTTGTGTTGGTTGACTTTTGTTCCTGAAACTTGGCATAACTTCATCTCCAGCCACATAACCATATAAACTTCTACCTTGGAGATAAGCTTCCATCCTTAATGACCAAGCTGAGTAGTTACCTCTGTCCAATTTGTCAATTGATGAAGGAAATCCATCTGCCATGTTGTCCAACCTTGCTCTGATACCACTGTGAAGAGATGGATAGGTATGTGCTTGAAGATGAAGAGGTGTTGCAAAATCCTTGATCTACACCAGCCAAATGAACTCCAGGAGTATATGGTGGGCCCTTTTAGCTTGCCAATGGATGTATTAGACACCCTATGTACCTTGGAAGATCACTCTCAAAAAGATAGATCAAAACAGATAAGTTGGAGTTAGCTCAGAGGTGAAAACTTGCTATTCTTGGTTCATACACCTGTCCAGTGTTTTACATAATTCTCTGAGCACAGCAGCAATTAGCTCAATTCCTCTTGGTGAAGTCTAGGTAGCTTAAAGAGCTAACTTTCAAGAGTAATCTCATCAAAAATAATGAACCACACACTGAGAATGAGTTTTAACAAGTGATGACATCATCCCGATTTTCACGGGTTGCTACAGAAATAGACCAGTGAGCAGCAAAATCAACATAACTCAAAATGTAGGAATCCAATGATTATGAAAATTTGTATGGTTATACTAGACAGTAAGCGGAATCCAAAAAGCTTTAAATCACTGAATTTGGATACGTAACCACTGAGCAATGGCTCTGACAAGATGAGTGAAAAAGTCGGGTACCTGATAGAGAGGTGAAGATGAACAGACCCTGTTGACGTCAAATGAACATAACTGAAGATTGCAACATCCAAATGACATGAAAATTTTTGAGCATATAGGAGACTTATAGAGCTAACTTTACCAAGTTAAATCACTGAAAATGATGCACCAAGCTTAGAGAAAACATCTCTGCAAGCGGACTGAGAAAACTGAGAGTAATGGCAGTGAGTAGTACACTTCACAAGAACATGGAAAGATGAACTCAAATAATCATGAAAATGAAAGTATATTGCTTGTACAATACAATGACTTACTGATACATATGTGTTCCTTGTAATCACACCTTGATATGGCATAAAGCTCAGCTCTTGGAGGTCTTCACATAGGTCTCTCTAACCACGACTAAAACTGCCATCTATTTATAGTTGAGTTTGGGAGGCTAACTTCCCTCAATCACTCTCCAATCAATCAATGATTGATTTGATTCTCTAACTACCACAAATCATGAATTCGTGGCTCCTCTTTCCATTCTTGATCATGTGGACTCAACCACTTAAGATTCTCTTACTTTTACATTAAGTAAACTCTTCAAAAGTTACAAGAGGTAGTTCACAAGTGAACTTTACATAGTCTTCATTTTAAGGCTTTTTCTATGACTTTGTGGGACTCAAGCCAATACTTAGGCTTGTCATAGACTTGCTCCAACAAAGTAGGGTGAAAAGAATCAAGTGCATTGGCATACAAATCATTGTGTCTATGCACGACCATGTAATGGGCCCTATATATGCATACTCTAAGTGCATAAAAAAAATGGCTTGGAGCAAATAAGGGAGGTATCAGGCATTCGGTGTTGAGGCTTTACACTCGGATTGAACTCACATTTTCATTATGGATATACAATTCAACACAAGTGCAATCACTCATGCAACTATGGGTTTTCAAAAATACTCGTGCTCTTTGCATTTCATTTATGCATGTGTTAGGTGCATGAAAGGAAACAAAATGGTGTGAAAAATCGAGGGTTTATGGTCTCTAACAAGGAAACTCTCAATACTCACAATTCCACTTTCTCACAGATGCAATCTCTCTCTCTTCCTTGCTCAGAACTACACTCTCTCTTTTCAATCAAAACTTGATTTATTAACTTTTTGATGATGTTTACCTATTTATCTAATGTACAGATGGACATGCTTCTATGGGTTTTAAAAGACGTGCTTTCTACACATTTGTACATGCATATTTGGTGTGCAATGCATCTCAAAATGGGTGCACAAACGATTTTGGCTAACAGGAGGCTTTTTTTAACTCTTCTTTAATCTTGATCACCTTCCTTCGATCTTCTCGTGCATTCAAACACTAAACACGTGATAAGAAATATCGAACCAAAATATTGATATGTACACATGCAATCCACGATAACACTTCACAAATATCTATCTTTTAATATGGTATGTATAGATGATTCAAAAACCATTGCTCTTTTCACGATCCATTCAAATTCCCGATTTGCAATCGGCTCCAAATCTTCACTTGTACTATTAAACTCAGGAAACGCATTAGTAGCATCATTTGCAAAAAGATTTTTTGGAAAAAAAATTCATTTTCTTGAATACTAGAAGCATTTTCTGTCTCAAAAAAATCAAAACATACTTATATTTAGAAAAGTCACTTTTGAATATTTACTTTCATCCATCTCAAAAAAATCAAAACATAATTATTAAGTATTTACATATTTATATTTACAAAATTTACTTTTACAGATTCTAGGGCTTCCTTCCCAATACATCCTCATGTCTAGGTTTTCTCCGAAAAAACTATATTTAAACAATAACCATCTTTGAATCGCATCGATTAGAGTCACATTCATAAATATGGTAGATTGGTACACAAGCTACCTTATTTGCTTCTCTATCTCTTGTCGGCTTGTCTGGAATATATAGCTCTCGTAAAATTTGGAAATCCAAGCTTCTATTGCTTGGACATAGACTTCTTTATTCATGGTTCTTCCAAGTTCATCATATCCAGAATCAAAAAGATGTGTATATGAAGTTCTCAAATTCAACATATTTGTTTCATTATTAGAAGTTTCTTGCAAACACATATTTTCTTCTATTTTACGTTTGAAATCATTTGAAGGACTTTCATCCTTCTCATCATCTTCTTTTATATTCCAATCTTTGTGAGGATGGGGTTCTTGAATCGACACATTTGAATCCCACTTCCGATGGAGGTGTTCATCATACTCATCATCACTACACACTTGTTCACATACATTCAATTCTTCATCATGCAAAAGATTATTCTCGGTAGAAATTTCATCAAGATTTTTATTCTTCTCTAGATCAACCTCATCTCTCTCACCCCCTCCTACTTCCTGAGGAGTACTAGTGAGAATATCCTTTACTCGTGAAGAGTCAGTGACCAGTGCCCCATCTTCCTCTTTATGGAAAGCCTTGACAACTGCTTCACTAACTTCTTCAAAACACAAGTCACTAAGACTCTCAACATCACTCAAGTTTGACTCATCATATGACTCACTTGAATTTTCTTCCCAAACATCCTTTTGCTCTTCAATCAACTCAACCTCTTGCTCTTCCTCATCATCTCTATTAATTTGATGCATGCATACTAAAACCACATCATCAAACTCACTTTCTAATTTTTCATCATCTTTACTAGTCTCTTCATTTCTAGAAATGGAAATGATTTTTTCATGCAAGTCCTCACTCAACTCCTCTCTTATCTTCTCATCCTCGACTCTTGTTCACTCTAAATCCACTCTAGATTGATGAAATTCATTAAGGGATATAAGGTTGACTCCATGTTCATTCTCTGTCTCCACAATATCATTCATAGAAACTAAAGGTCTTGTCCTTCGATCTGTGAAAAACCCTGTGCAACTAATCTTGCCTTATACTTTTCTAATGTTCCATCTGCTTTATACTTAGCTTTCCGAATCCATTTAGTACCTATTACCTTTTTCTTTGGTGGCAAGTCAACTAGATCCCATGTATCATTTTTTAGTATACTATCATACTCTGACTGCATTGCCGCTCTCCAACCTGGATCATCAAGGGCTTCTTCAATGGTGGTAGGTTCCTTTATCGAGCCCATGATATCTACCATTAGAGCCATGTTAACAATGTGTTCTGAGGCTCTTCTTTGCTCCTCTATTCTCTTTGATCTTTGTAATCCATCAGATGATGATTCTGGTACATCTACATGTGGATTGTGATCATCAAAGAGCTCTTGTGCCCACTTTGGTAGTGGCTTGCATTGTGCAGCTACAATTGGTTGGCTTTTTATTGAGGAAACTTCTCCATCAGATGTTTCCTCCTCCTCAACTTTAACCTGTCTTTTGATAGGCACAAGGTGAGATATTTCTCCGTTTGATGAGATAGTACATTTACCTTTATCTTCTACTAAGTGTGGTCGTTCATCAAACACCACATCTCGGCTGACAAAAATCTTCCTTGCCTCAAGATCCCACAACCTATATGCTTTAGAATCTTCACTATATCCTAGGAAGACACACTTTTTGCTTTTTGAATCCAACTTTGATCTTGTTGAATCTATGTGCATAACAGAAACAACCAAAAATTCTGAAATGCAAAACTAAAGGCTTTTTACCAGAACATGCTTCTTGAGGAGTCATCCCCTTCAGAGCTTTTGTGTAGCTTTGATTGAGGATGTAGACTGCTGTATTGACTGCTTCTGCCCATAATGAATCAGGCATGTCTTGAGCCTTTAACATACAACGAGCCATTTCAACCACTGTCTTGTTCATGCGTTCAACAACACCATTTTGTTGAGGTGTATGAGCTGTGGTAAGTTGGTTTTTCACACCATGCTCCTTAGAGTAATTGTTGAATTCTGTTGACAAGAATTCACCTCCTCTATCTATTCTAAATTTCTTCAGTTTCCTTCCTGATTCATTTTCTACATACTTATGCTACGCTTTAAATTTTTCAAAAGCATCAGCCTTCTCTGGAATGAAATAAACCCACATCTTTCTACTATAATCGTCGACTAACAGTAAGAAGTGGAAAGATCCTCCTAAAGCAGGTGTAGACATTTTACCGCAGAGATCAGCATGTACCAACTCTAGAGGAGCTTGAGATCAATTGCTCGTCTCTCTTGGAAACGCCTTTCCTTGTTGCTTGCCCATCATACAAGCTTCACAAGGTTCCTGCAACTCTGAAAATGTAATGAGCAACCATCCCTGTTCTTTGCATCTCCTTCAAAACTGCAAATCCGAGATGCCTAAATCGTTGGTGCCATAACCTGCTTACATCTTTATATTCTGTAGTAGTTAAAGCACTTAACTCATACAAGTTATCCCATCGTATGCCTTTACCTACAACATTACCTGATGAATCCATGAGTTCCACACCACTCTTATTGAAGTGAACTTCGAGTCCACGATCTGTTATTGCAGAAACTGACAACAAATTTCTTTTGAGTGTAGGTACATAGAGAACATCGGATAACTTCTTCTCAACACCTGGAGAAGTGATAAAAGAGATGGTTCCAGTTCCTTTGGCTGGACACTTGGAGTCATTTCCCACCACTACATTGATGGATTCCCGCAGAGGCACTAGGGAACTATACCAATCCTTTTTACTGGTCATATGGCAAGAAGCTCCACTATCTAGAATCCATGGTTCATCAACATGAGCTTGAGCAGATGAACATACCTCTTCAATAGCTACCCAAAGTTCCAGTTGTGTGTTGTTTGTAGACTCTTTGTTCTTCCATGATGATTTTACAGTGCCATTCTGTTCATCAGCTTGCTTCTTTCTGCAATCCTTGATGGCATGGCCTTTCTTTTCACAATAGAAGCAACTTCCTGTGAACTTTTTCTTCTTTGGATTCTTGTTTGATCCCTCAGAAGAGCCTTTACCTTTTGCATTTGCTGAGAATGCAACATCTGTTGTACTTTGCCGATTCTTCAGCCGCATCTCTTCTTCTAAAAGCATCGCACAAAACTCTTCAAATGTAAGAGGAGTTGGCCTTACCTGAGTGTTAAGCGATGTTACTAATCCATCATACTTTGCTAGAAGAACACGTACAGATCTTCGAGCCAGCTCTTTTGGTGTTATAACAACACCAAATGTAGCCAATTGATCTTGAAGATGCTTTATCGGTTTGATAAAATCTTCAGCCTTTTCAGAATTAGAATGCTTTTCATTTGCCAACTGATTTTCTAAATTCTGTATCCTAGTGTGGTTCTTGGTCTCATATTTTTGAGCCAATATGCCCCAAGCCTCATGTGCTTTAGTAGTATGTTGAACTAAAGTAAGCACAGAATCACTTACACTAGTGACAATCGCACATAATGCATCCGCATTCCGCCTCTTCCAAGCTCGTAGAAGATTTGGATCTGGCTGAATCATCAATCTTCAATTTGTTGGATCTTCAACTGGTATAGGCTCTGGATCCAATCCCATCGGTCCCATGACAGTGTCAAGTAATTCATAGGAGTCCAAAATTGCAGAAATTTTGAACTTCCAGAGTGTATAGTTGGTTCCATCGAGCTTCCCTTCACTGAATGCAGGTGGAGGATTCGAATAGGTGCAACATTAACATTAGCTGAAGCACCAAGACTAGTGTTCAACGATGAAGCCATCATGTAATCACTCGAATAATCTATTGATATTCTAGTCTGCTAGTAGGCTAAAATAGTGATACTTCTCAAGCTATTCAAACCTTACAAGTCTGATACCATGTAAGACAATAGTTAGGCAATATAACATAGGAGCAATAGCAAAGAAGGTCACAGATATAGCAGAATCTCAACAATTTTTCTACTAGCAGCAAGTACAAAGATGATGGCGTTGTCCACGCGTGCACTCTCAAGGTAGAGCTTAAATGGTGATCTAGACAACTCTAGATAGGGAGATACAAGGTAGAGGTATGCTCGCTCAACTCAATGTCTCAGGTAGTGCAGAAGTCATGTATATATAGGATCATGGGTGGCCTTCCGTGGACGGCTATACATGGGTGGTAGAGCGTGGGCGGCCACCGCCCGCGTAATTGCCATACACGGCTTAGACCGGTTGACCGACCTAACAAATATAAATGATTTTTGACTCCGACCGAACCCTTCATAGATAGGAGATGGTTGAACTACACCCTAAGAGAGAGGATTAGGAAGTAATCCTCAACCATAGCTTTTGGAGCAAGTGGTTAGCCCATCACATTCCTAACCAAGAGGTTATGAGTGGAATTCCTTACATGATTACAAAATATTTGATCAATTTCTATTAGTCTGATCAATTTCTCTACATGGAAAGATTTTTCCAAGGACCTAAGAGTACAGAATGGATCTTCTTGACGATCAATGGAAGGACGTAGCTTAATTGGGAGATAAGTATTTTCCAAAGTTAATGATTGGTTTCAATATTTGTTTTGCTCTATGCTTTCATGTAGGATATATTATTATCATTGAAGTATAGAAGTAAAATTCATTTTTGATAATCTTGATGCAAAGTATTGAAATCTAGATGAAAGAAAATAAATGTATTGAAACACTCACTAAGCACAAGCATGCATCTATATGTCACCGGATGGGAGTAAAAGAATGTTAGTGCATTTCTCCTTTCAAAAGAATGTTTTCATGCACAAAAGACATCTTCTTCTTTCTTGAAAAGATAGCTAATGCACAAGTTTATGCACATGAATAGTTAATTTAAAAAAAAACCTAGCAAGAAGAACATTTGTGCATGGATGATTGCAAATATACATGTTCAAACTCAAGAAATTGCTTGATTTAATTTTGGTGCATGAAAGGAAAATTCCAACAGGTGCATGCACTCACATGCATTTGCATACAAGAAACAGGCATTTGCATATGTATGATTGTTTGTTAAGAAGTTGAATACTTTCAAGTTCAAAGGATAGTTGATATGTTCCAAATTTGAAAAAATCATGCAACTTTTGAAGTCTTTCTTTGATTTCATCTAGAGGAGTGATGAACTTGAAAAAGATGAATAAACTTTAGCATTACTTGAACTTTAGTGTTCAATAGTTGGATGCTAGATTCCATGACTACATTCCTAGTCAAGATGCAAAGTTTTCAAAGAGTATGGAAACTTTATTTAGCACTTTTTTGAGGATAAGAAAAGTATGCTTGGTTTTATTTAAGCTAATTAGAGCTTAAACAAGAAACCCATGTTAAAGTAATCTTTCGGAATCAAGATATTTTCCTAAAGATAATCCAATAAAATGAAATAATTTGGTCGACTATATCATTGTTTAAAAAGGAACATCTTTTGGACAAGCAATAAAAGATCTAAGTCTTGGTCTTGTCCAAAAGTCAAGAATTTCTTTTGAAGATCATTTCAGTAAAGAAAAAGATTCCATGATGAATCATTGGATTGGAAAGCAAAAGATTTCAAGATGAATCATTGGCTTAGTATTACTTGATTCCTTGAGAGGAATCTAAACTTCTTGAAAGAAAAAATCTCCCTAGATGTGAGACTGCAAACTTTCAAGTAAATTTTATAACGAGTAGTTCCCAACAGCTCCCAAACCTTTGGTATGGGTACTTAAGTCCAAATAGTGATATAACCTAAAGGTATATCATAGATTCTTAGCTTTGGAATCTAAGAGGCATCAGGGATACTTGGACTGAAGTTTAGGAAAAGATCTCTAAAAATCCTGTAGGTAAGCGAAGAAGCTTTGGATAGTACAGGGGATCCTAAAGAAACATCCGGAAACAATACATAAATTTCCAGAATTTGAAAAACATAAATTTGAACATTGGAGATAATGATAAGATATTATCATAAAGACATCATCTCATAAGGAAGATGATGAAATATCAAGCTTTTCATAAAAACTCCACCTTGGGGAGAAGATGATGATGAGCCACAAAGGTCACCATGAAAGCTTGCTCTGATACCAATGCAAGATTACAAGGATTACGACCACCATATGCTAGAGAGATGACTCTTAACTACTGCAGCAAATCTCCTTGCTAAATCCGTCTTTTGTAATCTCCCAACCAAATGCCTACATGGTGTTAGATAACGACCACCAGATGCTAGAGAGATGACTCTCCTCCCAACCAAATGCCTCTTTATATAGCTCTCTCTAGGGGACCGCCTTCTTGGGTAGGTGGATACTAACCATCCAAGTGTCAGCCATGTAACTACATGTGTGGACATACAAGAAGGTCATTTACTCTTGTAACCAAGTAGTCCACGTAGCCTAGTGGTTAAGACTCAAGGATGTGAAGGAGGGGGTCTTGGGTTCAATCCCCATGGGGTACATGGGGACAGTGTTTTGCCCAAAGAGCTCTAGATACTTCAAGAAGCATCCACTTGACTTAACTCTGGTTAACTGGGACACTTGGCGCACATGTAGTTACATGGCTAACACTTGGATGGTTAGTATCCACCTACCCAAGAAGGTAGTCCCCACGAGAGAGCTATATATAGAGGCATATGGTTGGGAGGATAGTCATTCATTCATGAGCAATTCCTGTGGCTACGTTGTTGAATTAGAGATGACTCTCCTCCCAACCAAATGCCTCTAGATATAGCTCTTTCGAGGGGACTGCCTTCTTGGGAAGATGGATACTAACCATCCAAGTGTGATCCATGTAACTACATGTGCACCAAGTGTCTTAGTTAACCAGAGTTAACTCGAGTGGATGCTTCTAGAAGGCTCTAGAGCTCTTTGGGCAAAGCACTCTCCCCATGTATTTCATGGGGGTTGAACCCAAGACCTCATCCTTCATATCCTTGAGACATAACCACTAAGCTAAGTGGATCACTTGTTCAAAAGAGCAGAAGACCTCCTAGTAAGTCTAAACTCGAGATATTTGGTCATATACACGGATGACCAAATGGTGCTCGATTTCAGATTTGACTGAACCAACCAAACCCCTAGATCATAGAATTACTGTATTACATTCTTCCCTCTTTGCAAAAATATTTTTGTCCTAAAAAATAGAGCTATATACATATTGTGGGCAACCCCCAAGTCTCATGTTCTAAAAGTGGAAGATAACAACCACCATTTGCTAGAGAGATGACTCTCCTCCCAACCAAATGCCTCTATATATAGTTCTTTCCAGGGGAATGCCTTCTTGGGCAGGTGGATACTAACCATCCAAGTGTCAGCCATGTAACTACATGTGCGCCGTGTCCCAATTAACCAAACTTAACTCAAGTGGATGCTTCTAGAAGGCTCTAGAGCTCTTTGGGCAAAACACTCTCCCCATGTATCCCATGGGGGTTGAACCCAAGACCTCCTCCTTCACATCCTTGAGACTTAACCACTAAGCTAAGTGGATCACTTGTTCACAAGAGCACAAAACCTCCTAGTAAGTCTAAACTCCAGATCTTTTTTCATATTCACGGATGACCAAACGATGTCCGATTCCAGATCTGTCTGAACTGACTGGACCCCTAGATCATAGAGCCATATACATATTGTAGGCAACCCCCGAGCCTTATGTTCTAGAACTGGAAGAACATGGTCATGTTCTAGAATTGGAAGAATATGTGTCATCTATATGGTGGCATCCCTGCCCAAATGATTCAAAACACTGTCTCGCTTTGCACTTTGATAAATTGATCAATGAACAAAGTAGTGAATGAATAATGAGGGTGGATCTAAAAACATCCTTGGCCAATTCATAGTTTCTCGATGTGCGATCTAGGCACAAATATGTGCGATGGGTGGATTCAAATTACTAGTCCATTTATGGGCATGACTGGTGCATGGAATTAGTAATGAAGGCAGGATTCTTTTGCCCTCCCAAGACTTTGAGAACTCTTAATTCACTTGAATTTGAGTTGGAGCACTTAAAGTTTGGTTGTCCCAAACATCTAACTTGGATATTCATTCAATGGTTTACACTTTATCCAACAATTACTCGATTTTTTCACCCGAGTAGAGGATTGCTTTATGCTAATGAGTTTAAAAATCATATGTAAACTGCAGGAGAAAGTTTACCATTTACTTTAAGTCACTTGGCACACATGTAGTTACATGGCTGACACGTGGATGGTTAGTATCCACCTGCCTAAGAAGGCAGTCCCCTCGAAAGATCTATATATAGAGGCATTTGGTTTGGAGGAGATTCATCTCTCTTGAAGGTGGTGGTTGTTATCTTGCATTGGTACCAGAGCCAAGGAAGTAGGCATGGGCAAGGAAGGCATGCACATTGCTTTCAAAGGTGAGCTCAACATAGATTAGAGTGTACCTCCTAATCGGTAGGTGGGATTTCGACGTGTAAGATATCATTGGAAACTCTCGAAAAGTGCATTCTAATGGAAGCACTAGATTGAGGATCCAAGATACCTAGCATGAGTGAGAATCAGGTTCAAGATACTAAGGTTGAGAACAAGGGGCTCAAGAGACCAAGGTTGCAAACAAGCAAGTCCGTAGGCAACTGGCCAAGAAGCAGAAAGTCAAGGTTCTAGAGGCCAAGGTTGAGAGCAAGGGTTCAAGATACCATGGTTGAGAACAAGATGGTTCAAGAGACCATGCAAAGTTGAGGACATCTGTTCAAGGGGAGATCAAGGATTGATCATTGAGGATAATGATCTCTAGAAGGGGAAGAGAGTGTTAGAATAAAGATATGACAGATAGGAGATGGTTGAACTACACCCTAAGAGAGAGGATTAGGAAGTAATCCTCAACCATGGCTTTTGGAGTAAGTGGTTAGCACATCACATTCCTAACAAAGAGGTTGTGAGTTCAATTCCTTACATTGATAGAAAAAATCATGTGAAGGGATCAAGACCTAGAAAATCTAGTTAGAGGTATTGCCGAAACTTCAAAATTCTCATATAGAATTGAAGGAAGAAGGTACTGTATCAAGATCTGTTTTGACTTTAGGATAAGTATCACCCACACATTAATGTGAATATATAATAGAGTGGTATGGGACATCAAATTTTATACTCATATTGATGTAGGAAAGATGTATGGGGCATTGGACCGTGGGATGATAATTATCTTTTGGTCCTAGATTGGATCTTAAAGTTAGGTTTGATCCTCAAGGGACTTAGAACTTCAAAGACGGAGTTTACATTCAAGGAGGATAAAAGTAGTATCTCAAGATATTTCAGGATAACTTCAAGATCAAGGAAACTGAAGATATGAAGTAAGTAACTTCTAAGATCTTCTTAGAACACTTCAAGCTTAAGTGTTGTTGGTCAGAAATATTTCATAAATTTTTTAAAAAGTTGGACTTTGATTTTGAGTTGGTCTTTTCAACCAAGGATTTCATTGACTAAGTCAAGCACCAAGTTCCTAATATAACTTGGTAAACTCACTCCTTTGACTCAAAGAAATGCACAAGAACTACAAGAATTGCATTCCCAATAAGGAGTAATGACGTGAACTTAGTCTCAAGTGAAGCATAATTTGAATACAAAACTCATCAACATAACCTCAATGGGTCGACACACTGATGTTGGTTATTACACTAGTATCTCGTGGTTGGATGATGTTTTTGATTTTCTTTGAATCTTTTTGAGAATCCGGATTATTTTTCTTAAAGATAGAAAAAATGCTTCAATACCCTGTTGAAAATAATCTTTGAGAAGATAAAGTCCTGAGTCATCTAGACTTTGACTCATAGAAAGTTTACGTATCTTCAAAGTTTGAATTGGTTGTAGAGAGTTTTAGTTATTTCTTTTCGCTTTCCAAATCTTTTGGAATTGGCTCAGATATGGTATCTGATTCCTTTTGCAAAGGACTAGGGTTAACCGGTTAGAACTAGATAACTAAGTTGAACATCCTAGATAGATGTTATGTATAAGCACCTTTTCAATCTTCAAAAGATAATGTCCAAGTGGACTTATGTATTTGAGTTTACTTCACGTTATAGCATAAATGAGTTTCTAGAGTCTAGTATACTCTATAATAGAGAAGTTAGGAATTGCTCAGTAGATTGACGATTCCCAGAAACTTTTAGCTCAAGTCTTTGAGAAAAGTATCCTAAGTTGGACAATTCTCATTTTGAATTTGAATTAGTCAAGTTATAGTACGGTTGACTCAAAGAAAAATGGTAAACTATAAGATAACGACCACCACATGCTAGAGAGATGACTCTCCTCTCAACCAAATGCCTCTATATATAGCTCTTTCCAGGGAACTGCCTTCTTGGGCAGGTGGATACTAACCATCCAAGTGTCACCCATGTAACTAGATGTGCCCCAATTTTCTGAGATAACTAGAGTTAACTCAAGTGGATGCTTCTAGATGATAACGACCACCACATGCTAGAGAGATGACTCTCCTCCTAACCAAATGCCTCTATATATAGCTCTTTCCAGGGAACTGCCTTCTTGGGTAGGTGGATACTAACCATCCAAGTGTCACCCATGTAACTAGATGTGCCCCAAGTTTCCTAGTTAACCAGAGTTAACTCAAGTGGATGCTTCTAGAAGGCTCTAGAGCTCTTTGGGCACTCTCTCCATGTATCCCATGGGGGTTGAACCCAAGACCTCCTCCTTCACATCCTTAGACTTAACCACTAAGCTAAGTGGATAACTTGTTCACAAGAGCACAAGACCTCCTAGTAATTCTAAACTCGAGATCTTTGGTCATATACACGGATGACCAAACAATGTCTGATTTTAGATCTCTCTGAACCGAGCAAACCCAAATGCAAGATAACGACCACCACATGCTAGAGAGATGAATCTCCTCCCAACCAAATGCCTCTATATATAGCTTTTTCTAGGGGACTACCTTCTTGGGCAGGTGGATACTAACCATCCAAGTGTCAACCATGTAACTACATGTGTGCCAAGTGTCCTAGTTAATTAGACTTAACTCAAGTGGATGCTTCTAGAAGGCTCTAGATCTCTTTGGGCAAAACACTCTCCCCATGTATCCCATGGGGGTTGAACCAAATAACTTCTGCTTCACATCCTTCAGACTTAACCATTAAGCTAAGTGGATCACTTGTTGACAAGAAAACCTCCTAGTAAGTCTAAACTCGAGATCTTTGGTCATATACATGGATGACCAAACGGTGTCCGATTTGAGATCTGTCTGAACCAGCCAGACCCCTAGATCATAGACTTAGTTTATTACATTCTTCCCTCCTTCAAATCCTTTGATAGCTTCCACTAGATTCTACTAGTGGTTGGAGTGATGTGGACCACTTCTTTAGTACCTTCCACTAGAGTCCATTAGTGGTAGTTGTACTCGCCACTCGAGTTAAGCCTCTCAATACTCAAGTTAACTCAGGTTAACTTGAGTAAGAAGGCTCTAGAGCTTCATGGGCAAGTGGTTAGCCCATCGTACTCCTAGCCGATAGGTCTTGAGTTTAATTTTCCCACAATTGGTATCAAAGCCTAGGCAGTAGGCTTGGGCAAGTGGATGGAAGGCACATGCGTTAGTTTCAAAGGTGAGCTTAACAAAGATTTGAGTGTATCTCCCAACTCATAGGTCAGATTTAAGCATGTAAGATATCCTTGGAAAGTTCTCAGAATGAGCATTCCAATGCAACTACTAGATTGAGGATCCAAGAAACTTTGCATGGGTGAGAACTAGGTTCAAGAGACCAAGGTTGAGAGTAAGGCAAGTCTGTAGGCTAATTTCCAAGAAGTGGAGAGACAAGGTTCTAGATACCAAGTTTGAGAGCAAGCGGCAAGCCCGTGGGCAAGTGGCCAAAGAAGCTGAGAGGCAAGGCTCAAGACACCAAGGTTGAGAGAAAAGAAAGGTTGTAGGCAGGCAGCCAAGAAAGATGAAAGGCAAAGCTCAAGAGACCAAGGTTGAGAATAAGAAGGTTCGAGAGACTCTGGAAGGGTGAGGACATCTATTCAAGGGGAGATCAAAGATTGATCATTGAGGACAATGATCTGTAGAAGGGGAAGAGAGTGTTAGACTCAAGAAATGATGGGCAGGAGACGGTTGAACCACACCCTAAGAGAGAGGATTAGGAAGTAATCCTCAACCATGGCTTTGGGGTAAGTGGTCAGCCCATCCTACTCCTAGCTTGTGGGTCTTGATTTCAATTCCCACAATTGGTATCAGAGCCTAGGGAGTAAGCTTGGGCAAGTGGATGGAAGGCACACATGTTGGTTTCAAAGGTGATTTTAACAAAGATTTGAGTGTATCTCCCAATCCATAGGTCAGATTTAGGCATGTAAGATACCGAAAGGCAAGGCTCAAGAGACCAAGGTTGAGAACAAGAAGGTTTGAGAGACTGTGCAAGGGTGAGGACATCAACTCAAGGGGAGATCAAAGACTGATCATTGAGGACAATGATCTCTAGAAGGGGAAGAGAGTGTTAAACTCAAGAAACGATAGGCAAGAGATGGTTGAACCACACTCTAAGAGAGAGGATTAGGAAGTAATCCTCAACCATGGCTTTTGGGGCAAGTGGTTAGCCCATCGTAGGAGCACATGTTGTTCTAATATAATTAAGAACATTGAATGAGCTTATGACCTGGTGCCATATGTGGCATGATGCAAACGTGAATTACTTTCTGTTGTGCACAAAAAGCAAAACCTTGAAGACGTCGCATGGATGAGCTCTCTTGCATTACCTAGTATACTCGGTCAGTAGTATCCCATGTAGTACAACCAGAACACAGAATGCTATGATACATGATAGTCAAGGCTCAAAGTTACAACGTCGGTGGCAGAAAGAATTGTCCTATCAATTTGGCTCCTCTTCAAATGATTGCACAGTAAGAATTTTGTTACACAATATCCGAATGCACGGTAGCAAACGAAGAAAAAAAATTTGGGAGATTAGAGAAGATAGATTTAGTAAGGAGATTTGCTATAGTAGTTAAGAGTCATCTCTCTAGCATGTGGTGGTCGTAATCCTTGTAATCTTGCAATTGGTATTAGAGCAAGCTTTCATGGTGACCTTGGTGGCTCATCATCATCTTCTCCCCAAGGTGGAGCTTTTATGAAAAGAATGATATTTCATCATCTTCCTTATGAGATGATGTCTTTATGATAATGTCTTTATCATTATCTCCAATGTTCGAATTTATGTTTTTCGAATTCTAGAAATTTCTATATTGCTCGCAGACGCCTTATCTCGTCTCCAAGTTAGTTAGAATAGCAGAATATCTATTTATCAAGAGTTGAGATATGATAGCAAGAGCAGGTGTTGAACTCAACACAATATATCACAAAGCATGGTGCTCTAACCACGATAGTGATGCTCATTAGCAGCGGTCGATCATGATGTGAGATGCTGCTATCCAAGAGCACCTTCAATTGTGTATGCGCGTGGCAGAGCATGCTTCTCCCACAAGAAAAGAGTGTTCTATCATTTGATCGCAGTTATGAGATTCGTAACTTCATTTTGGTGGAGGGATGAAATAATCGACTCAGCCACATGCTCTAACCAAATGAGCTATGCGAGGTATTGAACTTCTGACATTGAAGGAGAAATATGTCGGGCTATCCATGCCAAGTGGAGCACATGTTGTTCTAATATTGCAAGATAATGACCACCACATGCTAGAGACATGAGTCTCCTCCCAACAAAATGCCTCTATATATAAATCTTTCCAGGGGACTACCTTCTTGGGAACGTGGATACTAACCATCCAAGTGTCAGCCATGTAACTACATGTGCGCCAAGTGTCCCAGTTAACTAAAGTTAACTCAATTGGATGCTTCTAGAAGGCTCTAGAGCTCTTTGGGCAAAACACTCTCCCAATGTATCCCATGGGGGTTGAACCCAAGACCTCCTCCTTCACATCCTTGAATCTTAACCACTAGGCTAAGTGGATTACTTGGTTACAAGACTAAATGACCTATGAGTAAGTCTAAACTCGAGATCTTTGGTTACACATCCAGATGAACAAATAGTGTTTGATTTCAAGTCTGTCTAAACTAGCAGGACCCCTAGATCATAGACTTACTTTATTACATTCTTCCCTCCTTGAAAAAATATTTTTTTCCTCGAAAATAGAGCTATATACATACTATAGGCAACCCTCGAGCCTCATGTTCTAAAACTAGAAGAACATGGTCATGTTCTAGAGCTCGAAGAACATGTCTCATCTCTGTGGTGGCATCCCTACCCAAATGATTCAAAGCACTATCTTGCTTTGCACTTTGATAAACTGATCAAAGTAAAAAGTAGTGAATGAATAATAAGGGTGGATCTAAAAACATCCCTAGCCAATTCATAGTTTCGCGATGTGCGATCTAGGCACAAATATGTGAACTGCGTGGATTCAACTTACTAGTCCATCTCTAGTCATGAGTGGTGCATGGACTTAGTAACGAAGGTGGGATTCTTATCCCTCCCAAGACTTTGAGAACTCTTGATTCACTTGAATTTGAGTTGGAACATTATTTGAATACAAAACTCATCAACATAAGCTCAGTGGGTTGACACATTGATATTGGTTACCACACTAGTATCTTTTGGTTGGATGATGTTTTTGATTTGCTTTGAATCTTTTTGAGAATCCAGCTTTTTTCCCTTAAAGATAGAAAAAATGCTTTAATACCCTATTGAAACAGTTCCTTGAGAAGCTAAAGTCCTGAGTAATCTAGACTTTGACCCATAGCAAGTTTATGTATTTTCAAAGTATGAATTAGTTGAAAAAAGTTTTAGTTCTTTCTCTTCGCTTTTCGAATCTTTTGGATTTGACTCAGTTATGGTATCTCATTCTTTTCATAAAAGTCAAGAAATAGCCGTATAGAACTAGGTAACTAAATTAAACATTCTAGATAGATGTTGTGTACAAAAACCTTTTTAAACATTGAAAGATGATAGGTTCAAGATTGACTTATTCATTTGAGTTTGCTTCAACTTATAGCATAAATGATTCCCTAGAGTCCAGTATACTCTAGATTAGAGAAAGTAGAAATTGCTCATCAGATTCACAATTCCCAAGAATTTTTAGCTGAAGTCTTTGAGAAAAGTGTTCTAAGTTGGACAATTTTCATTTTTAATTTGAATTGGTCAAGTTATGATATGGTTGATTTAAAGTAAATGGTAAAATTTCTTGTACATTTTACAATTAGGATAAAGCAATCCTCTAGTTGGGTGAAAAAATCGAGTAAGTGTTGGATAAACCATTGAACAAACATCCAAGTTAGATGTTTGGGACAACCAAACTTTAAGTGCTCCAACTCAAATTCAATTGAATCAAGAGTTTTGAAAGTCTTGGGAGGGATAAGAATCCCGCCTTTGTTACTAAGTCCATGCACCATTCATGACAGAAAATGGACTAGTAATTCGAATCCACCCAATTCACATATTTGTGCCTAGATCGCACATCAAGAAACTATGAATTGGCCAGGGATGTTTTTAGATCCACCCTTATTATTCATTCACTACTTTGTACTTTGATCAGTTTATCTAAGTGCAAAGCGAGAGAGTGTTTTGAATCATTTGGGCATGGATGCCACCACAGAGATGAGACATTTTCTTCTAGTTCTAGAACATGACCATGTTCTTCGAGTTTTAGAACATGAGGCTCAGGGTTTCCCACAATATGTATATAGCTCTATTTTTTAGGAAAAAAATAATTTTTCAAGGAGGGAAGAATGTAATAAAGTGATTCTATGATCTAGGGGTCCGGGCGGTTCAAAAATATGCGAAATTGGGCACCGTTTGTTCATCCATGTATAATACAAAAGATCTCGAGTTTAGACTTACTAGGAGGTCTTGTGCTCTTGTGAACAAGTGATCCACTTAGCTTAGTGGTTAAAACTCAAGGATGTGAAGGAGGAGGTCTTGGGTTCAACTCCCATGGGATACATGGGGAGAGTGTTTTGCCCAAAGAGCTCTAGAGCCTTCTAGAAGCATCCACTTGAGTTAACTCTGGTTAACTGGGACACTTGGCACACATGTACTTACATGGCTGACACTTGGATGGTTTGTATCCACCTGCCCAAGAAGGAAGCCCCCTGGAAAGAGCTATATATAGAGGCATTTGGTTGGGCGAAGATTCATCTCTCTAGCATGTGGTGGTCATTATCTTGCATTAGAGAAACTATGAATTGGCAAGGGATGTTTTTAGATCCACCCTTATGATTTATTCACTACTTTGTACTTTGATCAGTTTATAAAAGTGCAAAGCGAGACAGTGTTTTGAATCATTTGGGCAGGAATGCCACCATAGAGATGAGACATGTTCTTCCAATTCTAGAACATGACCATGTTCTTTCAGTTTTAGAACATGAGGCTCAGGTGTTGCATATAGTATGTATATAGCTCTATTTTTGAGGACAAAAATATCTTATCTGACACCTTTTGGTCATCCGTGTATATGAACAAAGATCTCGAGTTTAGACTTTCTAGGAGGTCTTGTGCTCTTGTGAACAAGTGATCCACTTAGCTTAGTGGTTAAGTCTCAAGGATGTGAAGGAGGAGGTCTTGGGCTCAACCCCCATGGGATACATGGGGAGAGTGTTTTGCCCAAAGAGCTCTAGAGACTTCTAGAAGTATCCACTTGAGTTAACTCCAATTAATTGGGACACTGGTGCACATGTAGTTACAGGGGTGACACTTGGATGGTTAGTATCCACCTACCCAAGAAGGCAGTCCCTTGGAAAGAGCTATATATAGAGGCATTTGGTTGGGAGGAGAGTCATCTCTCTAGCATGTGGTGGTCGTTATCTTGCATTGGTATGGCTACCAAGAGTAGCCCTACCTACCTCCTTGGGCTCCACCTTACTTCTCGGGTGAAGATAAGGATAGGAATAAGGATGTTGTTTTGACATTTTTAGAAAAGTGGCATGATGTCCACCAACTTAAGAACACCCTCGAGCATGTGAGAGTGGTAGAGGCTAGTTTATCGTTCGGCCCTAAGGCTTATACATGGTGGATGAGTCTCTCTAGGACTCATAAAAAACCTTCAACTTGGGTTGAGTTCACACATCTCTTTAAGAAAGAGTTCCTCCCCAAGAATGGGGAGGAATGTAACTAGGAGGCATAGGATAGAATTCAACAGAAAGGAAGACCATTATCGGTTTACATTTTTGAGTATCGAGACCTTATTCTCAAATTGATAAACCTTGATGGCTTCCATCGGCTTTGTGGTTTTGTCGCATGACTTAATCAGCAAATCCGTAATAAGGTGAAGAGACATGCGCCTAAATTGCTTGATGAAGCGATTAAGGTTGCATAGATTTATGAGGATAATTCTCGTTTAGATTTCCAGCAAGAAAGTGATTATTCTCAAAAGAATAACACTAAGCGCAAGGGCAAAGGGCCAAGATCATCTGAACGTATGTCTAAAAAACCTTGTATTTATAGGCACACACTTTCTCAAGAAGATCATGCTAGAGCATAAAAGGAAAAATTGTGTTTTAAATACCTCAAGCTAGGACATCGTAGTAGGGCATGTTGAGTTGGAAGAGATAATAAGGCCTCTTTGATTGACAAAGGTAAGGGGAAACAACAGATTCATCTGATCCAAACTTTGAACTTGGATGAAAATTCAAGCGCAAAGAAGGTTCAGTTGATGCACTGCGATAGTACCCATAAGTGCCAAGTCTCCAAGAACATGTGGCAACCTCAAGAATTTGGTCCACATGATTTGGTCAAGTTGCATGGGTCAGTCAAAGCTCACACCATCGAGATTATGGTGGACAATTCGGCCCACATAATTTTATAAATTATGCACTTATAAAGAAATTGTCTCTTCCTCAGAGTCCCTATCCTCATAGATATGTTGTCTCTATGATAAATGGGCAGGACACTCGCATTTGGGATACCATGATTTCAAATTTGGAGCTATAAATCCAAGATTATAAAGATAGATTGGACTTCTAAGTTTTGAACATGGAGCAGTTAGATTTGGTTCTAGGGAGAGAGTGGCTTTGGAGTCTTGGAACTTCATTATCCAGATGCTACTATACAAAAATTTTGGAATTCCAGCGTGATAGGGTGTTGTATAAGATCAAGGGCGAGCACAATGTTCTAAGGACCCCTTTGATTTCACACAAAAAATTGAAGAAACTTGTAAGCGATGAAGCTAGGATGGAAGCTTTTTTGGTCCTTAGCACTGATGTAATAGATTCTGATAATATAAATCAAGTTTCTTATGTCTCATCTTTTATTCCTCATGAAGTGTATGTTAAATTCAATAAACTAATGAAGGAATTTAAAGATGTTTTCGCTAAGGAACTCCCCCATGGCTGCCACCCTCTCGTAGAGACATTGATCATGCAATCGATCTATTTCCACGAACCAAGCCAAAATCTCAAAACCCTTACCGCCTCCCCTATGTCCAAAATCTAGAAGTCAAGAAACAGATTAAAGACTATCTAGATAAAGGATTTATTTGGCCAAAAAAGTCTCCTTGGGCCATGCCCATCCTTCTTGTACAAAAGAAAAATGGAACTTTAAGGTTGTTTGTGGTCTAAAGGGTGTTGAACAATCTTATGGTAAAGAATAAGTACCCCATGCCGCTGGTTGAAGATCTTTTCGACAACCTAAAGGGAGCTAAAGTCTTTTCAAAGATTGATTTATGCCAAGGTTATCATCAAGTCAGAATAAAGATGATGATATTCCCAAGAAAGCCTTTTGAATTGACTATGGCCACTACGATTTTAGTGATGCCATTCGGGTTGACAAATGCACCTGTAGCATTTATGAATTTAATGAATCAAGTGCTTAAGCCATACTTGGGAGAATTTGTAGTTGATTTTCTGGATGATATACTGATCTATAGTACTGATCATGAAAATCATCTAGAGCACTTGAAGAAAGTCTTTGAGTTACTTCGCGATAATCAACTTTATGGTAAAGATTCAAAATGTGAACTGTTTACGCCAGAATTAAAGTATCTAGGCCATATCGTTTATGCAAAAGGAATCAAAGTTGACCAAGATAAAGTCCAAACAATTCATAACTAGCATGAGCCCAAGAGTATTCAAGAATTACAAAGTTTTCTTGGATTGGCTGGATATTATCAGAATTTTGTGGCTCGGTATGCGAAAATAGCAGTACCTTTGAGAGACCAACTCAAAGGGAAGCATCAAAAGATAAATTGGAAAGAGGAACAAGCAAAGAGTTTTCAAGAACTTAAACTTGCTTTAGCTTCGACCTGGTTCTACAAATCGTAGATTAAACAAGCCTTTCCAATTAGAAACAGATGCAAGTTCATCTGCGATAGGAGTAGTACTAAGCCAAGATGGTTGAACAATAGATTTCGAGAGTAGAAAACTAAGTCATGCTCAACAAAACTACTCTACCTATGAGTGAGAGATGTTTGCAATTATAAATGCTCTAAAGAATGGTGCCATTACCTGTATGGATCAAAGTTAACCATAGTCTTTGATCAAGAGAGCATCAAGTGGTTTGCAAACCAACCAAATCTGAGAGGTAGAAAAGCAAGATGGGTCGAAAAGTTACAAGATTTCGATTATGAACTAAGGTATAGAAAAGGAAAGTTCAATGCAGTGGCAGACGCCTTAAGTCGGATGCCTATGTTGAAAAACCTAAGTTTTGTACAAATTTAAAGTGAATTTATTTCAACTTTGAAAGGAAGTTGCAAAGAGGATTCAAGCTAGACTCAAGCATGGAAAGCAGCTAAACAAGCTCAATAGAATGAAGCAAGTACTTCTAAGAGAAAGTTTAAACACTATTCTCTCCAAGATGAATATTTGCTTTATAATGGTAAGGTTTGTGTCCCAAGTATGTCGGGCATATGAAATCAAGTACTTTTCGAATGCCATGATGCTCCAAGTGTAGGACATCCTGGTATTAACCAAACCTACGAGCTAGTTAAGTGACATTTTTACTGGCCTAGTTTACATCGATATGTGTAAAACTATGTATCCAAGTGCCATAAATGTCAAGTCAATATGTTTGAATGACTTAAAGTTTGAGGATTGTTGCATTCTTTCGAAATTCCCAAAGGAAAACGGGAAAGTATCTCCATGGATTTTATTTCTGGATTACCCCGCACTTAGAAAGGCTTTGATTTAGTTTGGGTTGTAGTTGATCAATTACCTAAACTTGCTCAATTTACTCCAGTCAAGACTACTTATAAGACTCTAGAACTTGTAAAAATATTTGTAAATCAACTTTATACACTCTATGGTCTTCTAATAGACATAGTTTTTGATAGAGATACTCGATTCACAAGTCATTTTTGGCGAGCAGTCTTTAGTAGACTTGAAAGTAAACTAAGTTTAAGTATAGCTGAACATCCCCAAATGGATGGGCAGATAGAGAAAGTCAATGAGATCTTGAAAGACATACTCAGAGCTTATGTTACTTCCAAACAGACTGATTGGGAAGACTATCTTCCTTTAGCTGAGTTTTCCTATAATAGTGCCAAGATCTCATCAACTGAATTTAGTCCATTCACGTTGATGTATGGGTTCCAGCCTAGGTCTCCCTATGCTGTAGGACTTCAAAATGAACGAGTTCAAGAAGCTCAAGAATTCCTTCAAGATATGAATTTTAAACTTAAGTTAGCTAAAGAGAACTTAAAGAAAGCTCAAGATCGTGCGAAGGCTTATGTGGATCCAAAGCGAAGAGATGTTTCTTTTTAGGTAGGCGATCAAGTTTATCTTCGTATTCCTGAAAGATCGGAAAAGTTCAAGATAGGTCAATGTGCCACGTTGTCGCCTATATATTGCGGTCCTTTTCCAATCACCAAGAAAGTTGGTTTGTGGGCTTATGAATTGCATCTTCAAGATGATAGTTGGATTCATCCATTGTTCCATGTTAGTCGACTTAGGAATTTAGATAATCTAGTTGGACAACAGGTTATACTTCCAATTCCAGTAAGTGAAACAGTTCCTTATGAGCCTGAAAGGATACTTCGAATCCGAGATAAACATACAAGAAGTCACTTGTATGAAAAGTGCTTAGTAAAATGGAAGGATGGAATTGACAAAAATTCAACATGGGAGAAAGCGTCCACAATCCAACCACGTTTTCCAACTTTCGAGTTTTAAGTTGGTCCCAAATAAAGAAGTTTTTATACTTCCAAGTTATAAGTGGATAAACTGATCATGTTCTTCCAGCTCTAGAACATGATAAGGTTTTTTACTTTCAAGTTCTAAGTAAATAACCTGGTTGAATGAATGCATGTTCTCCAAGTTTTAGAACATGCGGCTCGGGGGTTGCCTACACTATGTATCGCTCTAATTTTTGAGGAAGAAAATACTTTCCAAAGGGGAAGAATGTAATAAAGTAATTCTATGATCTAAGGGTGCGACTAGTTAAGACAGATCTAAAATCGAACACCGTTTGGTCATCCGTTTGTGTGGCCAAAGCTCTCGAGTCTAGACTTATTAGAAGTTCATTTACTCTTATAACCAAGTAATCCACTTAGCCTACTAGTTCAGACTCAAGGATGTGAAGGAGGAGGTCTTGGGTTCAACCCCATGGAGTACATGGGGAGAGTGTTTTTCCCAAAGAGCTCTAAAACCTTCTAGAAGCATCCACTTGAGTTAACTCTGGTTAACTAGGACACTTGGTGCACATGTTGTTACATGGATGACAATTGGATGGTTAGTATCCACCTTCCCAAGAAGGTAGTCCCCTAGAGAGAGCTATATATAGAGGCATACGGTTAGGAGGAGAGTCATTCATTCATGAGAAAATTCTGTGGCTACATCTTAATGCAAGATAATGAACATCACATGCTAGAGAGATGATACATTAACTAGACATGCTGGGTTATTCCATGCTAGAGCAATTCCTGTGGCTACATCTTAAGAAGGTAGTTACATGTGTGCCAAGTGTTCCAGTTAACTAGAGTTGACTCAAGTGGATGCTTCTAGAAGGCTCTAGAGCTCTTTGGGCAAAACACTCTCCCCATGTATCCCATGGGAGTTGAACCCAAGACCTCCTCCACATCCTTGAGACTTAACCACTAAGCTAAGTGGATCACTTGTTCACAAGAGCACGAGGCCTCCTAGTAAGTCTAAACTCCAGATCTTTGGCCATATACACGGAGGACCAAATGCTGTTTGATTTGAGATCTGTTTGAACTAGCCGGACCCCTAGATCATAGACTTACTTTATAACATTCTTCCGTCCTTGAAAGACTATTTTCATCCTAAACAATAGAGCTATATGTCTACTATAGGCAACCCCTGAGTCTTATGCTCTAAAACTAGAAGAACATGGTCATGTTCTAGAACTAGAAGAACATGTCTCATCTATGTGGTGGCATCCTTGCGCAAATGATTCAAAACACTATCTCACTTTGTACTTTGGTAAACTGATCAAAGTACAAAGTAGTGAATGAATAATAAGGGTGGATCTAAAAACATACGTGGCCAACTCATAGTTTTTCAATGTGTGATCTAGGCCCAAATATGTGAACTAGGTGGGTTCAAATTAGTAGTCCATTTTTGGGCATAGCTGGTGCATGGACTTAGTAATGAAGGCAGGACTCTTATCCCTCCTAGACTTTGAGAACTCTTGATTCAATTGAATTTGAGTTGGAGCACTAAAAGTTTGGTTGTCCCGAACATCTAACTTGGATGTTTGTTCAATGATTTACATTTTATCCAATAATTACTCGATTTTTTCACCCAACTAGAGGACTACTTTATCCTAATGAGTTTAAAAATCCTATGTAAACTGCAGGAGAAAGTTTACCATTTACTTTAAGTCAACCATATCATAACTTGACCAATTCAAATTCAAAATGAAAATTTTCCAACTTAGGACACTTTTCTTAAAGACTTCAGCTTCAAATTCTTGGGAATTGTCAATCTGCTGAGCAATTCCTACTTTCTCTAATCTAGAGTATACTGGACTCTAGGGAATCACTTATGCTATAACTTGAAGCAAACTCAAATGAATAAGTCAATCTTGAACTTATCATCTTTTGATGTTTGGAAAGGCTTTTGTACAAAACATCTATCTAGGATGTTTAATTTAGTTACCTAGTTCTATATGGCTATCCCTTGACTTTTATGAAAAGAATCAGATACCATATCTGAGTCAAATCCAAAAGATTCGAAAAGTGGAAAGAAAGAACTAAAACTTTGTTCAACTAATTCATACTTCAAAAATATGTAAACTTGCTATTAGTCAAAGTCTAGATGACACAGGAGTTTAACTTCTCAAAGAACTATTTCAACAGGGTAGTGAAGCATTTTTTCTATCTTTAAGAGAAATAAGCTAGATTCTCAAAAAGATTCAAAGAAAATCGAAAACATCATCCAACCACGAGATATTAGTGTGGTAACCAACATCAGTGTGTCGACCCACTGAGGTTTTATTGATGAGTTTTGGATTCAATTAATGCTTCACTTGAAACTAAGTTCAGGTCATATTCAGTCATTCTGACTCCTTATTGGGAATGCAATTCTTGTGCATTTCTTTGAGTCAAATGGTTTGAATTTTTTCCAAGTTAAACATAGAACTTGATACTTAACTTAGTCAATCTATCCCTTAGTTGAAAGGATCATTTCAATGTCAAAGTCCCACTCTTTCATAAATTTATCAAATATTTCTGAATCATCAACACTTTAGCTTGAAATGTTTCAAGAAGATCTTGGAAATTACTTGCTTCATATCTTCTGTTTCCTTTATCTTGAAGTTATCTTGAAGTATCTTGAGATACTACTTTTATCTTTCTTGAATTAAACTCCTTCTTTGAAGTCTTAATTCTCCCAAGTCACCAAGGTTGCGAACAAGAAGGTTCAAGTAACCAAGGTTGAGAGCAAGGGTTCAAGAGACCAAGGTTGCAAACAAGGATCAAGAAACTATGTAAGGTTGAGGAGGGTTTCAATTCAAAGGTACCTTGGGAGTTCAAGAGGCTGATCACGGAGGCTAGAGGGATACAAGAGCAGATAATTGAGGACAATGATTGAGCTAGGGGGAAGAATGTAGTAAAGTCATAGGAAGGAGATGATTGAACCACATCCTTGACAAATAGGAGATGGTTTAACTATGTAATAAAGTGATAGGAAGGAGATGATTGAACCACATCCTTGACAGATAGGAGATGGTTGAAGTGCACCCGAAAGAGAGAGGATTAGGAAGTAATCCTCAACCATGGCTTTTGAGGCAAGTGGTTAGCCCATCACATTCCTAACCAAGAGGTACCACATGCTACAGAGATGAATCTCCTCCCAACCACATGCCTCTATATATAGCTCTTTCCAGGGGACTGCCTTCTTGGGCAAGTGGATAATAACCATCCAAGTGTCAGCCATGTAACTATATGTGCACCAAGTGTTCAGTTAATTAAAGTTAACTCAAGTGGATGCTTCTAGAAGGCGCTAGAGCTCTTTGGGCAAAACACTCTCCCCATGTATCCCATGGGGGTTGAACCCAAGACCTCCTCCTTCACATCCTTGATGATTCAAATCTCTCTGAACTGACCAGACCCCTAGATCATAGACTTACTTTATTACATTTGTGGTTGAATGATGTTTTTAATTATCTTTGAATCATTTTGAGACTCCAGCTTATTTCTCTTAAAGATAGAAAAAATGCTTCAATATCTTGTTGATACCAATCTTTGAGAAGTTAAAGTCCTGAGTCATCTAGACTTTGACTCATAGGAAGTTTACGTATCTTTGAAATTGAATTGATTGTAGAGGGTGTCAGTTATTTCTTTCCGCTTTCCAAATCTTTTGAAATTGGCTTAGATATGGTATCTGATTCCTTTTGCAAAAGATCAGGGTTCACCGGTTAGAACTAGATAACTAAATTGAACATCCTAGATAGATGTTATGTACAAAAACCTTTTCAATCTTTGAAAGAAAATAAGTCTAAGAGGACTTGTTTATTTTTTTTTTTTAAATGGAGGTTCGGCCAAGGCCTACTCCCCCGGACTTTAACTTTGAAATTACAACTGTACAAGGAAGGGCATAGTACCCATGGGACCCCCCTTATCCCACAAGAACAGGGGTTTGCTTCAAGTCATAGTATAAATGACTTGTTTATTTGAGTTTGCTTCAAGTCATAGTATAAATGATTTCCTAGAGTCTAGTATACTCTAGAATAGACAAGTTAGGAATTGCTCATCAGATTGACAATTCCCAAAGAACTTCTAGCTCAAGTCTTTGAGAAAAGTGTCCTAAGTTGGACAATTTTCAGTTTGAATTTGTAGTGGTCAAGATACAGTACTGTTGACTCATAGGATTACATATGATTTCATTTCGAATTCGAATTGGTCTCCTACACTTTACATAGGATTTTTATTAGGAAAAAGTAGTCCTCTAGTTGGGTGAAAAAATCGAGTAATTGTTGGATAAGAGCAAATCATTGTACAAACATCCAAGTTAAATTTTTGGAACAACCAAAATTCAAGTTCTCCAAATCAAATTCAAAGTGAATCAAGAGTTCTCAAAGTCTTGCGAGGGATAAGAATCTCACCTTATTTACTAAGTCCATACTCCAATCATGCCCAGAAATGGACTAGTAATCCAACGAGTTCCCATGTTTGTGCCCAGATCGCACCTAGTAAAAAAATTCTGAATTGGCCAAGGATGATTTTGGATCCACCCTTATTATTCATTCACTACTTTGTACTTTGACTAGTGTATCAAAGTACAAAGTGAGACAGTGTTTTGAATCATTTGGGCACTGAAGCCACCACAGAGATGAGACATGTTCTTCTAGTTTTAGAACATGACCATGTTCTTTCAGGCTCGGGGGTTGCCTACTGTAGATATATGGCTCTATTTTCGAGGACGAAAATATTTTCCAAGGGGGAAAGAATGTGATCTAGGGGTCTGGAAGGTTGAGACGGATCTGAAATCGGACAGTGTTTGGTCATCCATGTGTATTACCAAAGATCTCGAGTTTTGACTTACTAGGAGGTCTTCAAAAAAGTAATCCGAAAAGCTTAGTGGTTAATTCTCAAGGATGTGAGGGAGGAGGTCTTGGGTTCAATCCCCATGGGGGACATGGGGAGAGTATTTTTATTGGAGAATTCCTCTCCTATCATAGCAGAAAGTGTAGACGACCTTCCTAGGATCAAGACTTTTGCCAATAGCTGAACTTTCAAATGAAAACTTGTACCAATTGAAAACTCCAATGAACTTGAAACTTTGGTCACTTAAATTGGACAATTATACTTTCAAATGAGGTATCAAACACTCAATTTGGAGTAGTTTTGAGTTAGCAACTCTTTGCCTCAAAACAAGCTACATATCCACTCAATTAAGCTAAAAATGGGACTTCAGTAAAAACTAAATAACTCACAGAGCATAATGAATTTGATAAAACGGTTCTAGAAACAGGAAGTAATCAAGATAATCTTTCCAACCAATAAACTCTAAAGTTGGATCCATATATTGAGAGATATGACTCTCACAAGTAGACTACCCAAAAATGGGTATGCGGTTGGACATAGTCTATGAGAGTGAAGAGAACGAAATGACTCAAACCAAATGAACTAGCTACAAGGGGACTTCCATGCCTTCTTCCTCTGTTCTTGAGTGTCCTCCCTTGCTTACTTTATAGCCAAGTGACAAAAAACTCTCATAATTAGTTTGAGAGCTCTTCTCCATAATTCTTCCACTTCTTTGGACAGCCACTCCTCTTACAGTTTAGTTTTGGGATTTGATTCTCTTTTGGCCTCAACTACTTGCTAAAGTAAATGCTTCCATTTTCATTTTTGTATTTTCCTTCTATTTGAAGAAAATCCTTTTTGCAAAAATATATACGACCTTACTTCTTTATTTTTAACACTCCCCCTCAAGCTCACATGTGAGCTTGCACCTTCAGCCATGTCCTGCAAGTTGATTTCATCCTTGAACCTCTGTAGCTTAGAAGCACCTAAGGACTTTCTAAGCATGTCTGCAACCTGGTCATTAGTTCCAATGAACTTTATATCCACATCCTTTCTCAGAACTTTTTCTCGAAGATAATGATAATGCACTTCTATGTGCTTACTTCGTGCATGAAACATTGGATTGTTTGTCAAGTGAATGCTTGACATGTTGTCACCATAAATTGGAATGGTCTCCACCTGCACATCAAGATCAGCCAAGAGCTTCTTAATCCACATAGCTTCACAAGTTGCAAAGGCTAATCCTCTATATTCAGCTTCTGTAGATGATAGTGCAACAGTAGATTTCTTCTTCGAGCTTTATGTGATAGGTTTCTACCTATCATGAACACATAACCTGAAGTGGATCTTCTATCTTCCTTCGAACCAGCCCAATCAGCATCACTGAAGCCTTTTACCTGCAATTCTTCATCATATCTATAAAACAAGGCATGATTGACAATGTGCTTCACATATCTTAGAAGTCGTTTGGCTAGATTTAAATATTCCCTTTTTGGAGCTTGCATACATTGAGAAAGAAATCCAACAATATAACACAAATCTGGTCTTTTGATCGTAGCATAGATCAATAAACCTATAATACTCCTGTATGAAGGTACATCATGTAACCTCTCTACATCATTTGAGCATAGCTTCACATTTGTGTCCATAGGTTGAGTGAGTGGTTTGCATTCACTCATTCCAAATCTGAAAAGAACATCCAACAGGTACTTTCTTTGCATCAAGTAAATGCCATCTTTCCCATAGACTATCTTAATGCCTAAAAAGTATTTCAGCTCATCAAGATATGAAATTTTAAACTCCTTACCGAATTTTCTTTTGATCTCTTGTATTCCTGTAACATTACTTCCTGTTATGATGAGATCATCAACGTATATACAAATATATACCTACTTGCCTTCTTCTTTCTTCATGTAGAGAGAGGGATCTGCATTACTTAGACTATACCCACACCTTGTGAGGTACTCGACCAATCTTTGATTCCAAGCACGTGGTGCTTGCTTCAGCCCATACAAAGCTTTCTTCAATCTACAAACAAAATTTGGATGCTTTCTATCTTCAAATCCAATCGGTTGACTCATGTATACCTCTTCTTGAAGTTCACCATTGAGAAAAGCATTTTTTATGTCAAGTTGGTACAATGGCCGTCTCCTTGTTGCACTCACTGCAATCAAGGTTCTAATTGTTCCCATCTTTGCAACCAGGCTGAAAGTCTCTTCATAGTCAATGCTATGAGTTTGCATGAATTCTTTTGCTACTAGTCTAGCTTTATGCCTTGCTAGAGAACCATCAGCATTTCTCTTTATTTTAAACACCCATTTATTTGGAACAATCTTCATACCTTTAGCCTTTGGAACTACCTCCCATATGTGATTGTCCTTGAGAGCTTTTATCTCTTCTTGCATAGCTTCTTGCCATTCTTTTTGTGTACATGCTTCTTCATATGCATCCAGTTCTTTGTCTTTGACCACCTGTGTCATATATGCAAAATTCTTTGCAATAAAACTATCATAGCTCAGCCTTTGAATTGGATACCTTGCTCTCAAAGACCTCCTTTCATTTCCTTTTGAATATTGCTTCTTCAATCGGTTCAGCTTTACCTTTGGTGTAATCACCTCTTCATACTCTTCTTCACTTGCATTTGAATCACTATTTTGGGCAGCACTTTCAGCTTCAAATCTTTCATAACCTGATGTTGGTGATGAGGAATGACTCCTTAGTATCCCCTTCCATGTTGAGCTTTCTCCATGTCATGTAGAAGCTTCTGGACCTGATATTTGAGTGTTTGTTTGCTCAAATTTGTCTTGGACAGCACCTAAATCATCTTTGCAATCTTCTTGAAGAATCTTCTCTTTACCTTTCTCTTCAAACCATGGTCTTAGCTCATCAAATACCACATCTCATGATACTCCTAGCTCCTTTGTCATCGGATTGTAGCACCTGTATCCCTTTTGCTTGTTCTTAGTTCTTGAGGGATGTGAATATAACACACACATCCAAAAACTTTGAGATGTGTAAGGTCAGGTTTCTTACCGGAATAAACCTCCTCGGGAGTTAGATTATGCACTCCAGCCGTTGTGCACTTGTTCATCAAATAAACAACAGTACTTGTAGCTTCAGCCCAATAGTTTAGTGGTAGCTTCATCTCGTTGAGCATGCATCTTGCAACTTCTGTGATATGTCTATTTTTCCTTTCAGGTATTCCATTTTTTTGAGGTGTGTACCTACATGTAAATTGTCTCTTGATGCCATTTTCATAAAGAAAATCTGGAAATTCTTTGGAGAAATATTCTCCTCCTCCATCAGACCTCAAGGTCTTTATGTAGCGTCCTGTTTCCTTTTCTACTTGTGCTTTAAATCTCTTGAACATGGAGAACGCATCTAATTTTTGTTTTATGCAAAACATCCATACTTTTCTTGAATGATCATCAATAAAAGTGACGAAATATCTATTACCAGCCACTGATGGTTGTTGTGATGGTCCCCACACATCCGTGTGTATCAAGTCGGGGACATACCTTGCCACATAGATGCTCTTCTTGAATGGTTGTCGAGTTTTCTTTCCTAGTTGCCATGCTTCACAGAACTCATGTAGTCCAATATCATTGAATCTTGGAAGACCTCTTACCACTTCATGGTTGCTCATGTCCTTGAGCTTGGGAATGTTGATATGTCCAAACTTTTTGTGCCACAAATCAATTTAAGCAATCCTCTTGTTTCCAAGTTGAATATACATCAGCTTTCCATGTGGTTGTTGAATGTCCAAAGTGAACATCCTACCTTCTTTCCTTCCTTCAGAAATGACCTTGAATCCTTCTTTTGCATTCTTTATAAAGCAACCTTTTTCATTGAAGATAACATGATATCCTTGCTCTACCATTTGTCCTATTGAAATCAAATTCTTCGCAATAGTAGGAACATGAAGAACATCAGCCAATACCTTCTTATCTCCAAGCTTGATATCTCCAACACGCTCAATTGCATGTTGAGTTTCATCGCCGGTCTCCACACATCCTTTTCCACTTGAAGCTTGTAGCTTTGTGAATAAATCTCCTTGGCATGTCATATGGTTGCTGCAACCTGAATCTATGAACCATTTTTTATCATCACTTCTTGAGTTGTTGTAGTCATGCTCCATGGCAAACATGGTTGCTTGTATCCTTCACTTGATGTACTCGCATAGTTTTTTTGGCTGCTTTGGTTGCCTCCATTTAGCCTTCCATTCTTTTTCCAACAATCATTTGCATAATGTCCTAGTTTACCACAATGATAATATGTTATACCTTTATGAGGATTGTATGAACCTCAACCTCTTCCTCTATTTCTTCCTCGACCTCTTCCATGTGTGTTGTCATTTGAGGTGTCCTTGTTGTCCTCCGAGTTGTGTTGGCTGAAATTTGTGTTGTTGTAGCTTCTTCCTCTTCCTTTGGAACCTCCTCTTGAGTTCCTTCCTCTACCTCATCCTGCATATAACATTTGACTATGGCTATCCTTACCTTTGTTGCCTTCTCCTTGTTGAGAAACCTCTTCAACCATAAGATTTGGTATAATCTCATCAAATGTTGGGAGAGGATCTCTATAAAGAATGTTTGTGATGAGGGGCTTCCACTTTTCTTCACTCCTCAAGCCATTTAGAGCTGTTTGGACGATGTCTTCCTCTTCTATCTTGCATCCAACTGATGCTAGCTGATCTCGAAGCTCCTTGATCCTCAATGTATACTCACTAATGCTTTGGTTTGAGCTTTTCTTCATGTTGTTGAGCTCGTTCTTGAGTTGCATCCTCCGAGACCTTGTTGAGGTAGCATACACCTTCTCCAATGCTTCCCAAACTTGCTTGGCTATTTCTAAGCTTTGCACACGACCAATCATAGTGTTAGAAATAACTTGTGAAATGAGGAACATCACCCTTCAATTCCTTTCTTCCCAATCAGCAAATTCTCTCATTTGTGCCAGAGTAATGTTGGGATCTTGAAGTTACACCGATTGTGGATCATCTCTAGTAACTAGACTCCATAAACCGTTACCTTTAAGGTAATTTGTCATTCTATACCTCCAAGATTGAAAACTTTCTTTGTCCAAATTCTCAACTTGTTGTCCTAAATCAGCCATTGAAAACTTCCAAGATTGAAGTTTACCTCAAGTATGTTGTGATGCTCTTTCTTGAATTCACAAAGCTCCCCTTGATTTATAGCTTCTCATGATTGGTCAATGCACCAAGTTATCGTCTATTGCGGTCCTTTTCCAATCACCAAGAAAGTTGGTTTGTGGGCTTAAGAATTACAACTTCCAGACGATAGTTGGATTCATCTAGTATTCCATATTAGTCGACTTAGGAAGATTCTGACAGATTCAGATAATTTAGTTGGACAATAGGTTATACTCCCAATTCCAGTAAGTGAAACAATTCCTCATGATTCTGAAAGGATACTTCGCACCCAAGATAAACCTACAAGAAGTCACTTGTATGAAGAGTGCTTAGTAAAATGGAAGGATGGAACTGAAGCAAATTCAACATTGGAGAAAGTGTCCACAATCCAACCACGTTTTCCAACTTTCAAGTTTTAGGATGGTCCCAAATATAGAAGGTTTTCTACTTTCAAGTTTTAAGGGGATAAACTAAACATGTTCTTCTAGCTCTAGGACATGATAAGGTTTTTTACTTTCAAGTTCCAAGTGAATAAGTTGATTGAATGAAAGCATGTTCTTCAAGTTTTAGATCATGAGGCTCGGGGGTTGCCTACAGTATGTATAGCTCTAATTTTTTAGGACAAAAATACTTTACAAGGGGGGAAGAATGTAATAAAGTAATTCTATGATTTAAGGGTCCGACTGCTTCAGACGGATCTGAAATCGGACACCGTTTAGTCAGCAATTTGTGTGGCCAAAGATCTTGAGTCTAGACTTTCTAGAAGGTCATTTACTCTTGTCCAAGTAATCCACTTAGCCTAGTGTTTAAGCCTCAAGGATGTGAAGGAGGAGGTCTTGAGCTCAATCCCCATGGGGTACATGGGGAGAGTGCCCAAAGAGCTCTAGAACCTTTTAGAAGCATCCAGTTGAGTTAACTCTGGCTAACTGGGACACTTGGCATACATGTGGTTACATGGCTGACACATGGATGGTTAGTATCCACCTGCCCAAGTAGGCAGTCCCCTGCAGAGATCTATATATAGAGGCATATGGTTGGGAGGAGAGTCATTCATTCATGAGCATTTCCAGTGGCTACGCTATTGCATTTGGAACCTAAATGAATAATTGCAAAAAGGAATTTTATTACCAATACTTGGGCAATCTATATAGTAGTTCCAATCACATATTCTTGGAAAATCATGGTCAAGATTGATCATCTCTAACCACGACTAAAACTGCCATCTATTTATAGTTGAGCTTGGGAGGCAAACTTCCCTCAATCACTCTCCAATCAATTAGTGATTGATTTGATTTTCCATCTACCAGAAATAACGAATTCGTGGCTCCTCTTTCCCTTTTTGATCCAGTGGACTCAACCACTTAAGTTTCTTTCACTTTTACATTAAGTAAACTCTTCAAAAGTTACAAGAGGTAGTTCACAAGTGAACTTTACATTGTCTTCATTTTAAGGCTTCTTCTATGACTTTGTGGCACTCAAGCCAATACTTAGGCTTGTCATAGACTTGCTCCAACAGCTCCCCCTAAAGCCAAGTATGCTTGAGGTCTTCAATCTTCCAAGATTACATGTAAACCAATCATAGCCTTGAATTTGCAAAGCTTTGTACCATCCAATGATTTGGTTAGAATATCTACACATTGTTGATGAGTCGACGCACATGATATTTGAATCTCTTTGCTTAGAACCTTCTCTCTTACATAGTGATAATGAACTTCAATATGTTTAGTCCTTGCATGAAAAATAGGATTAGCAGCCAAACGAATAGAACTCATATTGTCACCATAAATAGTTGGAGTTCCAAACTCCAATCCAAGATCTTTGAATAATGTCTTCATCCACATAGCTTCTTGTGTAGCTATGGCAAGACCTCTATATTCAGCTTCAGTAGAAGAGAGAGCAACTGTGGGTTGCTTCTTGGATGACCATGAAATAAGCTTTGAACCTCCAAAGGTAAGAGAACCTGAAGTGCTCCTTCCATCTTCTTTGGAGCCAACCCAATCTGCATCAAAAAATAGCTTCAAACCTAAATCAGATACATAAGGATAATAAAGTCCTTCATTTATGGTTCCTTTGAGATACTTGAGAATCCTTTTGGCAGCATCCATATGTGGTTTCCTTGGTGTGTGCATAAATTGACTTAGCACACTCACACTGTAACATATATCTACTCTTGTCAATGTGGCATAGTTGAGACTACCCACTAGACTTTGATATGATGTGATGTCCTCTATGAGTTCACCTTCATGTGAGCTCAATTTGTGATTGACCTCCATTGGAGTACCTGCAATCTTACAATCTTGCATCTCGAATTTTGCCAACATGTCCTTAATGTACTTTCTTTGAGTGAGAAACAAACCATGACCTTTGTAGACAACTACCAAACCTAGGAAGTAGGTAAGTGAACCCAAATCACTTATCTTGAATTCTTCTCTCATCTGATCTTTGATCTTCTTCATACCATCTGCATCATTTCTTGTCAATATAATATCATCTACATATACACATAGGTAGATGATCTCAGAATTATACTTTTTAATAAAGAGTGAAGGATCTGCCTTGCTTGGTTGAAAGCCTTTGTCTTGCAAGAATCAAACAAGTCTGAAATTCCAAGCTCTTGGAGCTTGCTTGAGACCATACAATGCTTTGTTAAGTTTACACACATAATCAGGATAAACTTGATTCTCAAAACCAGGTGGTTGTGCCATATATACCTCTTCTGTTATCCAACCATTCAAGAATGCATTCTTTACATCTAGTTGAAGTATCATCCAATTCTTGGGAGAGGCAATACTAAGCAAAACCCTAATAGTAGGCATCTTTGCCACAGAAGAGATGGTCTCCTCATAATCAATTCCCTGAGTTTCTGCAAAGCCTTTTTCTACAAGCCTTGCCTTATACCTGTTAATGGAACCATAAGAATTCTTCTTGAGTTTATAGACCCATCTTGAGCCTATTACCTTCATGGATGAAGTCTTGGGCACCGAATCCCAAGTGTTGTTTTCCTCAAGTGCTTCAATCTCTTCCTTCATTGCATGCTTCCATTCTGATTTTGCTTTGGCCTCTTCAAAGGATGATGGCTCCTCTTGGTTTATGTCATGTGCTATGTAGATAGAATGTTTAGTTACTAATGAGGTGTCAAACTCATACCTTTCTGGTTTTTTCTTTTCCCTCATAGATCTTCTTAGGCCATGATGTGATGATTCTGCCTCATGTCCAAGTTCCTGGAATTTTGCTTTACCTTTAGACTTCCATGCTTTGATCTTTTCCATCTGAGATTCTTCATCATCCTCTGAGGTGTCTTGTTCTTCAATCTTTGATTGTTCTCTACCAAGCTTTGGAAAATCTTCTTCAAGATCATATGGTAAATTGACCTTCCTGCATGAATCTTCATACCATGAATTGTTTTCATCAAAAACTACATCACTGCTTACCAAGAATCCTTTGTTGGTAGGGTTGTATAACCTGTAGACCTTTTGATTGTTGTCATATCCAATAAATACACACCTTTCTGCCTTTGGATCCATCTTGCCTCTAACCTGTGAAGGAGCATGAGCAAAAGCAATACATCCAAAAATTTTACAATGATCTAAGCTTGGTCTTCTTCCATTCCAAGCCTCATATGGAGTCATCCCATCAAGGGTTTTTGAAGGAAACCTGTTAATCAAGTAAGTGGCTGTAGATACAGCCTCAGCCCATAGATAATTAGGCAAATGCTTTTCATTTAACATGGACCTTGCAGCTTCAACAATTGTCCTATTCCTCCTTTCTGCCACTCCATTTTGCTCAGGAGTGCACCTTGTAGTTACCTCTCTTTTGATTCCTCTTTCTTGAAGAAAAGAATCAAACTCATGGGAGAAGTATTCTCCCCCTCCATCTGACCTTAGTCTTTTTAGAGATTTACCTGTTTGATTCTCCACAAGAGCCAAATATCTTTTGAAACATGAAAAAACTTCATCTTTATGTTTCATAAAGAATAGGATAGTCCATCTGCTGCAATCATCAATAAAGGAGACATAATACCTTGATCTAGATATTGAAGCTTACTTGCTAGGTCCCCATACATCTGTATGAACCAACTCCAAGAGATATCCATGTATATAACCTTTCTTCATGAATGGTAACCTCTGAGATTTTCCAAATTGACATGCACTACACTTATAAATCATATGTTGTTTTGACAAATTGGGGAGTCCAAGTGCACTTTGGTCCCTGCAAATTTGCTTTAATGACCTTTCACCAATATGTGCTAACCTTTTGTGCCATACTTCCAATTCTGTGAGTGTCTGACTACCATAATTGAATAGAGCAATGTTTCTAGTGTCAAGCAAGGATGAGCTTCATTCAGATCTAATGATAGTCTTCAAAAATATCTCCAGCTTTAAAGTGTTGGTAGCTTACTTCAAGATCCGAGTCTTCGCTTGTCCATATGATGTTTGCAAAGTTGAGCATGTGCCATACACATTGTATGACTATTGACTGAGTAAGAGAGATGTGGTTCCATATGAGACTTTGTCTTCAACAAGATGTTACGCGCAAATCTTCGAGGCTCTTTGCATCCTCAATAGATACATTATATCTGCCGATGAATTGATAAATTTGTTGTGCATAAAGTTGTATATGCTGGTTGCATGTAAGTATGCAGATCAGTCAAACATATAGAAATATACAGAGCTTGAATGTAGTCTACTGCTGAGTGTAGGTACAGTTATAGATATGCAACGGATTATCATTCGACTGAGTACATACAATCTGAGTTCTTTCAAGCAGTATATATGATGTGTGTCGTAGATGCGTTTGATGAACATGTTCCTATCATAGTGATGTGAGATGTTCAGCACTTGAATCGAGATCCTGAAGATTGATTGTCCAACACATATGTTGAAGGCAACACATCGAGTGAATCAAGCATGCAGATTATAATGTGACTATTCAATCCAAGAGTGTACACATGTTCTGCATCTTTATGATGATGAGAATGTGTATATCATAAACATTGTGTTGTTGTACACGATTCATGAATGCAATAACAGAGTTGGAGTACTTGTCATACGAGTACATGATATAGCTACAATATATTTACGTTGTCATCTATCATGGCAAATTATAATCGAGAAATGTAGATTAACGTGAAGGCAAGTATCAAATGAATAACATACGTTCCTGCAATCTTATATTCTATAGACAACAGAGATAACTATTGCAGATGATGATCGCAATAGACATTGATCATATATGTATATGCATGATCATCTATGATCGTGGGATAAGCATGCTCTCCATGGGATAGGATGAGGTGCAGTACGTAACAAGCAGAGATACATACTTAACATCAAAATGATGCTCGGAGAGAAAAGAAAGACAAGCAAGGGGTCGACAGAAATATATGACAGTATCTAATAGAGTCGCCCAATCTGTTGTATTAAGTAATGGTACTCATATACACATGGTGTAAAGCGGTAGGAATTTTTCCACGTTGGTTTCTTCCTAAAGAAACTCCGAGCCTAACTCCCTTGATTCAAGGAACTTCCCCGTTCGTCACCGCGCATCTATTTCTTTATGGAAATGTGACATCCTTGATTTAAGGAGAGGTATTGCAAGTTGCCTACCACGTAGGCATTTACCTTTTTGTATGCGATGTGGCATGTAACTTTTACATGAAAAACTTCTAAGGGTCGATTCATATGAAAGCATTTCTTAAGACTAGGGTCATATGGAAAATGCTATGAGCTTTTCTTATGGATATTCTATGAAAAATGAGAAGTGCTAAGAGCGGTAAATTTGGAGATTGTTTGCTCCAACGACCTTGAAGATTCAAAAGGATAAAGTGTGAAAGAAAAGATGAAGGGAGACACATAAAGGCAATCAAAAGGATCAGAAGGAGCAAACTTCGAAGCTAAGGTACATTCATTCCTTATAAGGATTAAAGATTTGATAGTACAGGTGAAGAAAGGATGGGAGATAGTCTCTAAATTGAGAAGTTGGATAGAGAGAACTATCCAGCTTGGTCTATGAGAATGGAAGCTCATCTTATGAGAAAAGATCTGATGGGATACATCACACGAGAGGAAGAAAAGCCAGAGTTCAAAGATCTTAGTGTTCCAACTAGGGAGGAGCTTGCAGATATAAAGATTTGGATAAAGAAGGATGCTCAAGCAAGGAGCATAATCTACATGGCAGTGAATGATTGGTTGCTTCCTCATATTAGAGGACTTGAAAGTGCAATTGACATATAGAATGATTTGGAAGAGCATTTTTCAGAATACAACCAAATCAAGAAAAGCTTCATTATGGGAAAAATTTACTACATTCAAGAAGAAGGCTTCACAATCAATATCTAATTATGTGACAAAGATGAAAGACATTGCTGATTCTTTAGGTGTAGTTGATGAAGATATTGAAGAAGATAAGTTGATAAGACAAATTCTCACAAGGCTAAGAGGAGATGAGAAGTGGAAGCCTTTTATATTGTCTATAGAACTTTCATTAGATCATTTCACTCTTGATTTGAATCAATTGTTAGGACATATGCTAACTTTTGAAAATGATATCAAAGGAGATGTTGATAAGAGTGTAGTTCATGCAATGTATTCTAAAGACAAGAAGAAAGCTAGTAAAGCAAAGCAACAATCAGTTGAAGATGAAGGTACTTCAAGTCAAGCAAACTTCCTAAGAGGAAGAGGAAGTGGCAAAAGTAGAGGAAGAGGCAGAAATAACAAAGATAATGTTAGACCTTGTTGGATATGTGGTAAGACCAATGATCTGTCTCATGATTGTTGGCATAATAATCAAAGCAATGGTAATTTTAATCAGAACTTTCATCAAAGAGGAAGAGGTGGCAGATATCAGAGAGGAAACTTCAGAGGTAGAGGTGGTAGGAATTCTTTTGGAAGAAGTGGAGAAAGAAACTTCCAAAATAAATCCTATAATAACACTTACTACAATTATGCATCAGATGACAAAGAAGATTCAACTCTTATTATGAATGCAACATGTGAAGCTTCACATGAAGACATGAGACTATTTTATATTGACTCACGATGTAGCAATCATCTGCGTGGAAACATTTCTTTGATGACTGATCTAGATCATAAGGCAATCAATCATATAGTTCAAACAGGTGACAATACAAAACACAAAGTGATGTCAATTGGTTCAGTTAAAGCCAAAGATTGAAGTACTCTCTTGACTAAGGTTTTGTATGTTACTAGAATTCCAAACAATTTGATTAGTGTAGGACAAATTATGGAAAAAGGATATGAGGTAAGGTTCACTAATGATGGATTTTATGTTGAAGACCCTAGTCAAGGGTATAAACAGATTGTTACAGGAAAGAAGGAAGGAAGGCTCTTCACATTAACGATACAAGGTAATACTGGACATGCTATGTTCACATATGGAGAGGAAAAGGTGTCTGAATTGGATCTTTTGCATAAAAGACTTGGACACTTTAATGAAAGAGGTATCAAAGATATGGTTAACAATTGTTCAGTACTTGGATTGCCTAATGTTGTAGGTCAACATATGACATACACATGTGAGGCATGTCAATTAGGTAAGGCTCACAAGAAATCTTATTCTAAGCATGGTCTTATGTATTCAGAAAGACTTGAATTGGTACATACAGATGTCTGGGGTCCTTCAAAGGACTTCAGTATAAATGGTTCAAGATATTATGTCATATATGTTGATGATGCTATCAGATGGATTACAATCTATGTGATCAAAGACAAGTGAAAAGTGTTTAATACATTTAAACACTATCATGCATATGCAGAAAAGATTACAAGACAAAAAATGAAGAGGTTAAGGTCAGATGGAGCGGAAGAGTATTTCTCAAATGAATTCAGTGATTATTTGTGGAATGCAGGTATAAAGAGAGAGGTTACTTGTAGGTACTCTCCTCAACAAAATGGGGTAGGAGAGAGAAGAAACAAAACTCTTGTTGAGTTTGCAAGATCAATGATAAAGCAGAAAAAATGTCCTAATTATTTGTGGGTTGAGGCTGTAAACATAGCCACATATTTGGTCAATAGGTTACCATGTAAAGCCTTGCAGGGTATGACACCATATGAAGCTTGGTGGGGTAAGAGACCTACATTGGATCATTGTAAAATATTTGGATGTTTGGCATATGCATATGTGCCATCTCAATTGAGCCATGAATTGGACCTAAAGCAGAGAAGTATGTGTTCATTGGCTATGATGACAAGCAGATGGGTTATAGGTTGTGGAGTCCATCCACAAAGCAATTCCTTGTGTCTAAGGATGTTACATTTGATGCGGCAAGGTACTTGGTATGTAGGTACACTTAATGTTCATGCAGATGATGAAGATATTTTAAATCAGAAGAAAGGTAAAACAAGGGTTCAAATATATGATGAAGAAGAGAGTAATGAAGGACAAGTTGAAGTAGAAGAAAGGCCAATGTTTGATCCAGAATATGATGAACCAGAAACTTCAAGAAGTGGAGAACTCAGAAGGTCATCTAGGCACAAATGGCAACCTACAAGATAAAGATTCATCCACATATGATGAAGCCAAAGGAAAGAAGAATTGGGAAAAATCTATGCAGTAAGAATATGATGCATTAATGGAAAATGAGACATGGGATTTGGTTCCTAAACCAAACAGTCAGAAGATCATTGGATGTAGATCGGTCTATGAAACAAAAAGGTTTGCAGATGGAAGTGTATCTAGGTACAAAGCCAGGCTTGTTGTAAAGGGATATGCATAGACATATGGTGTGGACTATGATGAAACTTATAGTCCTGTTGCAAAGATGACAACCATAAGGACTCTCATAGCAATTGCTACTTGCAAAGGTTGGAAATTATCTCAATTAGATGTGAAGAATGCATTCTTGAATGGTTATATTTCAGATGAAGTCTACATGGAAAAACCAGATGGTTTGAAAGATCAAGTATATCCAAATCATGTGTGTAAGCTCAAATGAGCTTTGTATGGCTTGAAGCAGGCCCCAAGGGCATGGAATTATAGGCTTGTAAAGTTCTTGAAGGAACTTGGATTTCAAGCATCAAAGGCAGATAGTAGCTTGCTAGTCAAAGCAAGGGAGGATGGATTTATTTATGTTTGTATTTATGTTGATGACATAATACTTACAAGAACAGATGACAAAGGTATACACATGATTAAGAAGCAGATGGAGAAAGAATTCAAAATCAGTGATTTGGGAAATTTGTCATTCTTTTTGGGAATGGAGATTTCATATACTCAACCTAGAGTATATGTAACTCAAGAAAGGTATCTAAAAAATTTGCTAACCAAATTTAAAATGGAAGATTGCAGGATAGCACCAACTCCAATGGAGGTGAATCATAGATTGAGTAGATATGGAGAAGAAAAATTCAAAGATATGAAGCTTTATTAGAGTTTGGTGGGTAGCTTGATTTATGCTACATTAACAAGGCCTGATTTATCATATGCAATTGGAGTTCTATCTCAATTCATGCATTGTCCTAGAAAGGAACATTGGATTGCAGGACAAAGAGTACTTAGGTACATCAAGGGCACACTTAAAGAAGGTTTGTACTATGGATTCACTTGAGATACAAGAGTCAAAATATATAGTGATGCAAATTGGGCAGGTAATTTTGATGATAGAAGATCAACACATGGATGCTTGTGTTATGTGGGAGATAAGCTAATTTCATGGTGCTCTAAGAAGCAAAATACAATTGCTTTATCATCTACAAAAGTAGAATACAAAGGCATGGTAGAAGCTGCAAAGGAAGTAATATGGTTAAAGACTCTTATGAAGAATTTTGATATTGTTAAGAGTACTCCTATCATTTATGGAGACAATATGAGTTCTTTATATTTGGCAGCAAATCCTGTATTTCGTGCTAGAACTAAACATATTGAGATTAAATATCATTTTTTGAGAGAGAAGGTTGTTGATAAACAAATAGAAGTTATACATACTCCTACAAAAGATCAACTTGCAGATATGATGACAAAGATCTTGGATGGACCAAAGCCGTAGAGGTTTAAAGATATGGTAGGAATAAAGAAGATGTAGGTAATCACAATTGATGATTGAGGGGGAGCTATTGGAGCAAGACAATCAACAATTGGTGATTATATGAAGCTTAGAAATGAAGATATGAAGAAAAGATTGAAGTCTAACTTCATGAAGTAAAGTGAAGGTTCAGGAAGAAAAGTTATATAAACATATGTACATTAGTTTTGTAAATACTTCAAAATACTTGAAGTAATGACGAATGAATACTGATATATATATATATATATATATGTGTTTGAGACCTCTTAATCTCCAAAGACTTGATCTATACTGATCTAAGAGCACCTCTATATCAGTTATAGACCAAACTTTACACAAATGTTACTTTGATTTACCAAATCATTCATGAACAATTCTCTAAGTGAGAGTTTTCCTTCTTCAAGAAGTCTGCTTCAAAGATTGACTTCATTACCTGCACATATCTTTAGATTTCTTCAATCTAATGATATACATACCTCCAAGCTACCTTTGCGCAATCATATCAACCATTAGTCCTCCAAAAGAATCATTAAAACTTCAATTTGATCCTTAAGATCAAAAGTATGTTAGAAACTATCTTCCTTAATAAGCGACTTTGACATAGGTAACTTCTAAGGTTGATTTCTCACAGCATAGATCCCGTTTTGCTAAATGCTTTTAGCCATAGCTTCATTACCTTCTAACTTAGATTTTGAATGCTCACTCATCAAAAACTTTACACTGTGCACTGAGATCGTAGTAAAACATTGACACAAAAAAATGTGTGACTCTGAGAGATCATCTGCAGACTTTACATATACATGTTCCTATTGATCATACTCACAACATGAAAGGAATTAGACCATGAAACTTTGAACATAGCTTCATTAACTTCTTTCAAATTAGATGTGTACAAAAGGATTTTTGATCCACATGATCATAGTGAGAGAAATCAGAGAATAACTCGACGCTAACTCGTAAAGATGACTCTCTACACATCTACCTTAATGACACTTGGCTTGTAATGACTCTCATATGTATTTCTTTACATCATTGGCTTATATACATATGATTCTAGACTCATCCCGCATCTATTACATTACTTCTTATCATCCTAAGGATTATCTCTACTCAGATTACAAGAATTTCCACCTGTAATGTACATATGTATACAAGCTATCATTCTGAAATCTTCTTCACTTTCTGAAGTAACTTCTTTCACTTCAAACTGATCATTAACTTCATTCAAGTTCTTTATAATCACCAATTTGTGATTGGTTTGTTCCAACAACTCCCCCTCAATCACTAATTGTGATTATTCCATTCTTCTTCACTCCTGCCATCTCTTTGAATCTCTGTAGCTTAGGTCCATCCAAGCTTTTTGTCACTACAAGAAATAGGGGGGCATAGCGATGCCCCGGAACCGGAAAAAAACGGGGACCGTCGCTTATGCAATGCTAGCGTCGCGTAAGCGACGGTAGTGTTTTCGAAATTTTGATTTTTAGGCGCGGTACGTCGCACACTCAAGCTTGCATCGCTTATGCGACGCTAATCTTTGCATCGCAAATAGAGTCGCTTGCTAGCAACGGTATGTGCGACATGGGCAAATTAGAGAGCGTGTGCATCGTCCTTTCGAGAGCGTCGCGTAAGCGACACTCTAGAATGTTCATAAAAAATTTTGATTTCTCCCGGCACATTTGTGCTAAGATCTGGAGGAGAGCAAGAGAACGAGACACAGAGAGAGAGAGAGAGAGAGAGAGAGAGAGAGAGCGAGAGAGAGAGAGACCAGGTATGTGCACACACACACACACTTACACACACATACATATGCATACACACACATATACACACATAGACACACACACACATACACATATACACACACACATACACACACAAATACACACACATATACACACATACACACATAATGTTGCATACACACACATATACATACATACACACACATATACATGCACACACACATATATACATACACACGCATATGCATACATAATGCACATGCAAACATACACATACATAATGCATACACATGCACACACATATACACATACACATACACACACATATACACACGCATACACACACATACACACACACATACACACACATAAACACATACACACACATACACACACATACACACACATACACACACATACACACATACACACACATATATGCATACAGACACACATAGAGAGACATGCACACACATACACATACATGCATACATATGCATATGCATATGCATATGCATATGCATACACACATACATACTTACATGCATACACACACATATGCATACACAATGCACATGCATACATACACATACATAATGCACATGCATACATACACATACATAATGCATATGCATACATAATGCACATGCATACATACACATACATAATGCATACACACACATATGCATACATAAAGCATACACACACATATGCATACATACATGCATACATGCATACACATACACACATAGACACATACACACACATACATATGCATACACACACATATACACACATAGACACACACACATACACATACACACACACATACACACACAAATAGACACTCGTATACACACATACATACATAATGTTGCATACACACACATATACATACATACACACACACATATACATGCAGACACACATTTATACATACACACATATGCATACATAATGCACATGCAGACATACACATACATAATGCATACACATGCACACACATATACACATACAGATACACACACATACACACATACACACACATACACACACACACATACACACACATACACACACATACACACACATACACACACATACACACACATACACACATACACACACATACACACACATACACACACATACACACACATATATGCATACACACACACATACACATACATGCATACATATGCATATGCATATGCATACATACATAGATACTTACATGCATACACACACATATGCATACATAATGCACATGCATACATACACATACATAATGCATATGCATACATAATGCATATGCATACATACACATACATAATGCATATGCATACATAATGCATATGCATACATAATGCATATGCATACATAATGCATATGCATACATAATGCATATGCATAATGCATACATAATGCATATGCATACATAATGCATATGCATACATAATGCATATGCATACATAATGCATATGCATACATAATGCATATGCATACATAATGCACATGCATACATACACATACATAATGCATACACACATATGCATACATAAAGAATACACACACATACACACACAAATGCATACATATATGCATACACACACACATAGACACATACACACCCATAGACACATACACACACATAAACAGATCCACACTCATAGACACACACACATACACATAGACGTGCACACACATACACACACATATACACACACATACACACATACACACATAATGATGCATTCACACACATACAAATGCATACACACATACACACATAATGATGCATTCACACACATACACATGCATTCACACAGGGATACATGTCTTAAATATGACCTTTCTCCCTGGTATAGAGTACACATATTTAGGCAGTGTAGTTGTGCATGACAACGAGATAATGTAGTGTCCTGTTTGCAATACATGGTTAACAGATTGCCAAACGGGAATTGTCCCAAGTCTTTGCTATAAAAAAGGGACTCAAACTGCTCTGCAGTTCCTAACAACGAGTCTATGTGTGTCTATGTGTACACCCACAACCTATCTACTAACACTCAACGAGTTTCTCATGAAAAGAGATATAAGCTTATCTATGTGTATGTGTGTGTATGTGTGTGTCTATGTGTAAAACCACAACCTATCTACTGACACTCAACGAGTTTCTCATGAACAGAGATATAAGCTTATCTGTCTGCACAGGATTTAACTCAAATAGAATTTTCTCCTCTGAATAATTCACATAATTCACTGCTAATGCTCCCTTGTACATGCTTGTCCTTTGTTGATGGACCCACGTTGTAAACCCAAAAATTGTCTACTGACACTCAACGAGTTTCTCATGAAAAGAGATATAAGCTTACCTGTTTGCACATGATTTAACTCAGATAGGTTTTTCTCCTGTGAATAATTCACATAATTCGCTGCTAATGCTCCCTTGTATATGCTTCTCCTTTCTTGATGGGCCCACGTTGTAAACCCATGACCTTTCTACTGACACTCAACGATTTTCTAATGAAAAGAGATATAAGATTATTTTTCCACACATGAATTAACTCAAATAGGTTTTTCTCTTGTGAATAATTCACATACTTCGCTGCTAATGCTCCCTTGTATATGCTTCTCCTTTGTTGATGGGTCCACATTGTAAATCCACAACCTGTATACTGACACTCAACGAGTTTCTCATGAAAAGAGATATAAGCTTATCTATCCGCACATGAATTAACTGATCAAATAGGTTTTTCTCCTGTGAATAATTGACATAATTCAGTGCTAATGCTCCCTTGTATATTCTTCTCCTTTGTTGATGGACCCATGTTGTAAACCCACAACCTGTCTACTGACACTCAACGAGCCTACATGAAAAGAGATATAAGCTTATCTGTCGCACATGAATTAACTCAAATAGGATTTTCTCCTGTGAATAATTCAGATAATCGCTGCTAATGCTCCCTTGTATATGCTTTCTATCAATGGTGCACACTGACATCTCACCCCTATGCGTGCCTACATGTAAACAAAACCTCATTACACCTCAGACAGTGATCTAATGTAATATCAGAGATTATTAAATCTAAGCAAAGAACTTGAGCTAAGAAACGTGTCTTCTACTTCCCATCAGTCCAGGCATATGGATTGATGTTCATCTCTCCATAGCTATCTACCTCAGAAATACCATGCAACTTTTTATCAATGTAATTAAACAAAAATAGAGGCATCCTTGGTCGGACATTCTTTACATAGATGATATGAGAAGCTCGAAGGCCTGGACATGCACAAAAGCTAATGATCAAGCTATTGTTCATGCATATGGTTTAAAGGGAGAGACGTATATCTCTGATAGAAAGTAAGAGGTGGTATAAACTATACCAAACAGAAGCTGTGTGACACATTCATTGTAAGTCGCATGGTCACAACCAAAAATCACAGCAGCAAGCTGTTTCGGTCTTAGGTCCAGCTCCCATGACAGAAGCACTCTGCTGACGATGAAACTTGTAAGAGTAATTTTAGAGTTTGTTGAAAAACGTTAATTACAAATTTATGTAATGAGATCATATGCTACGTGTGTATTAATTACAATAATACTTTCATAATAATATGTTTTATGAATGAAGGCATTCTATGGGTAGAATATTGACACCAATGGATGAAGATATTGACACTAGCATTCACGAGTTCACTGTCAAGGATGTACTTGACAATGATGTGGATAGCAATCTGTGGAGCATGAGCAAGAGCAAGGCTAAGTGGTCAGGATCTTGGGTGTTTTGTCAGGTATGATCGCCATTGGGAGGTGGTTTTCTGATATTTACAGATGGAAGAACCCTATCACCACAATTCTCGTCCATTTCCTCTTCGATGCTAATGCTCCCTTGTATATGCTTTCTGTCAATGGTGCACACTGACATCTCACCCCTATGCGTGCCTACATGTAAACAAAACCTCATTACACCTCAGACAGTGATCTAATGTAATATCAGAGATTATTAAATCTAAGCAAAGAACCTGAGCTAAAAAACGTGTCTTCTGCTTCGCATCAGTCCAGGCATATGGATTGATGTTCATCTCTCCATAGCTATCTGCCTCAGAAATACCATGCAACTTTTTATCAATGTAATCAAACAAAAACAGTGGCATCCCTGGCCGGACATTCTTTAGATAGATGATATGAGAAGCTCGAAGGCCTGGACATGCACAAAAGCTAATGATAAAGGTATTGTTCATGCATATGGTTTAAAGGGAGAGACGTATATATGTGATAGAAAGTAAGAGGATAGATAAAGTATACCAAACAGAAGCTGTGTGAGGCATTCATTGTAAGTCGCATGGTCACAACCAAAAATCACAACAGCAAGCTCCTCGACCGGAAGGTTCAAGAACGGGAGCGGTGATGAAGGAGAATGGCTAGCCCAAGAGGAAGGAGAATGAAGTCCTTTGTATGTTTCGGTCTTACGTCTAGCTCCCATGACAGAAGCACTTTGCTGACGATGAGACTTGTAAGAGTAATTTTAGAGTTTGTTGAAAAACGTTAATTACAAATTTATGTAATGAGATCATATGCTACATGTGTATTAGTTACAATAATACTTTCATAATAATATTTTTTATGAATGAAGGCATTCTGTGGGTAGAATATTGACACCAATGGATGAAGATATGAAAGATATTTACACCAGCATTCACGAGTTCACTGTCAAGGATGTAGTTGACAATGATGTGGATAGCAATCTGTGGAGCATGCGCAAGAGCAAGGCTAAGTGGTTCAGGATCTTGGGTGTTCTGTCAGGTATGATCGCCTTTGGGAGGTGGTTTTCTGATGTTTGCAGATGGAAGAACCCTATCACCACAGTTCTCGTCCATTTCCTCTTCCAGTTCGACAATAGATCCCAAGATGAATAAATGAAGAGAGTTCTTGTACCTTTCGCTATTGTGCATGTCGATGATTCCAAGGGTGAATTAATGAACAAAGCTCTTGAATATCAAACATCATATTCATACTAGCTAATGACAATCAATATGTTGTTTTTTTTCAATTTCAATATTTTAAAAAATTCTCTTTGGAGTTCTCCAAATATCATGTCACCTATATCCATGTAAGCAACTACTCATGAATTATGAACCACTCTAGTAAATTGTGGATCATTGAAATCTTAACCAATAATATCGTAATAAATATACCGATGCAAAGTTGCATGTATGTAGTGTTATTTTCTCCTTTCTTTCGTTCATCTTGTATTCTTAAGATGTAGATATATAGATGTTGGCAAACTTGAACTTCTATAACATTTCAAGAACAAGAGTCAACAATTAGGAGAACAAGAGAGAGAGTCAACAAAGAGAGAGAGAGAGAGAGAATTCAAAGTGAAAAAGATGTAGAAAGAGAGAAACAGAGACCTGCATATACTTACTTTAGCTTGTAAGCGCAGCGCAACTACGAACATTGGAGAGCTCTTCGATCAGATGCGTGAAAATGCCGATCGAAGATCCTCCAACGTTTTAACTTTTTTCCGTCAACAGACCGTCGTGTAAGCGATGCTACATGCGTCACATAAACGACGTTGAAACAGCATCGCTTTTGCGACGTAAAAAGCATCGCTTAAGCGATGCTTTTTGGAACCGTCGTGTTAGCAACGCTACAGGCGAGCGTCATAGGTCCCGTCGCAGTACAAGTTGCAAAACGCGTCGTTCACTTTGTCGCTTAATCGATGGTCCGCACGCAACGCTCATTACGATGCATGTTGCAATTTTATAGCGACGAATTTGTGTTGCCTTTACCGTCGCTATACGCCCGTATTCCTTGTAGTGTGTTAATATATCTGCAACTTGTTCTTTTGTTGGAGTATACATCACTTCAATCTATGTTATCAAGAAAAATGAGAAGTGTTCTCATGTTATCAAAGGTTTAGGTCCCTTGATGAGAAAGAATGTGATGCACACATCAAGACACAACTTCCACAAAAAAGGGTGTGTGTCTCACTCAAAGGAAATACATGAAGGATAAGATTTCCAAGTTCAAGATGGAGAGTTCCAAGGCTACAGGTACACCCATGGATATGAACCTGAATCCAAGTGCTTATGAAGGAGAGAAAATTGAAGACATAACAAGTGATCAAATTCTAGTGGGTAGTTTGAACTATGCCACATTGACTAGAGCTGACATTTGTTAACATGTTAGTTTCATGAGTGAATTTAAGAACACTCCCAAGAAACATCACATGGAATTATCCAAGAGGATACTTAAATACTTGAAGGGAACCATTCATGAAGGTCTATATTACCCATATACATCTAATATAGGCATAATACTCTCTTTGATGAAGATTGGCCAAGTTCTAAAGATGATAGGAGAAATTCTTCAAGATATCCTACTTTTTCAGGTACAAAGTTATCTCATGCTCCTCAAGGAACCAACCTACTTTTCCACTCTCATCAACTAAAGTTGGATACAAAGGATTAGCTCATACAACTCAATAAGTTGTGTGAATCAAAACCTTGTATACATATTTAGGTCTAAAGTCTTCTATTCCTCACATTTTTTGAGATAACATTGGCTCATTACACCTTATAAATAATTCAATCTACCATGCCATGAAAAAACATATAGAAGTTCACTATCACTATGTCAAAGAAAATATTACAAGTAAAGAGATTGAACTCTCATATGTATCTACTCATCAACAATGTGTAGATATGATGACCAAGGAATTGGATGGAGTAAAGGTAAACATGTTCAAGACCATGATTAGATTACAATAAGTTTTGAGGGATGGAAGATCAAGCATCTACAGCTTGAAGGGGAGCTTTTGTACATAGGGAAAGCCTAAGATCTTAGCTTACTACATAGTCGACACTCATAATTTGTGAAGAACCAATGTATATTCTTTTGCAACATATGCTTGAGTTTATCAAAGAAATTGGAGATATTTTCATGATTCCATCAGGATCCCAATCCCCAAATTTATTTTTATTAAAAATTCAAACCAAATCCTAGACATTAGGATTGCTTTTAGGTGAAATTCCTAACAATCATGAAGTTCAAAAAGATGTCTTTATACATCATGATTTGAGTTGCGAGAGAGACAACTTAGAGTTAATAATCACACTTTCATTGAGTGGTTTTTGTACTATCTCAAATTTAGAATATTATTTCACACCTCATTTGTATCATATTTTTGTTATGAATATATTTTAGACTTAATTTCCATTGATTTATATTTCTCTATCTACTCTTAGAGAACCTTGAGCAAATCTATCAAATTCTCATAGTCATTTCTCAGTGTACAAGAAAACATTTTCCAACCCATTGATTGCTATGCTTAATCAAAACTCCAAAAAGCATGCCTAAAAGGTATCATTATCATTATATGTATATATCTTGAGATATGAGTGATTAAATGTGATAGGCTCTATATATTGTTGGGAAGATGGATGAATACTTCAGGATGGTGAGTAGGTACTGCCGAATCCTACTTTGTACCAGCCCTTTAATGCTTCAGAGTTGATACGTAGACCTTCTTAGCTTTCCAATGACACCATACAATGGCCTATGTACTTTGGAAATGGTGTATGAAAAGATTGAATCAAAAAAGACTACTTTGAACTTCAAGTCTTCAAGAAAACCTTCTATTTTTTACAATACACCTACTGCTTCTTCTGCTCAGTATGATCAGCACAGTAGGAATTGGAAAACTTCCTTTTAGGGGTATCTAATTAGCGTAGCAAGCTAATGATTTCAAGTGAAATCACTTAAAAAGATTAACTATGCTCAGAGAAATTAATTTAGCAAGTAAATCTTTACCCCCGATATTTTAGGACAGTTGCAGACTTCGACCAGTGATCACCTCGACTGAGGTTTATCTGAGATGGCTGAATAGAGATCCTTCAACTTTTGATAGAATGTAGACAACTTTGAGCTAGTTCCAACAAGCTATAGATCTTTGAAGTTGGTGAGGAAATGAGTGAGATATGAGCTGCACAAGTTGACTGACTGATAGAGACTATGACAGAGAACTCAAAAATGAACAATGTAGATATATGTATTAATGAACAATGTTTTACAATGCCATAGGCATGAAGATCAAAGCCTAACGGTGTAGAAGGGTGTGGGCTATAGTATAGGCCTCACACACACTCAGAAAGTACAATGAATAGCTCGGGATTGATGAGTCTTACCCACGACTTTTTCCTAGAAGTTTATATAGATGTTCACTTCCAATTTGAATTTGAATTCAAATTGTTGGCTCTCTCTAAAAAGTGATCCTCCATTATAGAGGATATTCCATCAATCAAACCTTCTAACTTTTACGAGATTTTCTTGGTAAGAGTTTACAAAGATTCCAAGTCAAATATGACTTTTACAAAAGGATAAAATGGTGATTAACCACTAGCATTGATTCATATTCATCTTCATATGTTTATGAACTACAAGCCAAATGTGTAGGCTTGTGAATTGCACCAACAGCTCCCCCTTAAGCCAAACATTTTGGCTTGGTCTTCATTCTTCAGTCTTCATGTATATCCTGCAATCCAATCATTCATTTGAACCTGCAAATTTTTGTTCCATCCAATGCTTTGGTTAACAAATCTGCACATTGCATGTTAGTTGATATAGATGCTAGTTGAATGTCTTTGCTTAATAGCTTCTCTCTGAGATAATGGTAATGGACCTCTATATGCTTGATCCTAGCATGATACATAGGATTAGCTACAAGGTGAAGTGAGCTTGTATTATCTCCAAAGATTAATGGTGAGGTAGTATATAAACCCAATTCTGTATACAATAACTTGATCCATATGGCTTCTTGAGTCGCATTGGTCAATCCTCTATACTCTCCCTCTGTAGAAGATAAAGCAACAATATGTTGCTTCTTTGAAGACCATGATATTGGTTTATCACCTGCAAATGAAACGTATCCAGAAGTGCTCCTCTTATCATCCTTGCATCCAGCCTAATCTGCATCTATATAAATCTTGATATCTGTTGGGGGATTCTTGGACGAGAAGGAGTTTGAGGGTTTGTAGGAGAAAAAGGAAAGAATAAAGAAAGAAATGAGCTGGGAAACTTCACAGAGGAAATAACCTTGGAAGCTTCTGCAGAAGCACACCTTGGAATCTTGAGTTTGATTACAGTAAAACAATTACAATGTTTGAGCACAATCCGAGTCAATACTTCTGTGCGCACTACAGAGGCTGCTTAATTACAAAATACGAATTATCCCGAAGTCTTCTTGCATTCGGCCTCCTCTGCACCAGTCCTCTACTTGCTTCAAGCTTATCCTTGTGCACACCTTGCACCAAGCTTCCACCAAGATGAGGAATGAGTATCTTCTATCGGCATTCACACTGCACAGAGACCTTGAGGTCCTTGGGGTCTAGCTTCGCACTCTCTGCCTTCTTCCTTAGCCACCTCTCTTGCACTCTTCACTTCCACCTCTCTGTGTCGTCGTACCCTGGTGTCTCTTGCACTTCTCTCTCTTTCTTACTTCCAGTGTGTCACCAAGAATAGCCTTTGTCTTTCTTTGTTGAGTGCGCTGGTTCCGTGCACTCTAACTGTAATACAATCTTGGTGCCCTTTCAATGTCCCTAGATTGTCTTTTGAACTGGCAGCCAACGACTCACTACTTTGTCCTGTAGTGACTTTAGACTTAAAGCAAAATTTTGATTGGGCGGCCCTATTTCCACCTTTGCGTACACGGGCGCTTCCCATACCTTCACCTTTTCCTTTTAATTCTTTACTTTTGCACCTAAGACTTTAAATTCACCCTTTGAACCTTAAGAGAATTAGAAAAATACTTCTGCAATACTTCCCCAATTTAATACCTCTTGTCTGTGAACAATTAAAGACCTTTTATATGAACAATTGAAGGTGCACTACCTGTGCACTTTGACCCTGGAATTTTGATACTTTACTCTTGCCTATGCATAGCTGTGACCTTGACTTTGCTAGTTTCAACCGGTTAGGGCTCAACAGATGCCCACCACCTAAAGTTCTCTCCGTCCCGGAGAGACCACAATGACACAATGTAGGGAGGCTTCAATAATAGAGAGAAAACATCAGAAGAACCACAGAGGAAACGGAGGTAAGGAAATAGAGAAAGATGGCAATTATTGATGAAGCATAAAAAAAACAACAGATAAAGAGTGCTACTAATATTTATTAACCAGGATCATGACAAAAGGTGAAGTATGATGAGATGTGTTGAATTTCTAGAATTGAAGCTGAAGCCCTAAATGCGAAGTGAAGTAATTTATTGCGAAGGGGGAGTGGGATCGGCAGTTGAGGGTTGGGGAGAGGATGGCAGTGGAGCAGAAGCTTGCTCAATCATATTTTGGAGAGAACTAAGGCACTGCCTAAGGTGGTCCCTTTCGCGTTTGATACGACGGCACGTAGCATTATCACATAACCCTAAGCAAGAGCGATTTTGAAGATCGGATAAGTTCTGTAATGCGGATTCGGCCATATCTCGGTATTTGTCGCGCTCATCTTTGAGTAAGCGGGTCGTTTCATTGAGTGATTGCCATTGAGAGTGAGCTATTCGATTGATGTTGTCTATGGTATTAATGTATTGTTGATGAATAGAAGCGGCTGCTGATACAGAATCCAAAGACACTTTGGAGGCATGAGCACTGCCAGAAGCAGCTTGACTGGCATCGCGGAGCAATTGTAAAAAGGAAGGGGCGGAAGGAAGATCAATTGGAGGAAGGGTGCAACAGGTGGATCGGGATGAGGGAGAGGAGATGCAGGCGGATTGGGTCGCTGGAAAGGAACCGCAGTGGTCGGAGTTGGGGCGGAAAGGGGAGGACGTGGTGGTGTACAAGTCGGGTTGTGGGTGTTGAGCTGCGTTTGCACGAGCGGCCGGAAAGCTGGTGTGGAAGAAGGGCCATGTGCCGGAGCAGGATCAGGGGAAGGAATAGGCGCGATATCCGGAGAGGTGGAAAAGATATGCGAAGAAGAGTGTGGAGGGAGGGAAGGGAGATCAGGGAGAGCGGATAGCGGTGTGGAAACGGAAGCCGAGTCGATGGAGATTGGGGGGGAGGGGGGAGGATTTGAAGTGGAAGGTATATAGGGATGACAATGCCATTGGCTAACGGGGTTGGGTTGCGACGGAAGTAGAGGGAAATTAGGGTCAGAGTTCGATGGTATTTGATAAAGCCAAGCTATGAAGGGACCAGAATATAAGGAGAATGTGCAAGAGCCCCTGGAGACAGCTTCACGAAGGCGACGAGAGTGCAAATTTAAGGAACCATAGATGAGGGCGGCGTAAGGGTATGGGCGGCTATTTAGGAAGCAAAAAAGCGGATCAGCAAGACGAATATCGGACCATGGGAGTGAAGATGTGGGACTACGAAGCAAAAAGAAGAAAATGAATGCATTAAGAATGGATGTCATGCGGATGGAAAATCGGGCATTAGTGTCGAAGCGATCTCTACAAAAGGCAATTGTGGCAGAGGCTGACAATCCAGAATATAAGAACGGAGGATTACGGAAATCGACGGGGCAGGAGCCGAGGCTGGCAGCAAGAGCGGAAATGGAGAGAGGACCTGTGCGAAAATTAGGAAAGAGGCGGATAGCTTCATAGACATCACTATAATTGGAGGGATCATTCAGGAAAACGTTGGCCAAGCCCCAGAGACCTGCCTGTTGAAGATTTTCAACAGAAAAAAGGCGACGGAGTTCAATGGTTGGGAGAGATAAATGAATACGAATCTGCATATCTAAATCAGGCGGACGAAAAAGTCGTATATAATCTCCTGAGGGCGAATTTGGTTGTGAGGAATGAGAAGCGGAAGGAGAAGGAGAAGGAGGGCGAGGGAGTGGAGGTGGAGAATATATATCCGTGGAATCAGATTGAACCGAATAAGTGGGAATATGTAGGATGGCAGGAGGAAATGAGGAAGGCGATGCATCATTTTGTGGGTCAGTGGGAACGGGCAACGTAGGGAACGGGGAGTGGAGGCCGGTGGTGGGTGTGGGAGATGCAGGAGGAGGGTAATTTGGATTGGTTGTATGCAGTGCTGAAGGAGTGAGTTCCGAGATGTCTTCCGGTGCGGTGGGATCGGCCATAGAGTTCTGCGTAGAAAGGACCCGGTAGAGAGATTGCAAGGAGCTGCAGGCTGTTGAACTTTTTGCGGTGAAGGAGTCTTATCACATCAGGGAGATGATCGTGGATGGCGTGGGAACGAGAACCAGGGCCGCCAGGCTGCCCGTGTGAACCAGGCAGGGATGCAGAAGAGATAGAGGAGGATGGAGGGGCGAAGGAGGGGAGTGTGGAGGGGAATGGATGGAGGGGGCGGGGGAGGGTGGTTCTAGTGGGCGGGGAAGGTGGAGAGGGGTGTGGAGGGGAAGCGGGAGTGGAGTGGAGGGGGAGGGTGGAATGAGAGGGAGGGTAGGCGGGTGGGAGGGTTTGTTAGGTGGGCGGTTGGGCGGGTGGGAGAGGATATCGAGGGGAGGCGGGTGGGCGGGTGGGTGGGTGGGAGGGGGTGTGGGGGGGAAGGCGGGAGTGGAGTGGAGGGGGAGGCGTGGAGTGAGAGGGAGGGTGGGCGGGTGGGAGGGTGGGAGAGGGTGGGTGGGTGGGTGGGAGGGGGTGTGGAGGGGAGGCGGGAGTGAGAGGGAGGGTGGGCAGGCGTGGAGTGAGAGGGAGGGTGGGCGGGTGGGAGGGTGGGAGAGGGTGGGCGGGTGGGTGGGTGGGAAGTGTTGTGGAGGGGAGGCGGGTGGGTGGGTGGGAGGGGGTGTGGAGGGGAGGCGGGTGGGCGGGTGGGTGGGTGGGAGGGGGTGTGGAGGGGAGGCGGGAGTGAGAGGGAGGGTGGGCGGGTGGGTGGGTGGGAGGGGGTGTGGAGGGGAGGCAGGTGGGTGGGTGGGAGAGTGGGAGAGGGTTGGCGGGTGGGTGGGAGGGAGGGGGCATGGAGGGGATGCGGGTGGGCGGGTGGGAGGGTGGGAGAGGGTGGGTGGGTGGGATGGGGTGTGGAGGGAAGGCGGGTGGGCGGGAGGGTGGGCAGGCGTGGAGTGAGAGGGAGGGTGGGCGGGTGGGAGGGTGGGAGAGGGTGGGCGGGCGGGTGGGTGGGAAGTGTTGTGGAGGGGAGGCGGGTGGGCGGGTGGGAGGGTGGGTGGGTGGGAGGGGGTGTGGAGGGGAGGCGGGTGGGTGGGTGGGAGGGGGTGTGGAGGGGAGGCGGGAGTGAGAGGGAGGGTGGGCGGGTGGGTGGGTGGGAGGGGGTGTGGAGGGGAGGCGGGTGGGCGGGTGGGAGGGTGGGAGAGGGTTGGCGGGCGGGCGGGTGGGTGGGAGGGAGGGGGCGTGGAGGGGATGCGGGTGGGCGGGTGGGAGGGTGGGAAAGGGTGGGCGGGTGGGCGGGTGGGTGGGATGGGGTGTGGAGGGAAGGCGGGTGGGCGGGTGGGTGGGTGGGAGGGGGTGTGGAGGGGAGGCGGGAGTGAGAGGGAGGGTGGGCGGGTGGGAGGGTGGGAGGGGGTGTGGAGGGGAGGCGGGTGGGCGGGTGGGTGGGTGGGATGGGGTGTGGAGGGGATGCGGGTGGGCGGGCCGGAGGGTGGAAGAGGGTGGGCGGTTGGGCGGGTGGGTGGGAGGGAGGGGGCATGGAGGGGATGCGGGTGGCAGGGTGGGAGAGGGTGGGCGGGTGGGTGGGTGGGTGGGTGGGATGGGGTGTGGAGGGGAGGCGGGTGGGCGGGTGGGTGGGTGGGAGAGGGTGTGGAGGGGAGGCGGGAGTGAGAGGGAGGGTGGGCGGGTGAGTGGGTGGGAGGGGGTGTGGAGGGGAGGCGGGTGGGCTGGTGGGTGGGTGGGAGGGGTGTGGAGGGGAGGCGGCAGTGAGAGGGGAGGGCGGGCGGGTGGGTGGGTGGGAGGTGGTGTGGAGGGGAGGTGGGAGGGCGGGTGGGTGGGTGGGAGGGGGTGTGGAGGGGAGGCGGGAGTGGAGTGGAGGGGGAGGCATGGAGTGAGAGGGAGGGTGGGCGGGTGGGTGGGTGGGAGAGGGTGGGCGGGTGGGTGGGTGAGGAGGGGAGGCGGGTGGGTGGGTGGGATGGGGTGTGGAGGGGATGTGGGTGGGCGGGCTGGAGGGTGGAAGAGGGTGGGCGGTTGGGCAGGTGGGTGGGAGGGAGGGGGCGTGGAGGTGATGCGGGTGGGCGGGTTGGAGGGTGGGAGAGGGTGGGCGGGTGGGCGGGTGGGTGGGTGGGATCGGGTGTGGAGGGGAGGCGGGTGGGCGGGTGGGTGGGTGGGAGGGGGTGTGGAGGGGAGGCGGGAGTGAGAGGGAGGGTGGGCGGGTGGGTGGGTGGGAGGGGGTGTGGAGGATTGGGATATGGTGGCAGTGGTGTCGGCTATGGGGGCGGCGGTGGAAGGGTCAAATGAAGGAATCAGCTTCATGGAAGGGTCAAAGTGCTCCTGCGAAAAAGACACATGCATGCACTGAAGAGTCGGGTAGCCCCTGTCGATGGTATTGCATTTCAATTGAGATGATCTTGCAGCAAGATGGAGTTGAAGGCGGAATGAATGAGGGTTCCCATTATATAGCAAGGAGGATTAAGGGCTCACCTCACAGCAAGGGATGGTTTAGCATAAAAGAGTGTTCAAAAGAGAGGAGAAGCCAACTTTAATCTCATCCATCCAAGAGATAAACAAAGAAAAGGCTAGCATTAAAAGCTTCTGTGTAGAACTAAGAGCCATCCAAAAAAAAAAATTGCGCCAAAACTTTGTGTATTTGAGCAACATATTTTTTATCAATTATTAGCAATGATTAAAGGAACACAATAGAAAAACAAAATGACCTAAGAACTATGGAGTGGGATGTTAGAACTTTTTATGATAGGCTTTGGGTCTAGAAATATTTACTAGCGGCATGGTGGCTCCATTGAGTGTTTCTAACTGCACAGCACCCCAATGCAACGTCTTCAGAACACGAAAAGGGCCTTCCCAATGAGGGATCCATTTCCCTTTTGCATTCGTATGAGGGTTAGGTTTATGGAGAAGAACTAACATGCCTGCTTCAATGTTGTTGTTCCACATATATCGATCATGTGCCTCCTTCCTCTTCATCTGAGTCTCTATCAATTGTTTGGTCGCTAGTAGACGAATCTCCTCCACTTTATGTAGTGCTCCTAGCCTCTGAGAGACATCACAATCCTTCTTTCCCTGCATGAATGCTATCTTAGGTGATCCATGTAAAAATTCAAAGGGCTCGATGGGTAATATGCCATAAACCAGTTGGAATGGGGAATATCCTGTGGCCTCTTTGTAGGCTAACCTGTATGCCCACAACGTACCTTGATAAGCAATGCCCCAGGAAGTGGGCTGCAACATGCATTCCTTTCTTAACATTGAAATTAAAACCTTATTTATCGATTCAGCCTGTCCATTTGCTCTTGGATAGTAAGCACAAGAGGTCCTATGAAGAATTCTATACCTGTTGAAGATTTCTTGCAGGACTTTATTTACAAAATGGATACCTTGATCAGTACAAATTTCAAGTGGACATCCAAACCTGCAAATGATGCTACTATAAATGAAATCAGCAACAGTTTGGGTAGTGCAATCTGAGGAGGCAATAGCTTCAGCCCACTTTGTCGCATAATCTGTAGCTATCAAGAGATATTTTTCTCTTTTTGGAAAAGCGGGAGGGTAGATGGGCCCTACAAAATCTAGCCCCCACTTCTCAAATGGTTGCCAAGAAGTGGAAACAACCAAGGGGCTATGTCTCTGCTTTGTTGGCTTAGGTCCACACCTCTGGCAAATGTCACATGCCTTTCCCCATTCATCTGCATCCCTAAATAGTGTAGGCCACCATAGCCCAACATCCAGTATCCTCTGACTCATAATATGTCCTGGAAGGTGCCCACCACCTGTTCCTTCATGTGCAGAGTGAAGGACTTCCCTCACTTCTTCTTCTTCCAAACACTTCCTGAACCGGTCATCCTTGCCCTGTCTATACAATTCTATGAAGGTATATGGTCTACTCTTGATTAGCAGGCTCTTCTTTTGTACAGCACTAGCCTTTTCTGGATACAACCCAGTTTTAATGAAATTTTTGATGTCGTAATACCAACCTTGAGCTTGTACAGCAAACAGATGAGCATCTGGAAAGTCATCATTGATTCCACTAGTTTGATTCATCATATTTATTCTGGATAGGTGATCCGCCATAACATTTTCTTTTCCTGGTTTATGGATTACAGAAAAATCAAACTCTTGGAACCACCTCCATATTCTACCAGTGGCTTGTGGTTTGTTGAGTAGGTATTTTAGTGGTTGGTGATCTGTTATAATAATAAATTTTACCCCCAGTAAGTAATGATGGAATTTTTGGACAGCAAAGATCATTGCTAGGGCTTCCCTTTCGGTAGTACTGTAATTCCTTTCAGCCTTGGTCAAGATTCTACTGGCATATTGAATTGGCCTGTCCACTTTAAATTCTTCACTGGGTTGGGTCAAAACTGCCCCCACTGCATAGGCACTGGCATCGACATGTATATGAAAGATTTTTGACCACTCCGGTGTGACCAAGATAGGAGCAGATACTAACCTTGACCGTAATGTTTGATATGCCTTTTCCTCCTCTTCTTCCCATTTAAAAGGTACTTCCTTGCCTGTAAGTCTAGCCAGAGGTCTAGCTATCTCTGCATACATTTTTATAAACCTTCTATGGTATCCAGTATGCCCCAAGAAACTCTGAATCTCTTTAGGGGATTCAGGTTTAGGCAACTTTAATATAGAAATGATTTTGTCAAGATCTGGGGCCATACCTTTAGCCGACACCACATGTCCTAAGAGGGTTCCTTCTCTCACAAGGAAATGACATTTGTTTGGATTGAGCTTTAACTTAGTCTCCCTACATCTTTTGAAAATATTCTGTAGCTGCCTCAAGTGGTGGTCCAAACAATCTAGATGAGTTTCCTTGTGAGATCCTGAAAACGAAGAGAAGTCATCCATGAAGGTTCTAAGTGATTCCAGCAATAGGGGGCCAAAAATGAGATTGAACGTTCTGTTAAAGGTGGCTGGAGCATTTATGAGCCCAAATGGCATTTTTACATACACATATGTTCCCCAAGGTGTGATAAAAGCAGTCTTTTCACGATCCTCTGGATGTATTGATATTTGGTTATAGCCACTGAATCCATCCATAAAGCTATATAATGCATGCCCAGCCACTTTTTCAATGACATGTTCTACAAAAGAAATAGGGAAACCATTTGGAATGGTCACCTTGTTGAGTGCTCTAAAGTCAACACAAATTCTGATTTTATTAGTATTCTTCTTCGGTACTATAACCATAGATGAGAGCCACTCTGAGTGTTCAACAGGAATGATGATTCCTGCATCCTCCATCTTTTGGATTTCCACATAGACAGCTTCGGCATATTTTGGATTAAGTCTATAACTCCTTCCTCTGATGGGTTTGGCTCCATCAACCAGAGGGATTCTGTGCTCTCCATAAGTTGCAGGCACTCCTTCTAAGTCTTTATAATGCCAGGCAAAAACATCTACATACTGGGTCAAGAATGATTTTACCTTTTCAAGGAGCCCTGGGTGGCTCCACAACCAAGTGGCCACCAAAACTAGCTGATTATTGTCTTGAGTGCCTAAGTGTATTTCTTGGACAGGATTTCTCGCTACCATATTATCTTCGTGTGCATTTGCTTACTTGTCTTCTTCTACTAGCTTTTCGTGCATTGCTTCATAAGCAGGTGTATTTTGGACTTCAATGTGTTCCTCCTTGTCCTGCATCCATCCTGCAGGGATTTCTTGAATTGGGAAAGAACACTCAACAACAGAATTTTTTACCTTGCTTTTAGCTTTAGAAACTTCTTTATCTGTGGTTGTCACATCCTCCTCCAAGTTGTATTTGAGGGGTATCTTCCTGCCCCTTCTGTGGTCTGTGATGGGCTCTCCCAATCCATCAACCTGGACCTTTTCCTTATCTTCATCATAACCTTCAGTCGTGCAAGGATTATTAAGAAAAATTCCAAAACAAGAGGAAGAGTTGCCTGCTTGGAGCCAAGTTAGAATATCCTCTTCTTCCTCAAAATCTATTTGGGGTTGATCCTCCGATTCTGTTTCCATGCAAATGCTAACTATTTGCATCATACTAGTGTTTCCTTGATTGTCTGGGCCTTCTTCTAAATGAATCTGTGTCAGCTCCTGCCCTTTCTTTTGTACCCACATAGTGTCCTTGCCCCAATCATGAATGACATTGGCATGCCTCAGCCAAGGTCTTCCAATTAAGAGAGGAAATCCTCCTTCAACCTGGGGCAATCTTAAAACCACAAAATCCAAAATGAATAGATTACCTTGTACTTCAAGTGGAACTTTTGGATTACCCCCAAGGGCCTTACTTTGCTCTGATCTGCCAAAGTAACAGTGAAATTTGCAGGTCTTGAAGGGTGGAGTCCAATCTTTTTCATGGTATGTTCAGGCATCAAGTTAATGCCAGAACCACCATCCACAATAACACCTTGAAATTCATGACCCTTGATTGATATTGTAAGCCGAGGACTTTTATAATCCGTAAGGGGTGCTTCCCCGATAATTATCCCTTTATGTAAAATAGCAGTCTTTGCCACTAAGCTTGTAGTAGAAGCCTCATCAATTATCTGCAATAATTCTGACCTGAATTTCCTATCCATCTTTATTAATTCAAAAATACTAACCTCCTTCTTCATGGACTTGAGTAGTTTTGAAGCCTCTGACTCTTTAAGAGAATGAGCTTCATTTGATTTGCCAAACTCTTCTTGAGCCCTGTTGAAGGCATGCCCAATGGCATCACTGGTGCCTATGAGATATTCCTTTTGCTTTGTGTCTGCACTTGTCGTGGCTTTGTCTTCAGATGCAACTCTATCTTTGTTCAATTCCCTAATTATTGATTCTTGATTTTCGTCCACTTGAGCCTTCCCCTTGCTTCTTGTCTGTACTGCAAAAGATTCAAGTTCTTCTAATTGTACCACCCTGGTAGACGGTGAGGGTTCATTGACCTGAGGCAATGTTTCCTCCTTGAATACAGAGATCATTTGGAGATGGGGTCCGGAAGTAGAGGCTTGATTCTTAGGACAACAGTTTGTATAGTGATCCCTGGCCTCTGGACAATTCCTGCAAGGAGGGGCATTTTCTGGGAGAGTGCACCTAGATTGGTAGTGCCCGCACTCTCCACATCTGAAGCAAATGATGGGCCTTCTAGGCCCATTTGCAAAACTATTCCTTGGTCTAGGATTATAGTTGTTACCTTGGTTTGCGGTGGCTGCCATTACATTTGCTGGTGGCAGAGGTCCTCCCTGTGTCTAGTATGTCGTTGCAGGCATTCCCCTGGATTGGCATTCATGGGCCTCATGGCCAACTTTCCTGCATAATTGACAAGTCACGTTTAGCAGAGGACATTCACTTACTATGTGCCCTTGCTTGCTGCACATGGAGCACCAGAGTCCACTCTTGATACCGCCTCCTTTGAGTTCTTGCAATTCCTACCTCAGCTGAGCTAATTCTTCTGCTTGGGCCTCCTCCTCCTTTTGGAGCTTGAGTGCTTCAATCTCCCTTCTCAGCTGAGCCACAACAGTCTCCTCTTCTGTGTAGGGCTTATTCCTTTTCAAGCCCTCCAGCTCCCTTCTTAACTGGATCATTGGGTCCTCCAGTTCTGCATCATAGGTTGGTTGGGAAGAAGTTGCACCATACTGGTGCCTTATCTGCTCCAAGCGTGTGGCCGTATTGATGAACTCCTCAACAGAGGCAGTAGGTAACACTAACTCTTTTATTTTGCATTGGGTGACCATAGGTAGGGGTTTGGCTAACCACTTCTTGACAAAGAAATCATGCGGTGGATCTGGTAGTTTAGCCATTAGTGCTTTGGCCCTGGTCACAAACTCTAGGAATTTTTCTCCTGGACCCAATCTCAAGTTTTCTAGCTCTTCTATAATGATCTCCACAGTGTTGCCATGCTGAAACTGATTTTTGAAGGCCTCTTTCATCAAATCCCAAGAGGTAAAGTGGTTTTCAGCAAACTGGCTAAACCACTTGTCTGCCAATCCTTCCAATGTGGCCGAAAAGAGTATCAAGAAGGCATCTTCCCTACCCATTAGACCTCTAGTCTTGCTTAATGCCAGAAATCTTCGAATGTGCTCATCCAGATCGTCATGAGCTAAACCTCTGAAAGAGGGAAATTTTATGTTTAATCTGGAGAGTAAGGTTTCTAGGTCCACCTGTCCTGCCATGCTTCTTACCGATGAAGTTGATGAAAGTGGACTCGATGATCTTCTGATCGCCTTTCTTCTTGTCTGCTTGCACGTGACCCTCAAGGTTTGTGACCGGGTCGCGGTCATGAGCTGTTCATAGTTCACTTAATATGAGACACTTGATATAAGTATGTACCTCTTTAGTCAACTGGAGTATTACTGTTGACACTGGAATATTGTTCTCCAAGTGCAATAGATCTTCTCCTATGCTCAATTCTCCTTGGATGTCCCACCGGGCGTGCCAAATTTGTTGGGGGATTCTTGGACGAGAAGGAGTTTGAGGGTTTGTAGGAGAAAAAGGAAAGAATAAAGAAAGAAATGAGCTGGGAAACTTCACAGAGGAAATAACCTTGGAAGCTTCTGCAAAAGCACACCTTGGAATCTTGAGTTTGATTACAGTAAAACAATTACAATGTTTGAGCACAATCCGAGTCAATACTTCTGTGCGCACTACAGAGGCTGCTTAATTACAAAATACGAATTATCCCGAAGTCTTCTTGCAGTCGGCCTCCTGTGCACCAGTCCTCTACTTGCTTCAAGCTTATCCTTGTGCACACCTTGCACCAAGCTTCCACCAAGATGAGGAATGAGTATCTTCTGTCGGCATTCACACTGCACAGAGACCTTGAGGTCCTTGGGGTCTAGCTTCGCACTCTCTGCCTTCTTCCTTAGCCACCTCTCTTGCACTCTTCACTTCCACCTCTCTGTGTCGTCGTACCCTGGTGTCTCTTGCACTTCTCTCTCTTTCTTACTTCCAGTGTGTCACCAAGAATAGCCTTTGTCTTTCTTTGTTGAGTGCACCGGTTCTGTGCACTCTAACTGTAATACAATCTTGGTGCCCTTTCAATGTCCCCAGATTGTCTTTTGAACTGGCAGCCAACGACTCACTACTTTGTCCTGTAGTGACTTTAGACTTAAAGCAAAATTTTGATTGGGCAGCCCTATTTCCACCTTTGCGTACACGGGCGCTTCCCATACCTTCACCTTTTCCTTTTAATTCTTTACTTTTGCACATAAGACTTTAAATTCACCCTTTGAACCTTAAGAGAATTAGAAAAATACTTCTGCAATACTTCCCCAATTTAATACCTCTTGTCTGTGAACAATTAAAGACCTTTTATATGAACAATTGAAGGTGCACTACATGTGCACTTTGACCCTGGAATCTTGATACTTTACTCTTGCCTATGCATAGCTGTGACCTTGACTTTGCTAGTTTCAACCGGCTAGGGCTCAACAATATCCAAATATGAAGTGTAAGGGAAATACAAACCATGATGTTGAGTACCCTTGATGTATTTTAATATCCTTTTGGCAGCCTTCAAGTGAGGTGCCCTAGGCTTGTGCATAAACTGACTTAGCACACTAACTCCATAAGCAATATCTATCCTTGTCAAGGTAGCATAGTTCAAGCTACCCACAATGCTTTGATAACCTGTAATGTCCTCAATTACATCACCTTCATGTGCACTTAATTTTAGATTTACCTCCATTGGAGTGGTTGCAACTTTGGCATCCTACAATTTGAACTTCTTTAACATATCCTATATGTACTTTCTCTGAGTAATATAGATTCCAGAGTTAGTATAAACTAACTCAAGTCCAAGAAAGTACTTTAGTAAACCGAGATCACTGATCTTGAACTCCTTTATCATCTGGTTCTTGATTTGTCTGATTCGATTGACATCATTACCTGTAAGTATGATATCATCAACATAAACACATAGGTATATTACCTCTAAATTATTTCTATTAATGAATAGAGAAGTGTCTGCCTTGCTCATGACAAAACCTTGATCTTGAAGATATGTGGTCAACCTGTGATTCCATGCCCTAGGTGCCTGCTTCAATCCATAAAGAGCCTTTTTTAACTTGCATACATGGGTTACCTTATTGGGATCCTCATAACTAGGAGGTTGTGACATGTATACTTCCTCTGAAATCCATCCATTCAAAAAAGCATTTTTTACATCTAGCTGATACGTGTTCCAATTCTTAGATGCAGCCACACTTACCAATACCCTGGTGGTTGGCATCTTGGCCATAAGTGAGAATGTTTCTTCATAGTCAATGCCTTGGGTTTGTGCAAAACCCTTGGCCACATGTCTAGCTTTGTACCTGCTAATTGACCCATCAGAATTTCTTTTGATTTTATAGATCCATCTAGATCCAATTACCTTCATAGCCTCTTTCTTTGGTACTAGTTCCCATGTGTCACTTTCCTTGAGTGCTTCAATCTCTTCATCCATAGCTTCCTTCCATTCTGTCTTGGTCTTTACTTCTTCATATGATCTTGGTTCTTCAATTGACAAGTCTTTGGCAAGATAAATAGAGTGTTTAGTGATAAGGGAGGTGTCATACCCATATCTGATAGGTTTTTTGCTCTCCCTTTGTGATCTTCTGATTGCTTGATTTGAAGATTCAGGTATGTCTTCTAGTTTCTTCATCTTGAGTTTTCCTTTGGACTTCCATGCCTTGAATTCTTCAAGATTGATAATTTCTTCATCATCTCAACTGGTGTCTTCATTCTGAGTAGGTTCCTCCTTAGTAAGATTTGGAAACTCCTCCTCCAAGTCATAGGGTAGTTTAACCTTCCTGCATTCATTCTCATACAAAGAGTCATTTTCATCAAAGATAACATCTCTACTAACCATGAATCCCTTATTTGAAGGGTTGTAGAACATGTACCCTTTTTTATTTAAATCATATCCAATAAAGATACACTTCTCAGCCTTAGGATCTAGCTTACCTCTTATATGAGAAGGAATGTGTACATATGCTACACATCCAAATATCCTGCAATGATCAAGTGAGGGTCTCTTACCATGCCATGCTTCATAAGGGGTCATCCCATCAAGAGATTTAGATGGAAACCTATTTATGAGGTAAGTTGTAGTAGATTCACTCTCTGCCCATAAGTAGTTAGGTAATTTCTTTTCATTCAACATTGACCTAGCTATTTCAACAATCAATCTATTTCTTCACTCAGCTACCCCATTCTGTTCAGGAGTATACCTTGTGGTGATTTCTCTTTTGATTCCTCTGTCCTGCAAGAATGCTTCAAACTCATTGGAGAAGTACTCACCTCCTCCATCTCACCTTAGCCTCTTTAGGTTTCTTCTTGTCTGATTCTCAACAAGTGCAAGATATTTTTTAAAACAATTGAACACTTCATCTTTGTGCTTCATAAAGTACAATACAGTCCACCTGCTATAATCATCAATAGAAGATACATAGTACCTTGATCCTGAGATTGAAGGGTCTTTGCTTGGTCCCCATATATCTGTATGGAGAAGTTCTAGGTAGTCCTCCTGCATGTAACCTTTCCTTGAGAATGGTAACTTGTGAGACTTTCCAAACTGACAAGCACCACACTTGTAGATCATATGTTGCTTGGATACATTAGGTATCCCAAGCACACATTGATCCCTGCATATTTGTTTCAAGGTTCTTTCACCTACATGCCCTAATCTTTTATGCCAAATCTCAAGTTCTAAAAGTGTTTGATCTTTATAATTGTAGAGTGCAATATTCTTTGTATCTTCTAGCTCAAAAGTAAAAAGTCTACCTGATTTTTCTCCTTTAGCTATTCTCTTGAACCCATGCTTGGGATCCTCCACAAATGCTCCAATTGGTTGAACCTCACCTGCAAACGTTTTTCCACAATCTGTCCAACACTCATCAAGTTTTTTGTAATGGTTGGTACATATAGTACCCTACTCAACAAGTTCTGATTTCCATCACGTCTTAACATTTCCAACTTTAACTACTGAGTGCTTGGTGTCATCACCTGTTTGTACTTGATGCTTACCTCTTGGTTCTTCAAGGTCAGAGAGTAGAGCTACATTGCCAGCCATATGATTTGAGCATCTTGAGTCAATGTAGAAGAGATGGTCATCATTTGCACCTCGTTTTGAAGTCATGTTCATGATCAGAAGAGAATCATCTTGCTCTTCTGTATATTTGTTGTAATACTTTCTAGATTTGAATTCTCCTTGGTATTTTCCATTGTAGTTGTTGTTGTAATTGTTGTTGTAGTTGTTGTTGTACCCTTGATGATGGTTGAATCTACCTCTTGGTTGTGAGTATCCACCTCTTTGATATCCTCTCGCTCTCTGATTCTTGTAATTCTTGAAACACTCATCTATAGTATGATTTGATAAACCACAAATGTTGCATGGTCAGGAGTTATAAGATCTCCCCCTACCTTGCTTACCTCCTCTACCCCTTCCTCTTGATGATCTACCTCTCCCTGCATAGTTGGCTTGGGAGGTAGTGCATTTCCATTCCTGTTGAGCTTGGCTTCATGAGTGAACAATTGCCCCATGAGAGTGGTAAGATCTGGAATTTTCATGTCCATGTATAGGTCCATAGCAGTGGTGAAGCTTTCTCATTTTTCATCAACTTTTATCCCATTCATCACTTGCCTTAGTATCTGTTCTTCTTCAATCCCTTCTCCTATGCTTGCTAACTGATCTGCTACATCTTTAATCTTAGTCACATACTCTGAAATAGCCTGCTTAGGTTGCTTCCTCAATGTGGTGAATTCAATCCACAATTGATTTTTTCTAGCCCTTGTGTTGGAAGAGAAATAGGATGACAAGGTTTCCCAAGTCTCTTGGGATGTCTTACAATTTCTAATATGTGGCAAAAGAAAATCAGAGATGGAGTTGAGTAAGTAAGACCTTGCTAATGCATCCTTGGCACACCATGTGTTGAGCTTTCATATTCTTCCTTTGTTGGTAGTCCTCTGGTTTTGAATGAGAGCAATTCCTCATCTCCTGAGATGTATCCATAAAGACTCCTTCGTTGTAGGCATGTCTTCATCCTTAGAGACCATGCCTGATAGTTGTTCTTGTCCAATTTCTCAATAAATGAAGGAAAACCATCTCCCATTTTACCTTAACTTTGCTCTGATACCACTGTTGGGAAGATGGATAAATACTTCAGGATGGTGAGTAGGCAATGCCAAATCCTACTTTGTACCAGCCCTTTGATGCTTCAGAGTTGATAAGTAGACCTTCTTAGCTTCCAATGATACCATAAAATGGCCTATGTACTTTGGAAATTATGTATAAAAAGATTGAATCAAAATAGACTACTTTGAACTTCAAGTCTTCAAGAAAACCTTCTATTTTTAACAATACACCTGCTGCTTCTTTTGCTGAGTATGACCAGCACAATAGGAATTGGAAAACTTCCTTTTAGGGGTATCTACTTAGCTTAGCAAGCTAATTATTTCAAGTGAAATCACTTAAAAAGATTAACTATACTCAGAGAAAGTAATTTAGCAAGTAAATCTTTACCCCCAATATTTTAGAATAGTTGCAAACTTCAACCAGTGATCACCTCCATGGACTTTTCTCTGCGATGGCTGAATAGAAATCCTTCAAATTTTTGATAGCATGTAGACAACATTGAGCTGGTTCCAACAAGCTATAGACATTTGAATTTGGTGAAGAAATTAGTGACATATGAGTTGCACAAGTTGACTGACTAATAGAGACTATGACAGAGAACTCAGAAATGAACAATGTAGATATATGTATTAATGAACAATGTTGTACAATACCATAGGCATGAAGATCAAAGTCTAATCGTGTAGAAGGGTGTGGGCTATAGTATAGGCCTCACACACACTCAGAAAGTACAATGAATAGCTCGGGATTGATGAGTCTTACCCGTGACTTTTTCCTAGAAGTTTATATAGATGTTCACTTCCAATTTGAATTTGAATTCAAATTGTTGGCTCTCTCTAAAAAGTGATCCTCCATTATAGGAGATACTTCATCAATCAAACCTTCTAACTTTTACAAGATTTTCTTGGTAAGAGTTTACAAAGATTCCAAGTCAAGTATTACTTTCACAAAAGGATAAAATGGTGATTAACCACTAGCTTTGATTCCTATGCATCTTCATATGTTTATGAACTACAAGCCAAATGTGTAGGCTTGTGAATTGCACCAACATATATCACCTTCTTCCTAAAAAGTTGGGTTTACCCCTAAGATCTCTAAGATACATTTCTTTGATAAATCCATGCAATAACGTGCTATATCTTGCTTAACACTTTAAGTGAAAGTGTACAAAAGTTCTCTAGACAATTTCTATCATGCTGTGACACTAAGCAAAATACAAGAAATTTCTGCAAGAAATAGATAGTTTCTCAAGGTGTTTTGAACTCAAAACTTATCATTTTTTTATACAGAATTTTGAGAATGATGCTCCAAAGTAACTTGTGATTTTAGTGCATATATTGTAATATCAAGGAGTTTAGGAAGTTTTTCTTAAGCAAGAAATGATATTCTTGAACATGCTTTTTCAAGACAATCTCATCTCCGGATCCTATCGATCATTCCCTTCACACACCTAGAGATGCTGATGAAGTTGAAACCTGCAACACAACACTAAAAACTCACAAAGTAATAAAACACACAAAGTAATAAAACACAGAATTGCTCTCTCTCTCTCTCATTTTAAAAGATGCAAATGACGGGAATGAGGGGGAAGGTGTAGATATGCACAAAACTCAAATTTTTCAATGAGAATGAAGGTGAATGGCTATGGTGGATGGAGTTCTAAATAAAAAGAAAATGAAGACAAAACCATGAAAATTTAACTACCAAAGCTTCAAACATCAATACTCTATGTTGTTACCATCACATGTTTGTCCTCAAGCTATGCCACACATCAATGGCACCAAATTTGATGTCACTCTTCGACAATTGTGTGTACCAAAGTCAAGGAGCTCCACCTCAATCTTGTCAATCTGCAAAGATATGAGGAGAGTATGACAATCATGAGGGACTAATGTGAGTGAAGGTGAAGGTGAGAAGCATGCAAGATGCACACACACAACGAAGAGGCAAAGAGAAAGAAGAATGGAGTGTAGATTACTCTAATAAACAAAGCTCTCAATGCTCATACAATCTTGATTTCCCCTAAACGATTAGCCTTGAAAATGAGCTTTTTAGCTCTATTTATAGTATTTGTCTAGTTTTGACTAGTTTTAGAAACATTATGTCCTACACCTAATTCAAGAACTCAAATGAGATCTAAAAAATGTGAATACCTTACCTCAAGGTCAAGGACTCCTTGGATTTCACAAAAATGGAGAACATGTTTACAAAACTAAGTTTTTGTGCAAGCGTTAGTGATGAAAATCAGTGTTTTGTATTAAGTTCTATGGATGACCAATCTTACTCAATATTGATCTTCACATTTGGCTTGCACATCTTGATCTACATACATCCTCATCTTTTGAGCCTATTGCATCTTGTCTAGCCTTAGCCACAAATGGAAACAACTACATTCATATATCATTAAGAACATTTTTTGATTGTAAGTTGGAGGGCAAAAGTCCTTCCGACATCTGTCCCGACTAAGCATACACATCATCCTAGTGTGCCGATCTGCAAATCAAATCACCAAACATAAAAAAGTATCAAGTAGTCACCGGTAGATGCAAATCACTCTGAAGTTTAGTACAAAATATATGTATACTTCATGCAAATTTATGGAATTAGGTAAAAACTTAGAATAAAGTAGATGCAAGTTTCACACTCATTCTATTATGTTACAACCACTGCAATCAGAGAAGCAATCATATGAATGAATTTTAAGCTTCATAGTTCTTTCATTCAGTCAACCTGTTTTGATCCAAAAACTTATTCAAAGCACTTTTCATATACCAATCTCTACTAGCTTATTTTGTAGAACTATATTTTTCCCCCTATTTATCTCTTACCCCCAAGTATTCAAATCTATTAGCATATATATGCACTTAGTTTAAGTTTGGCCATCACATCCCAAGGTTTTCATGCTTGAAAACTCTACTCTACTAAGTGATCTTATATGATATCTTGTCTTTCATACATTGCATGTAGCCATACTCGATGTATGATATCGTGTCTCTACTTAATTCTCTAAAATTTGTACAAAATCCAATACATCCATCAAATGCAATGCATATTTACTTACATTGATGAAAGAAAAGAAACTAGAGTGGAAGTGTTTCACTTGATTTGTCATTCTTCATCCTCCTCATCTTTGTTTAAGAATTCTTCATGAATTTCAAAGTCATACATTTCTTCATCACACTTTTTGAAGAGTTTTACCCATTTTCCTACAAAAGGAACTTTAAACAAAGTACTCTCTAATTCTATTAAAACAAAGTATTATTATCATTTACTTTCAATACAACATACGGAACAAACCACCTTTTCAGTTATTTCTTTCTTGCTTTCTATTGAGTGTCAAATGAACTATCATAAAACAAAACCCAATCGCCTTCTTGAAGTTTCTTTGCATTTAATCGATATCCTTTGTCATAATAAATTTTATTTTTCAACCTAGATTCCTTTATCTTTGGAAGTGCCTCTTTCAAAGTTTTGTTGCCTTGCTCTAACTGTTGCAATCTCATGCATAATAACTCCTCACTCATCAAGTTATTATTCTATGGAGGTGTTTTCCAAGTCAAAAATTGAGTTTGGATGGGAGAAATTGGCTTTTGATAGTACATCAGTTCAACATGCATATACCCTATTGTACATGTGCATGTCATTCTACCTACCCAAAGTACAAAAGGTAAGTATCAAGGCCATTGTTGAATATCACCATTACATGCTTTAGCTATTGCTTTCACAATAGGTGGATGTCCTCTTTCAATTTTACCATTGACATCTGGATTATATGCAGTGGTGAGTAACAAACACATACCATGATGTTCAAAGAATTCTTTAGCTTCTTTTGCGTGATTGGTAAATGCTACCAATTTTCTCAAAATGGATTGTAAGTATATTTTATTTTCCTTATTTTGTGTATTCATCATATGTAGTGATGGATTCATGCATTCATGGAAAATCTAGTTGGAATGCTCAAGTACCTTTAGATGAAGTAAGAGTAGAATTCAAAGAGTTGTTTTTGAAACAATTACCTTCAAGGTTACCTCCTTTCGGGAACATTGAGCATAGAATCAAATTGGTACAATGAGCAAGTCCCAATGTGTGAACACCATTTTGAATGAGTCCATAGGAGGAGAATGAAGTCTGAAAGTTCATGGATGAGTACTTACAAAAAAAGGTTATTAGACCCAGCTATTCACCCTTTGCAACAACAGTTCTTCTCGTGAAGACGAAAGATGGGTCTTATAGGATGTGCATTGACTACCAAGCACTCAATAAGATTACCATCAAGCACAAATATCCCATGCCTAGGATAGATAATCTTTTAGATGCTCTAGGTGGAGCCGTTGTATATAGTAAAATAAATTTGAAAAGTGGCTACCATCAAATTAGGATAAAATATCAAGATGTATATAAAACATCTTTCAATACATATTTTTGGCATTGTTAGTATTTGGTTGTGCCATTTGGTTTGACTAATGCACCTACTACTTTCATGATGTTAATGAATGATATTCTATGGTCGTTAATTGGAAAATATGTTGTGGATTTTGTTGATTGTTTGCTAGTGTATAGTAGGTCTATACATGAGCATGAACGTCATTTGAGATTAGTATTGAATAAGTTAAAAGGAAATAAGTTGTTTGTAAATCTAGAAAAGACTAATTTGTTTCTTCTCAAGATAGAGTATTTAGGGCATGTGGTATCAATTGATGGGGTTGAGATGGATTCCAATAAGGTCTCAGTTATTCTAGATTGGCCAAGCAAAGTTTCATTTGCATGGGAGGAAGAGAAAAATGAAAGTTTTAATACTCTGAAACAAGCTATTTTAGAGGCTCCTATACTCAAAGTGGTAGATATGTAGAAACCATTTGAGTTGGGGAGAGATGCTAGTGGGATAGCCATAGGGGCAGATGAGCCAAGATGGCAAGGCAATAGCTTTTGTGTTGGTGCAAATGCCAAGCCTTCACACTTGGCTAGCATTGAAGAAACTATGTGAAAATTGTTGAAGAATGACGTAAACCATTGCTTATCATTTTTTACCAATAAACTTTTGTAAAAGTCTTTTTGACTTAGAGGAATCTAGTAAAGCCACTAAACTCATGGAGTAAGGAGAAAAAATATGCTATGAATTCTCATGAGAGAATATCTCCACATTTAGTGGAAGAACTTTAAGGTGAAAGATCATTTGAATTTCACATTCAAATGTGAAAAAATTCTCTATTAAAGAGACTTTTGATCATGTGGCCATTAGTGCCCCCATTATTGAGCATATTGTAGATCATTTGTTGAATTTGAGAGGCTTACACTATAGCGTAATCCTATCACTATCATTGGGCATCATATTCGTGCCAATGATCATGTACAACATTGTTTTATAATACAATATATCATTGATCATGTTCATCTCCTTCTTGCCATTATCACTTAGAACAGTGTACTTGTAATGCTCATATCTCAATGACCTCTCAACCATTTTCAATTATCTATAGCTCCTTGGAACTAGATCTAAGTGTGATACCAGCTATCAAAGTTTGAGGAAATTTCCTTAAGCCAATTGAGATAAAATTGTCTCAAAGTGGTCATTGGTCATCCTCTGTAGAGGTTATAAACAGTCGGGGGTAAGGCTTCAGTTGCATATTTGATTGCTCATTATGTAGTCTATCATTTTAAGGTATTTCACTTGGAATCATTAGCTCTCTAAGCTAACTTGATTCACCCAAAAGGAATCTTCCTAATTGCTACTGTACTATGAGCGCTCAGCATAATATCCAGTAGGTGTCAAGACCAAAATAGCAAGTTTTTGGTCACAAGCTAGTTACAAAGTTGTGTTGTGATCTAGTTTTTTGGAGCATCATCTCCAAAGTACATAGGTACTTTATTTGTGTCATTTGAGATCTAAGAGCTCCCACAACACAATTCTGAAGTGAAATAGGGTAGGTACTAAGCAGGGTTTGGCAGTACTAGCTCATTTCTTGAGGTGTCCATCCATCTTTCCCAACAATGGTATCAGAGAAATTGAGGTAAAATGGGAGATGGCTTCCCTCATTTTATTGATAAATTAGATAGGAACAACTACCAAGCATGGTCCTTGGGGATGAAGACATACTTACAAGGAAGGAACCTCTATGGATACATATCAGGAGATGAGGAGATGCCCATTTTTAGAAGCAAAGGATAACCCACAAGAGAGGAGCTTGAAACAATCAACTCATGGTGTGCCAAAGACGCACAAGCAAGGTAATATCTTCTTAACTTTATCTCTGACTTCCGTCTACCACATATTAGGAACTCTAAAACATCCCAAGAGACTTGGGATACATTGTCTTCATACTTTTCTTCTAATAAAAGAGCAAGAAAGAACCAATTGTGGATTGAATTTAATACTCAAAGGAAGCAACCCAAACAAAGTGTTTCAAGGTATGTGACCGAAGTCAAGGATGTGGCTCACCAATTGGCAAGCATACGAGAGGAGATTGAAGAGGAGCAAATATTGAGACAAGATCAATGGCATCAAGGTAGATGAAAAATGGGAAGCATTCATGACTGCCATGGAGTTATACATGAACATGCAGATTCCAGATCTTACCACACTCATGGGGCAAATCCTTACCCATGAGCAAATGATCATGTTATAAAGAGTTTTCCAAGACTGGTTGTTAAAGAGGCAAAGAAAAAAGAGGCTCGAATGGTTGTTGTAGAGGCCTCTACACCAGAATCTAAGTTTTCTAATCTAGTGTAGAATGAAGAGTGGGTGTTTAGTATTGTTTGTAGTTTTGACCCATATTCTTCTGCTGAAGAGTGTATGTATGCACTAGAATCAGATGTTTTGTACTTTGGTAGTGGGGCAACCAAACATATTACCTCACAGAAAAGTTTGATCACTTCACTCGAGCTTGCCCCTACTCCTCTTATCCTATCATGGGAGTTGTTAACATCATTTTAACTATTGTTGATGGTACTTATTTTACATTGTTGGATGCTTTATTTATGCTAGGGATAAGAAAGAATATTTACTTTGTGACTTTCATCGATCATTTTTCTAGGCATGCATGGCTATATGCAAGTAGAGTCCGAAGTGTTTAGGTGCTTCAAATAGTTTCTGCGTTTCGCTGAAAATCTATCAGTATGTAAAATGGGCACCCTCCGTTATGATCGAGAAGGGGAATATATGTGTTTTGACTTTAATGCATTTTTGGCTGAACATGGGATAAAAATCAATGTAAAATGTCATATACACCTCAATAGAATGGAGTTGCTGAACTGATAAACAAGGCACTCATGGAGATGGTGAGGTTTATGTTGGGAAAGATGGATGGATCCTCCAGAAGATTGAGTAGGTGCTGCTAATCCTGCTTTGCACCAACCCTCAGTGACTCCAGATATGATTAGTAGAAACCCTTGGCTTCCAAATGATACCAAGAGATCATATATGTACTTTGCAAATGATGTGTGTAGTGATCAAATCAAAACAGACTACCTGATACTTCACAAATCCAAGAAAACTTGCTATTTTGGTATTGACACCTACTCAGTCTTTCACTCAGTATGACCAACACACTTACAATTGGCAAAATTAATTCTAAAGGTATTCTATTAGCTTAGTAAGCTACCATTTGCAAGTGGAATGAGATAAAATGATAAAGTATACTCAGAGAAATTACTTTAGCAAAATTATGGACACCCCCGACTTTTCAGGAAATATGCAGACAAATACCAGTGAGTACTTCGATCGTGATTTCTCGAAATTGACTGAACCAACTTGCTTCAAACTTTGTATGCTTGTAGTATGCTTTGAGTTGAATCTACCATGCTTTGAATCACTTGATTTGGTGCAGTAGGCACTGAGATATGCCTCTTTGAAGTTGATAGACTTGAAGTAGTATACTAAGAGAACACAGAGTTGATGTATGTAAATGTATGTATTGATTCACATTAGTTTACAAACTCATTGGCATGCCAAGCATTGCCTAATGAGATAGAGATGTGTGGGCTATGGTGTAGCACACTCACACACTCAACGATAGCAGAAATGAAGCTCGGGAGGACTCACACTGCCTGCGAGTCTTCTTCTTACTTTTTATATAAATTGGTGATTGATTTGAAGTTCAAATTCAAATCTAAGACTTCCTATAATCACTCCTCTAAAAGTAGGGAGATATTCTCTCAATCACAAGTTCTAATTTTCCACGAATCAATCAAGTAGGTGTATCCATAAGATTCTAAGTCATTTAGACTTTTACATGGAGTAAAGTGGTAAAATCTTACAGGCATAAGTTCCTATGGTTCTTCCTTCAAGTGATATCTTCATGAAGTAATCCAAGCCAAATTGTGAAGGCTTGAATTGCACCAACAGCTCCCCCTCAAGCCAAACACTTTGGCTTAAGTCTTCATCTTCATTCTTCAATCACATCCTACAATCCAATCATGGATTTGAATCTGCATAATTTGTTTCCATCGAAAGCTTTAGTGAGTAAATCTGCACATTGCATATTAGTAGACACATAGGTCAACTGAATGTCTTTGCTTAGCAATTTCTCTCTCACATAGTGGTAATGAACCTCTATGTGTTTTGTTCTAGCATGATATATTGGATTAGTTGCAAGGTGAAGAGAGCTTGTGTTGTCCCCAAAGATAATTGGGGGCCTAGTGTATAAGCCTAACTCTGTACACAAAAGCTTTAACCAAATAGCTTCTTGAGTGGCATTGGCTAGCCCTCTATACTCTGCTTCAGTGGATGACAATGCTACTGTTGGTTGCTTCTTGGCTAACCAAGAAATAGGTTTATCACCTGCAAAAGATAAGTATGCTGATGTGCTCCTCCTGTCATCCTTGCATCCTGCCCAATCTGCATCTGAATACACTTTAATGTCAATATCTGATGTATAAGGAAAGTACAAACCATGGTTCTGAGTTCCCTTTAGATACTTCAAGATCTTCTTTGCAGCCTCAAGATGAGGTACCCTTGGTTTGTGCATGAATTGACTTAGCACACTAACTCCATATGCTATGTCAATTTTGGTCAAGGTAGCATAATTTAAACTACCTACCATACTTTGATATCCTGTAATGTCTTGGACTCATCCCCTTCATGAGCACTCAACTTTAGATTGACCTCCATTGGAGTACTTGAGACTTTAGCATCCTGCAAGCCAAATTTCTTTAACATGTCCTGCACATACTTCTTCTGACTGATATATATACCTGAATTAGTATAAACCAATTCAAGTCCTAGAAAGTATTTCAATAATCCAAGATCATTGATCTTGAACTCCTTCATCATCTGATTTTTAATGCTTCTGATTCCTTGGACATCATTACCTATAATGATGATGTCATCAACATAAACACAGAGATAGATTACCTCTGAATTGCTCCTTTTGATAAACAATGAAGTGTCTGCCTTGCTCATAGTGAACCCTTGGTCTTGGAGGTATGCTATCAATCTCTAGTTCCATGCTCTAGGTGCCTGCTTCAATCCATATAGAGCCTTCTTCAATTTACAAACATAATTTACCTTCTTGGGATCTTCATAGCCAGGTGGTTGTGACATGTAGACTTCTTCAGATATCCATCCATTCAAGAAAGCATTCTTGACATCTAATTAGTACATGTTCCAATTCTTGGATGCAGCTACACTCACCAATATTCTGATTGTTGGCATCTTCGCCACAGGAGAAAATGTCTCCTCATAATCAATGCCTTGGGTTTGTGCAAAACCCTTGGCTACCAACCTAGCTTTGTACCTGTTGATTGTACCATCAGAGTTCCTCTTTAGTTTGTAGATCCATCTGGATCCTATCACCTTCATAGAGTCCTTCTTGGGTACCAAGTCCCAAGTGTCACTTTCCTTGAGAGCTTCTATTTCTTCATCCATAGCTCCTTTCCATTCTGTTTTGGTGATTGCCTCTTCATATGAACCTGGTTCTTCACTTAACAAGTCCTTTGCAAGATAAATTGAATGCTTAGTAACAAGAGAAGTATCATACCCATATCTGATAGGCTTCTTACTTTCTCTCTGAGATCTCCTCATTGCTTGAGTTGAAGATTCTGGTATATCCTCAAGCTTCTTCATCTTTAACTTGCCTTTGGACTTCCATGCCTTGAATTCTTCAAGATTGATTGTGTCATCATCTTCTGAACTTGAGTCTTCCTTTTGGATTGGTTCCTCCTTTGAGAGTTTTGGAAACTCCTCTTCCAAATCATAGGGTAGACTAACCTTCCTGCATTCATTCTCATACCATGAGTCATTCTCATCAAAGATGACATCTCTGCTTACCTTGAACCCTTTATTGGTTGGGTTGTAGAATCTGTACCCTTTTTGATTCAAGTCATAACCAATGAAAATACATTTTTTTGCTTTAGGGTCTAGCTTTCCCCTTACCTGTGAGGGAATATGCACATATGCTACACAACCAAAGATTTTGCAATGATCCAAAGATGGTCTCTTACCATGCCAAGCTTCATAAGGTGTCATTCCATCAAGTGACTTTGATGGCAACCTGTTTATGAGATAGGTGGCAGTAGATACACTCTCTGCCCAAAGATAATTTGGCAACTTCTTTTCATTAAGCATGGACCTGGTTGTTTCAACTATAAGTCTATTCCTTCTTTCAGCTACCCCATTTTGTTCAGGTGAGTACCTTGTTGTTATCTCCCTTTTGATGCCTCTTTCCTGCAAGAAGTCCTAAAACTCATTTGAGAAGTATTCACCTCCTCCATCTGACCTTAGCTTCTTCAAGTTCCTTCCTGTTTGATTTTCAACTAGTGCAAGATATCTTTTCAAACAATTAAACACTTCATCCTTGTGCTTCATAAAGTATAACACAGTCCATCTGCTATAATCATCAATGAAAGACACATAGTACCTTGATCCTGAAATGGAGGGATCCTTGCTAGGTCCCCAAACATCTGTGTGCACCAAGTCTAGGTAGTCTTTATGCATAAAACCTTTCCTTGTATAAGGTAACCTGTGAGACTTACCAAATTGACAAGCACCACACTTGTAAATCATGTGTTGCTTGGATATATTGGGTATCCCAAGCACACATTGATCTCTGCTCATTTGCTTCAAGGTCCTTTCCCCTATGTGCCCTAGTCTCTTTTGCCATATTTCTAATTCTGAAAGTGTTTGATCCTTGTAATTGTATAAAGCAATGTTTTTTGTGTCTTCTAGCTCAAAAGTAAATATCTACCTGATTTTTCTCCCTTGGCTATCCTTTTGAATCCATGTCTTGGGTCCTCCACATATGCTCCATGTTGATTGAACCTGACCTGCAAACCTTTCTCCACAATCTAACCAACACTGAGTAAGTTTTTGGTAATGGTTGGTACATAAAGTACCCTGCTCAATAGGTTCTGGTTACCATCACAAGTTTTTACATTTCCAATCTTCACTACAGAATGCTTAGTATCATCACCTGTCTGTACTTGATGTTTGCCCTTGGGTTCCTCAAGATTAGAGAGTAGTGCCACATTGCCAGCTACATGATTAGAACACCTTGAATCAATATAAAACAGATGATCATCATTGATACCTGACTTGGAAGTCATATTCATGATCAATAGGGAGTCATCTTGCTCCTCTGTGTAGTTGTTGTAGTCTTTCCTATTTCTGAATCCTCCTTGGTAGTTACCATTATGGTTGTTGTAATTGTTGTTGTAATTATTGTTGTAGCCATTATAGCCTTGGTGTTGGTTGAACCTTCCTCTGCCTTGAGAGTATCCACCTCCTTGATAGCCTCTTCCTCTCTGATTTTTGTAGTTTCTGTAGCACTCATCTGTGGTGTGATTAGAGAGCCCACAAATCTTACATGGTGATGAATTGTAGGGTCTCCCCCTACCTTGCTTACCTCCTCTGCCCCTGCCTCTTGAAGATCTACCTCTCCCTGCATAGTTGGCTTGGGAGGTAGACCCTTCATCCTCTTGCTTTTTTCCTTTACCTTTGTCTTTAACCTTTTTATTAGTATAAAGGGCAGAAGGAGTGTTACCTTTAGATGTATCTCCAACCTTTGTGAATTTTGCTTCATGTGTGAATAGTTGGCCCATCAGAGTTGTGAGATCTAGGGTATGTATGTCCATGTAGAGATCCAATGCAGTGGTGAAGCTTTCCCACTTATCATCTGCCTTTAGTCCATTGGTTACTTGCCTTACTATTTGTTCCTCTTCAATCTCCTCTCCTATGCTTGCTAATTGGTCTGCCACATCCTTGATCTTGGTCACAAATTCTGAGACTGATTGCTTTAGTTGCTTCCTAAGATTTGTGAATTCAATCCACAATTGATTCTTCCTGGCCCTTGTATTAGATGAAAAGTATGATGACAAGGTTTCCCAAGTTTCTTGGGAGGTCTTACAATTCCTGATGTGAGGTAAAAGGAAATCAGATATAGAGTTAGGAAGATAAGACCTTGCCAATGCATCTTTTGCACACCATGTATTAAGCCTTTCTTGTTCTTCCTTGGTGGGTAGACCCCTTGCTTTGAATGAGGGCAATTCCTCATCTCCTGAGATCAATCCAAATAGACTTCTTCCTTGTAGATAGGTCTTCATCCTCAAAGACCAAGCTTGATAATTGTTCCTGTCCAATTTGTCAATGAATGAAGGAAAACCATCTCCCATGTTATCTTATTTGCTCTGATACCACTGTTGGGAAAGATGGATGGATCCTCCAGAAGATTGAGTAGGTGCTTCTAATCGTGCTTTGCACCAGCCCTCAGTGACTCCAGATATGATTAGTAGACACCCTTAGCTTCCAAATGATACAAAGAGATCATATATGTACTTTGCAAATGATGTGTGTAGTGATCAAATCAAAACAGACTACTTGATACTTCACAAATCCAAGAAAACTTGCTATTTTGGTATTGACACCTGCTCAGTCTTTCACTCAGTATGACCAATACACTTACAATTGGCGAAATTCCTTCTAGAGGTATTCTATTAGCTTAGTAAGCTACCATTTGCAAGTGTAATGAGATAAAATAATAAAGTATACTCAGAGAAATCACTTTAGCAAAATTATGGACACCCTCGACTTTTCAGGAAATATGCAGACAAATACCAGTGAGCACCTCGATTGCGATTTCTCAAAATTGACTGAACTAACTTGCTTCAAACTTTGTATGCTTGTAGTATGCTTTGACCTGAATCTACAATGCTTTGAATCACTTGATTTGGTGCTGTAGGCACTGAGATATGCCTCTTTGAAGTTGATAGACTTGAAGTAGTATACTAAGAGAACACAGAGTTAATGTATGTAAATGTATGTATTGATTCACATTAGTTTACAAACTCATTGGCATGCCAAGCATTGCCTAATGAGGTAGAGATGTGTGGGCTATGGTGTAGCACACTCACACACTCAATGATAGCAGAAATGAAGCTCGGGAGGACTCACACTGCCTGCGAGTCTTCTTCTTACTTTTTATATAAATTGGTGATTGATTTGGATTTCAAATTCAAATCTAAGACTTCCTATAATCACTCCTCTAAAAGTAGGGAGATATTCTCTCAATCACAAGTTCTAATTTTCCACGAATCAATCAAGTAGGTGTATCCATAAGATTCTAAGTCATTTAGACTTTTACATGGAGTCAAGTGGTAAAATCTTATAGGCATAAGTTCCTATGGTTCTTCCTTCAAGTGATATCTTCATGAAGTAATCCAAGACAAATTGTGAAGGCTTGAATTGCACCAACAGTTTATGGTCAAGAGTCATGCTTTGCCACATAGTTTTGTTTTTGGCTTGTCGCTCTCATGTGTGAAACATATGTACTTAACAAGTGTCCCACTAAAGCATTGATGTCTATCATTCCATATGAGGCTTTGCATGGTCGCAAGACATCTGTTGCTCACCTATGCGTTTTCAGTTGTCTCGCATATGCATTAGTTCCTAAACAACAACACAAGAAATTGGATAATAAAGGAGTGAAATGTATCTTTGTTGGATATAGTTCCGAAAGCAAAGGCTATCATGTGTATCATCCACATGCCAAACACATTTGGTTAGCTGTGATATTGTTTTTGTGGAAGATCCTATTGAGCCACTATTTTCATGTACTAAGGAAACATGTGTTAGCTCCAAAGACATGTATGATACTTTGCTGCCTCTTTTTATAGGTGGACAGTCTAGTGTTCGTCCTACGAGGAAACTTCTCAACCTTAACAAGTTTCATGTGATGATGCAAATCATATCATTTCTAGAGCAGATTTGCACTATGCACTTGTTGATGAGAGTGCTAATATTGAGAAGGCAAAAAGTATGCTGAAATGGCTGGTGCAGACATTATGTGACAGCAAATTAGATGCACCTCTATCATATTGTACTCCTTTAGCCTTTCATAGTGCCTATTTTTCATGACATTGCTATGCTATGGCTACCTCTAGTATCTGTGATGAGAATGATCCTATTCAGTTTGATGAAGTACTAAATTCAAGAAATTAGATGGTTGTTATGTAATTTGAATATGATACTATATTGAAAAATGGTACCTGTTCTTTATGTGAATTGCCTCTTCGAAACAAGGCCATTGGCACTTAGTGGGTATATAATATTAAGCATAAGCCTGATGGAACAATTGATAGGTATAAGGCTAGGCTTGTTGCGAAGGGTTATGCTCAAGAAAGAGGCATTGATTTTGATGAGACATTTGCTCCTACTCGTCGAATGACTACTGTTCTTAGCATTTATGCACATGCAGCTCATCATGGTTGGAATGTACATCAATTGGACATTTAAAGTGCATTTCTGAATGGTGATTTGCATGAAGAAGTGAATGTTTTTCAGCCACATGGCTTTGTGTAGAAAGGGCATGAAAACGAAGTGTGCGCTATGACACTTGTGTGTCCACCAATGGTTTTTGCTTCATGCTTGGTAGCTCATGCATATCTTGGTTGAGTAAGGGCAGTCTACTATGGCCACTTCTACTTGTGAGGCTGAGTCTAGGGTAGCTTTCACAACGACTATTAAGTGTATGTAGCTCAAATGCCTTATGGATGATTTGGGTGTTGGTCAGTTTCTACCACCACCATCTTCACTAACAATTAGAGGGCATTGGCAGTTGGGAAGAACCATGTGTTCCATTCTTGCACTTAGCACATTAAGGTGCAATATCATTACGTCAAGGAGAGGTTCTATGCTGGAGAGATCAGCTTGGCATATACGCCCATGCAGGAGAACATTGTAGACTATTTTCATGACGCTCTACCTAGGGAGAATTTTGAAGCTCTCTCCAATGCTTTGGGCTTTCTTCCTTTTGTGGATTGATTCCAGATTAGATTGGCACTTGCTTGTACTCAAGTGCGAGCTCCTTGTTCACCACATCACTCTGAGGGAGGGATTTGTTGATATATTTAGGTAGTGATGTGTGTGAACACACTAGGACCATAGGGGCACTTTTTCCCTCTTTAGGAGGTGTTTTGACCTCAGCTTGTATATATGCCTATTGCCCTAATGGATTACTTATCTTTCTACATTTTAGTGGTAATACATTCAATATTGTGTGTTGTGCTCCAAGCTTATTCTTCTTCCTTGTGTTGTTCATGTGCTTCCACATACCTCAAACTCCAAAAAAAAATTTCCTACATTTGATCCTTGCTTCATGATGTTTCAAGTGTGAACAAAAGTTTGGTTCATATATTCCAAAGCTGGGAGCTTGATTTTCAACACTCTCTTTCTCAAGCTTCAACCTTCAAGTCTTCATCCAAGCTCCATCATTTCAATGCCTCTCTTAAACTTTATTAGCTTGGTTGAGCCCAATGCTCAAATGAACATGTGTGCACATTAATGATTGTTAATTAAGCACTCAAATGGAGCCTCTATAGCAAGCATCTTTTCATTGATGTAATAGTAATGCACATCTACATGCTTGATCCTAGCATGGAGCATAGGATTGAAAAATATTTAAACTACTCATTTGTCACACATGATTGGAAATTGACTAACTTGCAAATTCAATTCAAACATAGGCTTCTTTGTCCACATGAGCTCACATGTAATTTACACCAATGTGCTATATTCGTCTTTTCTTGAGGATAGAGCACTTGTTGGTTGCTTCATTTCAATCCATGAAATGGCCTTCTTGCATAGCATTAGTGCATATCCAATTGTACTTCACATATTTGCTTTGGATCCTACACAATCAACATCTATATATGCTTTCACAAGAAAATATTCTTCAAAAGGTTAGAAAAGTCCTTCACTCAAAGTTTCCTTGAGATATCAAAGCACTCTCTTATCTACATGTAATTGGGGACTTGGTATTTGCATGAAGTGAGATAGCACAACAACTATATATGTTAGATATGGTCTTGTGATAGTGGCATAATTCAAAGTGACCACTATGGATATGTATAAGAGTGCATCCGCAAATTCATTACCTTCAATTGAAGTGAATTTCATATTGGGTTCCATTGGATTGCTCAATGTTTAGCAACCTATAAGTCAATACTTCTTTAACACATCCAATATGTATTTCCTTTGCATTAGTAATGTCCTTCCATATGAATTCAATAGCTAGGAAATACCTTAGATCTCCATGGTATGAGATCTTAAACTCTTTTTCAAGTCCTCTATTGATGTCTTTGGTTCCTTCTTCATGATTACCTATAATGATCAAGTCGTCTATGTACACACATAAGTAGAGAGATGATTCACGTTCTCTTTTGTGAAATATGGAGAAACAACCTTACTTTTTTATCTCCACAAATGATTAAATAGTCCACAAGCCTTTGATACCATGTCGTTGGGGCTTTCTCAAGACCATAGAGTGCCTTTTTCAATTGACAAACATAATTAACTTTTGTTTTATCTTCAAGCCCGAATGTTTGGTCCATGGAGACCATATCCTATAGATCTCCATTTAGGAAAGCATTTTTCACATCAAGTTAATACATCTTCCATTGCAAGCTACAATTCCAATGACTGTTTTGATGTTGGTAACCCTAGCTATAGGAATAAAAGTCTCATTATAATCTTTATGATAGGTTGTTGCTTTAGCTATAAGTCTTGACTTAAGCATACCAATGCAACCATTTGAGTGCTCCTTTACCTTGTACACCCACTTTGTTTTCCGCAAAATCTTTGGTTCCTCCCACTTATCCCTTTCCGAGTCCCTAGATGTATTTCCCTCTTCAAGGCATGTGGATTGATAAAAAAAATCTGCTCATACATGTAAAGTTTTTAGACATCAATAAGTCATATGAAAGCCCCTAAACATGATACCTTACCCTACGCTACCTTATCACTTCAATAACTTTTTTCGTTAATGCAAAGTTCATAGCCATTAATAAGTCATATGCAAGCCACTAAACATGATAACTAAGCCAATCATACTTTCATTTGACTTAGATTCTTGTATTCCTTTGAGGTGTCCCGCTTCTTTCCATGATGGTCTTCATTGCGTTCATTCCAGATATGTTCACCTTCCTCAATACGTTTGATCTTACCTTTGCCTTTGTTCCTTACATCACTTTGTTAAATTGATGTAGGACTATCTCGACTAGGGCCTAAATTTCATGACCAAGGCAAAATGGCATATGAGAGGCAAAATATTGCTTCTACCTTTCATAAGAGAAATTTGACATGTTTATACAAGGCATATACTTATAATATGTATAGAGATCTACAAAAAATGACAGGCAAGTTACCAATCAGATCTCTTCATTTGATAGGAAGTTTCAAAAAACACCTATTTTGACGGGACCAATGATAGGCAAAATGCCTATGAATTTCAGGTCCTGATCTCCACTCCATGATGTTTCCTCTTGCACGTATTTCCTTTGGTTCACTAAGAACCATGCTCTCTAGTTCTTCATTCCCTCTTGAAGTCCTTCCTTCATCATCTTCATTGTCCTACATAGATATATTTGAAGAATACCAAGGTAAATGTTCATAAAATCTAATATCCTTTGAAACCTTTAGCTCCTTTGTTGAAGATTTGTAGAGTCTATACCATTTGTTTCACCTAGATACCCTATGAATACACGTCATTCATGTATGTCATCAAGTTAATTTGTTAGTTGACTTGTTATTCAAACATAGCAAGTACAACCAAACACTATTAAGTAAGATACATCTTGTTTTCTATCATACCAAGCTTCATATGGTGTTGAAGCATGTATACCTAGTGTAGGTGTTCTATTGATGATATAGATGGTAGTGTTTGCTACATCTCCCCAATAAAAATTTGACATTCCCATCTCCTTCATCATAGATCTAGCACACTCAACAAAGTACCAGATCTTTTCTTATGCTACACCATTAATTTCGTTTAGGTGTATAGCTTTATGTAATTTATTTTTGGATACCATTGGACTCTAATAACGCAAATATCCCATCAAAGAAGTATTCTCCCATTCCATTCTATTTCCCTTAGGCACTTAATGTACATATCATATTCCCCTTTATACAATACAAGATAACAACAAGAGGTAGATAAATTTCATATGGGGATCAATGTGTTTCTGATACTATTAGGAAACGATTAATCTCTAAGGGATCCCATTAAATAAATGAGATTTCCATGTTCCAAAGACACAATACTCTCCTTCATATTGTGGTACCTTGTAAAAATGATAAAATAAGGCTTGCGACTTGGAAAAATTTATTTATTTGTTGTAATTGAGATAAGGGAGGTCAAAAGAACTAAGAAAAAGAAGTTTTAAGATAATACAAAAAATCCTAAATTTTTCGATTGCATTCAATTCAGATCCTCTTTCTTTTTTCAAAGCTTGTGATGATATCTATGTATACATTCACAGTAATGGAGGTGTAGCTTGAGTATTTTCATAACACTGGAGATGTTAGAAGATAAGATGAGATCTAATTGATCATGGTTTATTCGAGTTCCAATAATGATTACAGGAAGTTTAGTATGATCTTTTCAATGTACAAAAGTTGTTTAAGTTTTCTGCAATCGATTTTTGAGAATTTTTGTTTCCTAAATACATTTTTAGCTCCCAAATTATTTGCAAAAGGTTTACAAAAACCTAGATACTTAGCTGACTTAATTTGAAACATATCACGGTTTAATAAAAACCCTCATTAGAGGTTTTGCATACGTATCATGTTTAGATCCATGAGCAATAGGAACTCACTCTAAATAATTCAAAAGAGAACTTGCGCGTCTTTCAAACCAGCTCCAGAAATAAAGCATGGTTGAGGTTTCGGAAAATCAAATAATCAAAGTAAAAGACTAATTAATGCAAACATTCTATTCAATAATGTCTTATACATTTCATTTTATAAGAAAGAGGATCTAAAAATGGAGCTCCATGGGAATCGGGTCATCTTGGTCATTAGATCTAAGCAAGACTTGGTTGAGGAACATAAGTGGAAATGGGAAATAGTAGTTTCAGCAAGTTTTTGAAATATGGGGAACGGGGAGAAGCTTTTTTCATTTTATAAATGGATTGAGAACAAAAACAACTCTACGTTGAGGAAATCATGAAAGGAATGAGTCAAAGAGGATGTCCAACGGAATGCTTTTAGGAATTCAGAAACTGATTTGGAGTGCTGCATTTCTTTCTAATTTCCCCTTGTTGACCGGTGAGCACATTCAATTGACTCATTTTGATCATAGACTGTGAGAACTGCTGAAAGAAAAGGGGCTGATTCTGGGCATACAATTGTACAAGCTGCAAGGTATCGGAGGCATTTGTCAGTGCTGCATCAGTGTGGAAAATAGCCACCTTTGCTAGAATATTGTTAAAGTAGGAATTGTCGAAAAGATTTGGAGTTACAAAATCCAAATGTGTGGTTTGCCTTGCTTTGATGGGGTTGTTGGCCGGAAGACATATGCGCGATAAGTTGAGCGCGAATGCTGTATTCAGGTCGGTTGAAATTGTCGGCGTTATCTGCGGATCAACGAAGCGGCAATGTGCTCGACCGATAGTATGTCCCCCTGGAAATAAGATACAGAAGATTCATTAAAACCATTATATTTCCAAGGATCCATTCATCCAGAACACTCTCTGGTATCCAAATTTATGCGTACATTAAGAATGAATGGTATACTATGGAACTTCTTAAGCATCAGGAAGGATGCAAAGTGTATTCATCACCTTTGCGGCCTCGATGAATATGTTAACAATATATAAAGCGAAGTATTACTAGAAATGCATATATCATTAAATAGAAAAGGAGAAATGCCAACGAATAATGGTTTCATGTAACTCAGCGAGAATGAAGGGTCGCAAGTTTAAAGGTTCAAGTAGGTGAAATGAAAGCTGGAAAACAGTAGAAGAAGGTAAATCGTGGTGGTAAGAGTAACAGTAGCAATGGCAACACCAGTAGCACCACTAGTAGTGCTGACAATTGTAGCATTTGGAGTAGCAAGAACATTACTAGCAGTAGAATTAGTATAAGTTGTGCTATTAAAAATGCTGAGAATTGCACTACCATTGGTATTAGCAAGAATAACACTCGCGGCATTTGGAGTAGCAAAATCATTATTATTAGAAATCATTGGTATTAGTAGGAATTACACTTCCAGTAGCAAAATCATTAGTACTGATAATTGTAGCATTTGGAGTAACACAAACATTACTACCAGTAGAATTAGTATTAGTTGTGCTATTAAAAATGCTCAGAATTGCAGTACCATTGGTATTAGCACGAATAACAATCATTAGTATCAGCATTTGGAGTAGAAAAATCATTAGTATCAAAAAACATTGGTATTAGCAAGAATAACAATCGTAGTGGCAAAATCATTAGTGTTGACAATTCTAGCATTTGGAGTATCAAGCAGATTACTAGCAGTAGAATTAGTAATTTAGTTGTGTTGTTGAAAATGTTGAGAATTGCAGTATCCTTGGTATTAGCAGGAATAACACTCAGCATTTGGAGTAGCAAAATCATTAGTATTAGAAATCATTGGTATTAGCACGAATAACAATTACAGTTGCAAAATCATTAGTGCTGGCAATTGTAGCATTTGGAGTATCAAGCACATTACTAGGAGTAAAATTTGTAATTTAGTTGTGCTATTGAAAATGTTGAGAATTGCAGTACCGTTGGTACTACCAGGAATAACACTTGCAGCATTTGGGGCAGCAAAATCATTAGTATCAGAAATCATTGGTATTAGCAGGAATAAGACTTGCAGTAGCAAAATCATTAGTGATAACAATTGTAGCATTTGGAGTAGTAACAAGAACATTACTAGCAGTAGAATTAGTATTAGTTATGCTATTCAAAATGTTGAGAATTGCAGTACCATTGGTATTAGCAAGAATAACACTTGCAGCTTTTGGAGTAGCAAAATCATTAGTATCACTACTATTGCTATAAGTAGTGCTATCAGAAATACCAAGTAATAGAAGAAGTCGTTATATTAATCGAAATGTTCAAAGGAGTGTTGAAGTACTAAAGGACTGTTGGATTAGTAGATCCGAAAGGAAACAGTAGTAGTAGTCGTAGTAGTGTATATGTACGGAGAGAGAGAGAGAGAGAGAGAGAGAGAGAGAGAGAGAGAGAGAGAGAGAGAGAGAACCCATGTTATTACCTGATAGAGAGACAAGGTCTCTGCTGTCAAGACCATGGTTTTGAAAATTTTGCTTGAGGGCTGTGATGTTTAGAGTAGGCGGGGGAATGTTGTTTACCACAGTTTGATTAGAGGCTGCGGAGAGGCCGTCGCGCCGTCCTGTTCGCATGGGGATAATCGGCCCTCCTGACTGCAATGAGATGCACAAGCTCTAAGAAAAGATGAAGACGTCCAAGGATGGCGTACATAATACATTCGTCAGAAAACAACAGAATTTGGAGGCTTACCAGCTTTACCGCAATCTTCGTCGACAAGACGATGGTGTCGGCACAGGAGACGACACCTGGGCAAACGGCCTCAACCGCCGCTTTTATCGTATCCAGCGCTCTCAAAGAGGAAGCTCTGATGCTTGCATTATTTGGAGTTGCAGTCAGCTCCGTAGTTGGGCGTAGTAGAAGCAAAGATGCATCACATCCCTGTTTGGTTTGTAAGTTAGAGTAGCAGAAGCAGAAGCGACACAAGTTTGTAGAAAGGGAGGGAGTCGGAAGTATATGAACTTGCAACATTCCACAATTTTTGGGAGAGAAGCGGTTGATCTGTGTCTCACAGTCTTTGTTCCATGCACGAATTCTTTCGATGATGTGAGAATGCCGCCTTTTGTGAGTGTATAGTTGAGCGTGAAGTCATGTGTTCATCTCTACATACTTTCTGTTACAGTATTTCATTACCATCTTCGTCGTCACTGCAGGGATTCAGTTACATCGCGCGGCTTGATGTTTGGGTGATGCTATTGAGGAACATATCCATGTGTGTGCGTTCGATTGGGATGGATCATGCAGGGGTGCAAGCCCTACGTTGTGAGGGCATGCCCCTACTTGCCTATGTTAGTTAGGATGTTTTATGGTGTTGAAGCTTGCTAAATGAACCAACGTCCAAACCCGCGTAGCCTAGTGGTTGATGCGTGGAAGCTATGGGATGAAGTACTGAGTCCAACTCTTGGCTAGACATGTCCGTGATATTTTTCATGATGGATGCATCTATGTTACGAGGTTCGGTGTGTGATTTTGTATTTGTTATTCATTGTACTAAAAAAAGAAAAGTAAATGACCTTGAAGTCCCTTTTTTCTTCAACCTTTGAAACTCTACGCTAGTGGGTCTTTCAGCTTTGTTCGACCCTAGGACTTAACATCATTCGTTTCTAAGTTCTACCGGTGTGTGAGTGTGTATTTCTTATTCATTGTACTCTCAGAAAAAAAAGTAAATGACCTTCAACACTCTTTTCTTGAACCGTTGAAACTCTACCCTAGTGGGTCTTTGAGCTTTGTTGGACTCTCATTCGTTCCTAAGTTCTACCCTACTGGATCTTTGAACTTTTTTGGACTCTCGGCTTTAACATCATCCATTCCCAAGCTCTACCTTAGTGCATTTTTGGGTCTTAAGATCATGAATTCTCAAGTCTTTTCTTCAGCTGTACCCTAGTGGGTCTTTGAGCATCGGTGGACTCTCGGCCTTAACATCATCCGTTCCCAAGTTCTACCCTCGTGCACTTTGAGGGTCTCTATTGATTGTTAGGATATTTCGCTTCCAATCTTTATTCTGGTAGGGCTTTGTGCTATTATGTAAATCTTACCATGTGAGAAGTCTAACCCCTTCTTTCTTTGTGAGATATGAAAGGTTCCATAAATATTAAACCCGTCTTCAGTTGTACTTTCATTTAATCCAAAACTGATTTTCAAGCTTATCCCAAGAGATGCCTAACTTGCTTTAAGAAAAAAAGAACAGATAAATTAAAAGCCACATATATCATACTCTATGGCGATGGCGTTCACTATTATAACTATGTCTACCTTCCGATCATTAGTATACTATGGAGTGGTACCTGCACGAAGCAGTCGTGGAACATGATACGCAGTATACCGGCTGCCTGACCAATGTTCGCCTGCAGAATAACGCGCAGCTGCTGCTCAATGACCGTCTCAACCTGAGGGCAAGAACTGCTGTAGAAACCCACGGACAACCCGCCAGCTCCTCCGCCGCTGCCAGAGCCACCAGATCCACTGCCAGTATGGAAACCTCCGGCATGAGCGCTCGCTTCTTCGCCCGTTCGCCATGCTTTCTGGTGAGCAGCATCCCTGTCGGTGATCCCGACGCTACCGCGACTACTTGCTGACAAAGACGGATTGTCCTTCACACCACTACCGTCCTCACTTCCCGGCGTGGCTGCGAACATCGTTGGTATGCAGCCCATTGCAGCAGCGAAGGCAACGAGCATTACTAAAATTGTGGCCATATCCATTATTTGCAGTACCTCAGTTCTCGAACTCCGTGATCAGAGTGCCTCGTCCCTTGTGAGAATTTCTCGTTCCGCTGTTCCTCCTCCTCGCTCTTGCTACCTTCTTCTCTACACATTGCAGATATGCATGGATTTATACAGCGGCGTATTCTCCATTTCCAACCACTCCAATGGATGTGATCCAAACCTTTCTGGTGCTTTTAAACGACAAGATTCTTTTAAACCCCCTCCAATGCAGTGACTAGTCACTGGCATAATGAACAAACTGCCCTCCCACACACAGATACTAGCAGATGCCGAATCATGTTAGTAGGTCTACCCACACGCAATCCAACCAAAGTCCACATGCAACACAGCTATATGCACTATGACATTTCTCTAGCCTATGCACTATCCCATTTCTCTAGCCTTCACTCTAACGTCCTCTATGGGTTTAGTTCTTCTTAGACGAATACTTTCATGACCTTTTACTTGCAAACTTATCTCGAAGATTTTGCAAACTTGTAATTGGTTGTGTTTTACTTGCAAACTTATCTCGAAGATTTTGCAAACTTGTAATTGGTTGTGTTAGTGGCTCTTGCCCCCTGCACAGTTTGTATTCCCTCCATTAATCTAATTTTCCAGTTTTTCTCCAAAAAAAAAAAAGACATTGCATTTTTTATATGTCAAAGTCACATTAAAATCTGCTAGCTTCTTTTATTACAATAACTTTATTTCAAACCACTTGAAACCTTTTCTAACCATTGTTTCATGGGATACGATGTCAGAGAGATTTACTCTCTCATTTCGAAAGACAATGTGTAAAAAAATCTCATTTTCTTTATCAAGTAAGAAGAAAAATGGACACTATAAATGAAAAAAAACAGTTCTTTGGCTTCCTTCATTGCCTAAGCTTCGATTCAAGTTCCCAATTTGTGGAACTTCGGGAGGTAAAAGCAAGGAGACATCTTTTTAGTGTTTTGTCCAAATGAAGAATCTTATTCATTCACAAGTTCAAGATGGTGATAGAGTATAGTGGCCTATCTTATAATGAAGATAATGAGGGTGAACATGTAGTTCTTGCCATCGATAATGATTTGGTAGCTACCATTAGTCATCCTAGACAATCAGGATGGAAGGTTCTAAAGTTACATCTGATCCCTCTCTTCACATTGTTGGGATGAAATCACTCAGCAAGTGTGCATCAAGAAAACTTTTCAAATTCATTTTTTTGTTTTTGTGGCTATGATATGATGTTTTGATTGTAGGAAGATGATAAGAGTTGTACACTGGTAATGCTTTGGTTCATTTGATTTTTATGTGATGAAAAACCAATTCATTTTTTTACATTAGAATTGTATATTTCATAACCTAAATTTTGAAATAATGTAGCGCAAAGTGATTACAAAAACGAACATCTCGATCTAAAAGAATAATCTTTTGAAAACCATGATCGAGAAAAATATGCATAATAAATAACTTAGCATCTTGAGGTGCAAAAAGAGTCTTTTTACAAGGAATCAAATATGCATCTTTACTAAACCTATAAACAACTATCCCAAATCATATCATTGTGAGATGAAGTTGTAGGAAAATGAGCAATAAAGTCCAAAAAAATTTGTTCCCATGGTAATGGCATTAATAATCTAAATAGTTTAACATGATGTTTTTTCACATGTTGACACACAATACAATGGTAAACATATTGTGCAATATCCTTTTTCATATTTGGACAAAAGAAAAATTCTTTACGTGTAGAAATAGTACTTTGTATGCCCCTATGACCCATATATGATGGTTCATGCACCTCTTTTATAACAAATTCTTTAAAACCTTGTGTCACTACAACAGATTGAGCGTATACCGAGGGTTTTACTGAGGGAAATCAACGCGCCTATTTTTGCCCCGACGTCGGTGTAGATGTCGGTATACACATCGGTATGAGCGTCGGTATAGCATCGGTATGGGCGTCGGCATGAGCATCGGTATGGGCGTCGGTACAAACGTCGGTATTACCAACGTCCATACCGACGCCCATACTGATGGCTTTGCTGGGTGTACCGTCGTGTATACCGTCGCTCATTGGGTGTATTGACGCTTATTTTGATGACATTACTGGGAGTACTGTCGCGTATACCGATGACCATATCTGAAATTTTTCTTTTGGGAAGAGTGTGTTGTCTTTTGCTACAGCAACATTACCATGATGTTGCTTAAGAAAAGACAATACACTCTGCCCAAAAAAAAACCGAGTACATGTGATGTGTACTCTAATGTCAATCGAAATATGATTTCATAAAACACAATATTATTAGACACAAAAGAGATAATCTTAATGAACCATGAACCATGTACAAAAGAAAATTATATATTTCATAAATGAAGCATGTACAAGAGTGTGGCAAACCACTGTCATATATGAAGCTTTTACAAAATGTGGCAAAGCAATGCATTGCCATATGAAAATCAAATACAAAATTTTGGTGTGCCACTGCCATACACATGCAAAGAACGTTCCATATCAACAATCCTGCAACAAAGAACATTAATGGAATGAGATAAATTCACATGAAATTTACAAACAACAAGTAAAAACCAAGTTTATAAATTAATCACCTCATCGCAAATGCTCCCATGAAACGACCACACCGCGTCCCTCCAAGTCCTCCAATAATGCAGTCAATCCATGATGATATCCGTAAGCCTCCTCTGTTCGTGTTGGAGGACGATCCATTGCCAGCTCCTGCAATAAATATACAAAACATTCGAGGAACATACATGAGAAAAATAACACAAATAAATTCACAACATGAAATGGTACTTACAAACTCATGGCGCATAGTGTCATATCTGCCGCTGCCTAAATGTGATGGTCCAACCGTATCTAAACGTGTGGATGCGACATCTCGCTGCTGGCAATATCGGTCAAGAGTCTCCTGCTGCTCGTCACGAATCACATCCCACTCCTCAGCATCTAACCATACAAGCTTTGATAAGCCTTGCTCTGAAAGCATCATGAGCCTCGGACCGTCGATGGGACATAACCTCATGTGCGGCGTGTAGAATCCACTCTGAACTGACAAGAGACTGTCCATCAGTTGGTCGAAACTCCTGATAAATGGTTTGTGTGATATAATTCTTCTGATATTTATCCTGTTCACTCCATTTCAGCATGATAGAGTGTCCAAACTATATGGAGCAAAGTTGTCGTATACGTGCATGCATTGCTTTGCGAGCCGCATCCATCACCGGAGCTCCATCTCGGATACTATACATCTTGGATTCATCATGATCATGAGCACCCCAAGGTGTACGTGGTGTTCCATGTGGTGTACTGCGTGGCGTACCTACATCTAAGTTACGCATCTTAGGAGTAGAAGTGAGTGACACAACGTCTGTGGCACTGCCTCCACAACAGCCACCTCCTCCAGACCTACCTGTAGATCCACTGCTAGAACCTCCTACTCTAGAGCATGACCTCCCATGGTTGTGGTGGAGTCACAAAGCTAGGAGACACCTCCTGCGGGAGTAGCACCACCCGCAGGAGTGACACCGGCATGAGTGACACGGGTGGGAGTGACACTGGCAGGAGTGAGGCCGACGGGAGTGAGGCGGGGAGGAGTGAGGCCGCCAGGAGTGAGGCCGGGAGGAGTGCTACCACGAGCGATCCAATACTGTAACAGAGCGGCCATATACGCGGGAGGTACCTAAGAGATGAACTCTAAAAACTGCTCCTCTATCATGGAACGTGGAGTAACTAGAGGATTGTCTCCCATCGTGCTCTGTAACAAAAGAACTCAAATAATTACCATGTGATAATAAAGTTAATATAGAGAATAAACAAAAAAACAAAAATTAGTACGTACAAGTGTTTTATTAAGAAATCCTCTAATCTAGCATCCTCTTGAAGATCTGATGCACCAAGAATATCTATCTCTATATTGATGGCTTCTAAATCGCTTGCTATGTTGGTTTCTTCCTTATCATCATCTATTGCTTCGCCTTCTCAAACAATGAACTCTTCTTCTCGAACAATGATCTCTTCCTCCTCGATTATCGAATGAATCTCTCAGTCCACTATAGATGGACTTTCTTCTACATCTACGTTCTCACAAATTTGTCTACTACGTGGGGCGACTTGTAAAACAAATAGCCACTCTGGTTCTTCTGAATTTGGTATAAAAACAACTTGCTCACAGTGTTCGGGAAGTACAAATGTATCCCTTTCATCCATCCATAATTTTGTGGACTCGACTTGAAGCAAACCGCTTTTATCCCCCCTCATTGTTGCGTTTCTTCCAGAGGTGACTACTTTGAACCATCTCACATCAAAAACAAAATAAGCAAAATTCCTAAAAGATAGTTTCAAGATATCTTGAATCACACCACAATAATCTAGCTGGCCTTCTTGAGCATTATCATCTCTTTCACTCGCTCTACTTTTTTGTGAAAAGTTTACCATCACCCCACTATCAAAAGTAGACCTATTTTTATCGATTCGTGCGATCGGAAAGTGTCGTCCATGAGACCATAGTGCACCGTATTTAGTATACTCCCAATCACATCCCTTTGTGAGTTCTTCTTCTTCAGAGATAACTTCACCCACTACCTTTGCTTGTGAAACCGCTGTATCTAGCCATCTGCTCGTTGGAAAAGCTAGAAGAGGTCGAAGACTTTCTGGAAGAGGCAAAAATCCAGTGGAACAATTCCTTGGAAACTGAGCTCTTTCCTTTTCGTTCGTTTCCTTGGCAAGCTCATACCTTTCTAACCACTTTTGCATAAGCTCAGAGTTAACTATGCAAAACTTCATTGCCTTCTCTCTCAAAGCTACATCCATTTTTCTTTGCAATCCTTTACGTTGTGGTTCATTGCCTACGAGACGAACATCTTCATCATCGCTCCATAAGCGAGGTATTTCGGGATCCGACATACGTAGAAACTCAGTTATGAATACAAGAGACTGTTGTACAAGCCATCCCTCTGCCATGCTACCCTCTGGACGTGCTCTCTGTCAAACAAACCCTTTTAATGTCTTCATAAAGCGCTCTAAGAAGAACATCCATCGACTATGGATACTTCCTGCTGTTGCAACTTCATCTACCACATGAACCAATAAATGAAGTTGAATAGTGATAATACTTGTGGGAAAGTATTTCTCTACCATACAAACAGCCTCGATAGCATTGAGTTTCGCACTCTCTATGCTATCTTTATTTATCTCTTTAGAAGAGATCCATCGTACTAAAGAACTAGTTTTATAAATGGTTCTTCGTACATGCTCCGAAAGACAATCTTTTAGGGCTACAGGGAGCACAAAATATAAAAACTTGTGCCAATCATGAGACTTGAGCCCTCCAAGATCATCGTTTTGTGTGAAAGCAGTCTTTAGACACCTCATGCATCTAGTAGGTGTCCGAAACTTTGAAATTGTTTTCTTCACTTGTTGCTCTTCCATCCTACGAAGCACCCAAGGAGCTCTTGGTAACGATATTGTTCCGTTGGGCTTAGTAATTGCCCTCAAATCTTGGATACACCCTCCCTCTTCTAAGTCCTCCCTTTGTGCTTTGCATTCTTTCTTTTCGATCAAAGTTTTCCAAAGAATCACTCCCACATTCTTAAAAATATGCATCGCCTCTACCAAATGATTGATCAACAATTCACTCCAATAAGGGAGTTCATGAAAAATGGACAACCGTTTCATGCTAGCAACTGGATGTTTTGTATCCCACAGTTGTTTCAAATCACTAGCTTTCATTTCGAGTTGCGCTTGTTGATCAATTTGTTCTTCATGTAAAACATGTCCATCAAGCAAATAACTATGGTATGCTTCATAGACAGTTTTACGTAGTGCTTTGGAATAGCGTGCTTTGAGTCATGGTCTGCATAAGGGACAAGCATGGTAACCCGAAATCGAAAAACTTGAACATTCACCATAACTAGGTCAATCATGCATCATCCACATAAGTATGCCTTACACTCGCACGTCTCATCTTCTTATAGGTTGAGACATGTCACGCACAGTAATCCCATCCCATAAAATGCAGAGTTCTTCCATAAGTGGTGCAAGATATACATCCATGTTTTTTTAACTTATACTTACCTGGTACAATAAGAGCTAATATTAAATGACCTTTTTTTGTAGCCAACCATTGTGGGATGTTATAATTGATCAAACATACAGGCCATGTGCTCCATGAAGAACTACGTAAACCAAATGGATTCACTCCATCCATAGCTAGGCCTAGACGTATGGACCGAGGCTCACTAGCAAACTCTGGCCACTTACTATCTATGTGCTTGCAAGCATTAAGTCAGCAGGCACTCCCATTACACCATCTATAGACCTGCTCTTTGTATGCCATGACATTAACTCAGCTATAGATTTGCATCTAAACATGTTCTTAATTCGTGGAATGATAGGAAAGTGGCGAAGAACCTTTGCGGGGATTGCTTCGCCTACAAGATCTTCTCTAAATCTATTTGCTTCACACTTTGGACATACGTGGAGATGCTCATACTCATTCCGAAAGAGGATGCAATCATTTGGATAAGCATGAATTTTAGTATAATCTATTCCAATGGGCTGTAAAAGATTTTTTGCATCTCCTTCTGTTGGAGGCATGTCATTCCCCTCTAGCAAAAATTGATCTTTAAGAAGCCTGCAATAGGAAATTAAAACGATATTACTAAATAAAGTTATTTTGATACAACAATGAAAGCCAATTTGTTCTCCACTTACCTGAACAATTCAGTGACACTACCATCTGACCATCCATAAATGGATTGCAGATTGAGCATCGCAAGTGACGCATGTAAAACAGATATCTTTGCTCCATTGTAAAGTGGTAAACGAGCTAATCTTCGCATGTTTTCATATTCTTCATCGACTTCTGATCGTGGAAATTCTATTGTGTCCATGAAACTCTCGACATCTTGTACAACATGATGATCTTCGTCCATCTCATAAAATGCTTCAAGCATCTCTTCCATATGGTCATTCTGTGTAATATTATTAGTACTTGCTTGTACGTCTAAGTCCTTTTTTGTTCTCTTTTGTCCACGAGAGGTTACCGGTGCAATGTCCTTTGGGTCCATCTGCTCACCTGGGGAAACCATGCGAATGGTAGTGTAGGTTTTCAAGTCAACTCCTATCAAAGGATCCATACTCTCTAACATGTGCAGTACAAATCCACCGTTTCTGATAAATTTGATACTTGCACTGAGTGCAAGGAGATGCCATTCTCTTCTCGGGAGCCAAAGAAGCCATCTGCTACAATATGGATATTTTAGATCATTTGTTTTTTTATTGAACCTAAAAATCATACTGCTAAAGACTTAAACCTGAAATACTAAATCCTAAATACTTAAACACCTAAAAAAACCTAAAATCTAATCTTAAAACCCTAATCTATTTAGTTATCCTATTTTATCTATATATTCAGATTTCTTTCTTAATAAATCCTATTTTTATATATTTAATTATATATATTTAATTAAATGATTTAAAACACTAGTTCTGTTTATATTTATTTATCTATATAATTATCATATATATATATATATATATATATATATATATATATATATATATATATATATATATATATATATATATATATATATATATATATATATATATATATATATATATATATATATATATATATATATGTGTGTGTGTGTGTGTGTGTGTGTGTGTGTGTATGTATTTATTTATATATTCAAATTTTTTTCTTAATTAATCTTATTTTTATATTTTTAATTATATATATTTAATTTAATTATTTGAAACACTAGTTCTTTTTATATCTATTTATCTATATAATTATACTATTATATATATATATATATATATATATATATATATATTGAGATTTTTTCTTTAATTGTTTCTATATTTTCTCTTTATATTAATTTAATTGAGTTATATGTATGCCTAACCCTAAAACCCTAATCTTAAAGATCTGGACCTAAAATATGTATACTTTTGTACGCATGTGTATATAGATAGGTGTAAGTATATACGTGTATGTGTATGTGTATATATATTCACTCTGATTAAAATGATTAAAATTAAATCTATTTTTATATATTTAATCATATATACTTAATTTATTTCTTTAAAACACTAGTTCTTATCATATTTATTTATGTATATAATTATTCTATTATATATATATATTTATGTATATATTTAGATTTTTTTCTTAATTAATCCTATTTTTATATATTTATTTATATATATTTAATTATATATATTCAATTATATATATTTAATTAAATTATTTAAAACACTAGTGCTCTTTATATTTATTTATCTATATAATTATCTATTATTTATATTTATTTATTTATATATTCAAATTCTTTCCTTAATTTTTTTCTATATTTTCTCTTTATATAAATTTAATTGAGTTATATGTATGCCTAAATCCTAAAACCCTAATCTTAAAGATCTAGACCTAAAATATGTATATTTCTGTATGCATGTGTATCTACATGTATATATATATATTATATGTGTATGTGTATGTGTGTATATATGTTATGTAGGTGTTAAAACCCTAAAACCCTAATAAAGACTTAGACTTAAACCTAAAATACTAAAACCTAAATAATTAAACACCTATAAAAATCTAAAAACCTAATCATATTTTATATATATGTTTATTTATATATTCAGATTATTTTCTTATTTTTTTCTTTATTTTTTCTTAATATAAATGTAATGAGTTATATGTATGCCTAAACCCTAAAACCTTAATCATAAATATCTAGAACTAAAGTATGTATATTTCTGTATGCAGGTGTATATACATGTATATATGTATTATATGTGTATGTGTTGTATGTGTAAATAGCCGAAAAACCCTAATCCTATTTTTATATATTTGATATTAAAAAAAACTTCAAAATCAAAAATTTATATATTTAATTATATAATTTAATTAAAACACTAGCTTATGTGTGTGTATATATGTGCATGTGTGTATGTATGTGTGTGTGTGAATGTATGCATGTGTGTATATGTGTATGTGTGTCTATGTATGCATGTGTGAGTATATGTGTATGTGTGTGTATGTATGCATGTGTGTGTATGCATTCATGTGTGTGTGTGCAAGCATGTGTGTATGTATGTGTGTGTGTGTGTGAGTGTATGCATGCATGTGTGTATATGTGTGTGTATGTATGCATGTATGTGTGTATATGTGTGTATGTATGCATGTGTGTGTATGCATGTGTGTATATGTGTATGTGTGTGTATGTATGCATGTGTGTATGTATGCATGCATGTGTGTACTATGTGTATGTGTGTGTATGTATGCATGCATGTGTGTATGTATGCATGCATTTGTGTATGTATGTGTATGCATATGTGTATATGTGTGTGTGTGTGTATGTATGTGTGTATCCATGTGTGTGTATGCATGTGTGTGTATATGTGTGTATGTATGCATGTGTGTACATATGTGTGTGTATGTATGCATGTGTGTACATGTGTGTGTATGCATGTGTGTGTGTATATGTGTGTATGTATACATGTGTGTACATGTGTGTGTGTGTGTATGTCTGCATGCATGTGTGTATATCTGTGTATGTATGCATGTGTGTACATATGTGTGTGTATGTATGCATGTGTGTACATGTGTGTGTATGCATGTGTGTATATGTGTATGTGTGTGTATGTATGCATGCATGTGTGTATATGTGTATGTGTGTGTATGTATGCATGCATGTGTGTATATGTGTGTATGTATGTATGTATGTGTGTATGCATATGTGTATATGTGTGTGCATGTATGTGTGTATGCATGTGTGTGTGTATGTATGCATGTGTGTATGTATGCATGTGTGTATGTAAGCATGTGTGTATGTATGCATGTGTGTATGTATGCATGTGTGTATATGTGTATATATGTGTATGCATGCATGTGTTTATGCATGTGTGTGTGTATGCATGCATGTGTGTATATGTGTGTATGCATGTGTATATGTGTGTGTGTATGTATGTGTGTATGCATGTGTGTGTATGTATGCATGTGTGTATGTATGCAGGTGTGTATATGTGTATATGTGTGTATGCATGTGTGTATGTATGCATGCATGTGTGTATGTATGTATGTATGTGTGTATGCATGTGTGTGTGTATGTATGTGTGTATATGTGTATGTGTATGTATGTGTATGTATGTGTATGTATGCATATGTGTATATGTGTGTGCATGTATGTGTGTATGCATGTGTGTGTGTATGTATGCATGTGTGTATATTTGTATGTGTGTGTATGCATGCATGTGTGTATATGTGTGTGTATGTAAGCATGCATGTGTGTATATGTATGTGTATGTAAGCATGCATGTGTGTACATGTATGTGTGTATGTATGCATGTGTAAATGTGTAGATGTGTGTGTGTGTATGTATGCTCTATTTTCCTATCTCTGTCTTCCCTTCTTTCATCATTCTTTATCTCTCACTCTCTCTCTCTCTCTTTATCTCTCTCTCTCTCGTCAAATTTTTTTTTGAAAGCAACAATCAGATAGTCTTTCTACATATGTGATTCTTGTACAAGTGGGCCAAAAACTACTAGAAAGTCTAGTTACATACATGTTTATCTATTGCACAGACTCATGCTGCTGAATGCGGACAACTAAAATCATTTAAAAACATTGTCCTTCTCCACATGTACTGCCTTTCATAGCATTATAACTCCAGCTCTATCTCAACTCTTGTTATGAAATGCTATACATGCCAAAATGCAACTCAAAAATCCTATAACATAGATCATGTAAGAAGAGAGCTTGCTCTGCTTCATCCATCTATTCAGCTGATCAACAATCTAGTTGTGAGATTTTACTCTTGATGTGTCGAATATTCTACTGGAGTTCCCATGAGAGCGGTACTAAACATTCCAGAGGCAAAATCACTATGTACTTTGCAGATGCTATACAAAAACTAATCAATATTACATATCTTATTCCCCATTGAAGGTTTTCAAACATCTCTATAAACTTGTGTACAAGACCAATCATTTCGGAGATTGAGCACCAAGCAGCCAGTTCATACTACCATGCACATGCTGATGCCTTTGTCATTGCTATGACAAACTCTATGAAACTCATCTAACCATCCCCATCTGTGTCGAATTTTTCAAAGATCTCTTTTAGATCACTTATCTGTTGTTTATTTAATAGTTTTTTCTTCATGACCCTCTTGAATATAGACAAGCATAAGCCACAGTACTCTCTAGCAAACCAAGCCCCAGGATTCAAGAAGTGTCTTAGTAGGCGCTATTTCTGCTATTAAATTCAGAAAAGAAGGATTTCTCGTGCTTTAATATGCTGCAACAACGGTACTTAAGCAAATTCTAGGAGAGGATAAATGCTTTTAGTGGCCCAAGTTTCTATGCTGCAACATTGAAAGTGATGATGCCACGGAGGTGACGCACCAAAAAATCACCTGCTGTGAGACAATTGTCTTCACATAATGTACAGGAAGCTCTGCCATCGCTCGATCGAAACCATTTCACTATCGAATGGAAAACAAAAGAAGCATTGGTGATCTATGATTTTGGGCGCAAATTACCTTCCGCAGGACAATGATGTGCACTTATTCTACAAGAAGCTCTACTATCGCTCATCGAGACTGTTTCGCTTTTCATATGGAGAACATAAGAAGCATTGGTAAAATATGGGTTTGATGTTGAACTCTTCTACATGTACCACAGGCAAATAGCAAACAACATGTGCCATTCAATTGATTAGCCTTCCCCCCTTCCGCATAGCTTCCTACTTGTGGCCCTCTTCCATTTCTTCTCTTGACTCTGTGGACTGACGCCTAATTCTCTCTATTTCAGCCTGTTTTGCTGGTCCAACGTACTCGAGAAGATGGAATTCCTGGAAAGCCTTTTTTTTTCCTCCCAAGCGGTAGACTCTATTCTCCTACTCCATGCCAGCTTCCTTTCCCCCCTCCCCCCTAGCTTTTTTTCGGCACCGCCCGAGTATTTTTTTTTTTAACACAAATCTCGCAGCATATGTGGTATATGCTCCCAAGGGAATGCATGCGGGCCGCCCCCCTTTTCCTACGCAAGTGCCTTCCTCCTTCTGGAATGGAGTTTTCCCTTCTTCCCTTCCAAATGGATTCTACCAAAAACTGAAAAAAAAACACGAGCGACCAAATATTTTGGTCTGACCGTTTTGGTATTATCAAAATTTTGAAGCATAGCAATCTTCAAACTCTATGATAATAAATGAATGCCTTTCATTTGCACAATAAACCGAACATTCAACAAGAAAATAAACTCCTTCTGTCAATGAGGAATGGACATATGTTCCTCCACAATACTCCATTATTAAGTGAGGGAGTTCCACGAAAAGCAGAACAAGAATGATCTTTGTGAAGTTTGAAAATCTTCACGAGAGCGCACCACTTACCAAGATGTGAGATCTAAACCGAGAGAGAGTGTTTGTGTGTAGAGAGAGAGATCTGTGTGTGTGTGTGCACAAGACAATGCAGGTCGCAATTCGGTTCACGCGTGCAAGCTTGACAAAAGACAAACAGTACTCAAACACGCGCAAAAATGTGAAGTTTTGCTCTCGGGCTCTCGGTATGTTTAAAACACGGCCTCGGTATGGGCGTCGGTTTATTTAGTAAATGCTTAAGATCCTATTGGTCTATTTTGATTAGAACTTCAAAACCCATAAGGTAATGTTTCCAAATTTCTAAAGCACGCACAATAGCCAAAAGTTCCTTACATATGTACTATAATTCTTTTTAGAAGGTTTAAGTTTCCACTTAAAGCAATAGAATGGTCATTTTGCATTAATAAAACACCTATACCTAAGCCACTAGCATTTTCAACTACATGGAAAGGTTGTGCTTTAATTCGGAAACAGGTGCATGAGAAAGTGCATGTTTGAGTTTTTAAAAGATTAGTGTTGTACTAATCCCCATGCAAATTTTAAGTTTTTCTTCAATAGTAATGTGAGTGGAAGTGATAAATAAGAAAAAAAAAACTTTTACAAACTTCCTATAAAAACTAGTTAACCCTAGAAAAGAGCGTACATCATTCACAAATTGGGGTACAGGCCATTTTGCAATTACTCTGATTTTCTTTGGATCTACATGAACCCCTTGACTAGAAATAATATGGCCTAAATACTCTAGTTCGTTTTGAAAGAAATAACTCTTCTCTGGATTGGCATAAAATTTATTTTTTCATAATAAATTAAAGAGAGCTACTAAATGATTTTCATGGTCATTATCATTCTCACTATGGTCAAGTATATCATCAAAGAACACAAGAAAAATAGCTTGGCACTCAAGAAAAATGTTATTCATCATGTGTGCAAATGTAGGAGGTGCATCGTTCAGTCCAAAAGGCATTACCATGAATTCAAAGTGATCAGTCTAAGTTCTAAAGACAATCTTATAAATATCATTTTGTGTCATTCATATTTGATGATAACCCGATTTAAGATCAATTTTGCTAAAGATACGTGCTCCACGAAGTTTATATAGCAAATCATCTATCCCAAGAATAGGATATATGTTTTTAATTGTGATCTTATTGAGTTCTCTACTATAAATGCACATCCTAAAAGTCTTGTTCTTATTCTCTACAAAAAGAACAAGTACTCCAAAAGGAGAAGAACTAATTCCCATAAGCCCTTTGTGAAGTAGATCCTTGACTTGATTAGCTATTTCGCGTTGATGTAAAGGTCCATGACTATAAGGTGCTTTATGGGGAGGAGAACTACCATGAATTAATTCTATACTATGGTCAAAAGATCCCTTAGAACGTGGTAATAACATCATAGGAATACAAAGGATCAATTAAGAATGTTTGTTCATCTATGTATGGACCTATTCAAATTTTAATGTTATGCACTGCACTTTTAACATTATATCTATTTCCTTGAAATGCAGCCTTAAGTTTATATATAGAATGAAGTGGATGTAATTGAAGATCTTGCACTAGTGTATAATAAATAAATTCATGTGAACTACCATCGTCATGTAAAATATTACAAATTTTACCATTAATAGTACCTTGCATGCAAAGTAAAGAATGACCAAAAATTTCATTTCCCAAGGTACATAGATCGTGTTCCAATGCTTCTTCGGTCCAATCAGGTTGGGTGTCTTCATGAACCACCTCCATGTTGTGTAAATTGAGCTCTGATAGGCTTCATGTCATTAGTTTGCACCCTCCATTTAGCTTTAGTATGACCAAAATTACCATAATTCCAACAAGTTATATGTGGCCTCTTTTTTTGAGCAAGTAGTTTGAAGGGTTGGAGGTTTGGTAGTTTTGAAGGGGGTTGTGCTGGGTACTCGAGGGAAATTGGATTGAAGAGGGCATTGAAAATTAGGTGGGCATTGAAACGTAGGTGGGTGCTAAAGAGTAGGAGAAGAGAAATTAGAACAGGATGCTTGAAAGGAAAATTGGGCTTGATTGGTGGTTGTCGTTGACACATTTGTTGCAAGCAAATGCACTTGGTAATGGACCAAAACTTGTTCTTAGCATCATGTGCAAATGAAATAGCTTCATACAGGGTCCTAGGATGTAGGGTGTTGAGCCTAGCTAGGATTCCCATCTCCAAACCATCTTCAGACTTTCATTGCAAATTATCTTCAAGAATCCTTTCAAGTTAACAATTAAGTAGTAGTTGTTGCCAAAAACTTTTGGTGTAGGTAGATAAACAAGAGTAGCCAAATGATAGCGGAATTGGTAAAGGAACTTGATAAAAAATCTTGATACACGAATTTGATAATCCAACTGAATTCAAAGAGTGAATAGTGAGCACAGTGAGCACAAGGGGTATAGTGGGTATAGTGAGTATAATGAGTACAATGAGTATAGTGAGCACAATGAGCATACCAAGCACAAGGAGTACAATGGGTACAGTGAGCATAATGAGCACAGGGGGCATAGTGGGTACAGTGAGTACAATGAGCACAATGAGCACAATGCACAATACCAAATTGAAAACACTCATAAAAATAAACGGAAAAACAAAAAAAAAACAAGATTCATAAATAAACACTTGCAAATGAGATTGATAAATAAAAATTTGGACCAATTAGTTGAGATAGTTGCCAATTGACGAGTGGGCACCACGAATCCCGATTTAATGCCCATACATCTACCTCCACAGATGTACCTTGGCTCTGATAGCACTATTGATAAGATCCTGGACACTCAGTGAATAGAAAGAGAAAAGAGAATTGACACTAAATTGGGTACAATCTACCCCCACATACTCTAATGGACGAGTCTATCAAAGTATGTGTATTTATAGGTATTTATCATTATGTTTTGAATAGAAAGTACATGAGGGCACCACTTTGAAAAGCATGCATTTACAAAAATACGCTTTATTTACAAAATCTTCCCTTTTCAATGGATCTACTATTTATACAAAAATGTTACTTTCTAAAACGATCTATTATTTTACAGCAACTCAAGAAGCTATGTGAATCAAAACCTTGTATACAAATTTATGTCTCAAGTCTTCTATTCCTCATATTTTTGAGATTAAATTAGCTCACTCCACCTTACAACTAATCCAATCTTATGCTAGGACCAAACATATAGAAGTTAACTATCACTATGTGAGAGAAAATATCACAAGTAAAGAGGATGAACTCTCATACATATCTACGCATCAACAATGTACAGATATCATGACCAAGGCATTAGAGGGAGTAAAGTTAAACACATTCAAGGCCATGATTGGACTATATGAAGTATTGAGGGATGGAATACTCAAGCATTAGGCTTGAGGGAGAATAGTTGGTGCATGGAGCAAGCCTAAGAGCTTAGCTTAATGCATATTGGAATTCTCATAATTTTGGTCTGAACCTTTTTGGTATTATCAAAAGTTTGAAGCATAGCAGTCTTCACACTCTATGATGACAAATGAATGCCTTTCATTTGCACAATAAACAGAACATTCAACAAGAAAATAAACTCCTTCTGTCAATGAGGAATGGACATATGTTCCTCCACAATACTCCATTATTGAGTAAGGGAGTTCGAGGAAAAGCAAGAAAATCCTTTATTTGGAGTAGCCACCCACTCTCTGAATTCATGTCGTGTGGGCATGTCTAAATCCTCTAAATAATACTCTTCTCTAAGCAGATTCTTAAATTCACTCCATGTATGGGATCGCTCTTGAAGAGCATAAATGCTATGTTTGACACTAGGCATTACCATCCTTGCAAATTCACTAAGCTTCATAGAAGCAGATACTCCATAAAAGTCCATTTTGGTATCATAAATTTGCAAGAACTTGGTTACATCTCGGCCATTAAAGAATCCACATTCTTTTGAGATTGCCTCTAGGGCTCTCATCACTCCATCACTATTTGTGGAAATCCTCTAGGATTCAATCAACACTTGAAGTAAAGTGCTCATGGTTCTTGGATCTAAGCGTAAAGCCTCCATCATGGTCAAATTTTGGTCAAAACTCAAAGTCTTAGTCAAACTCAATACTCAAGCCCTCAAATTCTCATCCTCAAGTCTCTCACTCTAATAGTCAACTCAATTCATGTCAAGCTCAATCTCAAAGTAAGCTCAAAGTACACTCAAAGTAAAATCCATCCCCCTCTGCGTTTCATGTCGGGTTCACTCATGTGATCGGATTCTTGCGCGCTTAGGGGTGCACACAGAGTGCTTCTAGCAAAACCCAAGTACGATGGAATCTCAAAGAGAAAACTATATTCACAGACATTTTAAGGAGTTCAAAATCAAAGATTTGGCATATAATTTAAAGCTTTGGAGATTCTCGTCTTAACTTGAAAGTTATGTCAATAAGCATTAGCAATTAATTTATATCTCAACCAAGTGCCCTTCAATCAAAATATCTTATCAAACCTTTTAATGTTTAGTTCAAGGATGTAGCGCACAAAAGTGAAAGAAATACAAGAACGAAAACTCTTCTATGCTAAACACATATGCATGTTGACATAACGTCTATGACATAACGTATTCCATGATCTAAGAGGCCTTAACAACCTATAGGCTTGAAGTTCAATTTATATGGAAAAATTCTCAATCGGTACCTATAATCAACGTGTAAGTCATTACGTAAGTTCATTTGACGAAGACAAGAAAATCCTTGCAGAGCAAAGTTAAGTGAAAGTTTATTACCTCAACATTTGTTCTGAACATTACTGAATGATTTGTGCATAGAAATCAACCAGAAATTTAGAACTCATACAGTGAATATATCATATGCACATATATGTTTTGAATAGAAAATACATGAGGGCACCGCTTTGAAAAGCATGCATTTACAAAAATCCGCTTTATTTACAAAATCTTCGCTTTTCAATGGATCTACTATTTATACAAAAATGTTGCTTTCTAAAACGATCTATTATTTTACAGCAACTCAAGAAGCTATGTGAATCAAAACCTTGTATACAAATTTATGTCTCAAGTCTTCTATTCCTCATATTTTTGAGATAAAATTAGTTCACTCCACCTTATAACTAATCCAATCTTATGCTAGGACTAAGCATATAGAAGTTCACTATCACTATGTGAGAGAAAATATCACAAGTAAAGAGGATGAACTCTCATACATATCTACGCATCAACAATGTACAGATATCATGACGAAGGCATTAGAGGGAGTAAAGTTAAACACATTCAAGGCCATGATTGGACTACATGAAGTATTGAGGGATGGAATACTCAAGCATATTAGGCTTGAGGGAGAACAGTTGGTGCATGGAGCAAGCCTAAGAGCTTAGCTTAATGCATATTGGAATTCTAATAATTTGTGAAGAAAAAATGTATATCCATTTGTAGCATATGCTTGAAGTTCTCAAAGATTGAAAGTGTTAGATTATCTCAAAGAAAGATAAATGAGATAATTGTAGATATTCTCATAGATGTATTAGGAGCTAGATCCATGAATCTATCTTGAATTCAAAATTCAAATGAGCTCCTAGAAATAAGGATCTCTTTTAGATGACATTCCTAACAATAATCAAGTTCATAAAGATGACTATATACTAAATGATTTGAGTTATGAAAGAGAGATCTAGAGCTGATAATCATACTCTCATTGAGTTTTTCTTTTACTATCTCAAAGTAAGAGAAGTCTTGCACACTTTATTTGTATCATATTTCCATTATCAATATATGTTATACTTCATTTCCATTGATTTACAAATCTCTATCTACTGTTACAACAATTTGAGTGACTCTATCAACTTCTCAGAGTCATTTCTATGAGAAAATAATTTTGATTTTTTCACTTATCCATAGTTCGCACAAGCATGTCTACAAGGTTTCATTATTATTGGATATATGGATGTTGAGATATGAGTGATTATATGTGATAGGATATGTGCATTAGCTCCGTCATTTAAAGTCGGGTTTACCCCCAAGATTTCTTATATACATTGCTCTATGTATGGTCATCCTAAATCCATAAGATAACTTGGTATAGGTTTCTTAACACTTTAAGTGAAGGCATGCAAAATGTCTATATAAAATTGCTATCACTTTGTGAGCACTAAGCAAAATACGAAGAACTTTCTTCCACAAATAAAAGTTTCTCAAGATATTTCCAACTCACAAATGATCTATTTTAATACAAAACTTTGTGAATGATGCTTGTTGGAGTTAGACGTCTCCGGAAGCACGCAAACAGCACAAGGAAGAAGAAGAAGCTTGGAGCACAAACACACAATATTGAATGTATTACTAGAGAATGTACAAAGATAAGTAGCCCATTAGGGCAATACGCGAATATACAAGACGGGGAAAAAAAACCTCCTAAAGAGGGAAAAAAGTGCCCCGGCGGTCCTAGTGTGTTCACACACATCACTACCTAAATATATCAACAAATCCCCCATGGGAGTGATGCGGTGAACAAGGAGCTGGCACTCATGTATAAGGAAGTTCCAAACTATGTGGAAATCACTCCACAAAAGGAAGTAAGCCCAAAGCCTTGCGGAAAGCTTCAAACTTCTCCCTAGGCAGAGCCTTCGTGAAAAGGTCTGCAATGTTCTCCTGTGTGGGCACATATGCCAAGCTGATCTCCCCAGCAGAGAACCTCTCCCTGACATAGTGATAATGCACCTCAATGTGCTTAGTGCGAGCAGAACACAGGGTTCCTCGCAACTGCCAATGCGCTCTGACTGTCAGTGAAGATGGTGGTGGTAGAAGACTGGCCAACACCCAAATCAGCCATAAGGTGTCTGAGCCACACACACTCAATAGTCGCTATGAAAGCTGCCCTATACTCAGCGTCACAACTGGAAGTGGCCATAGTAGGCTGCTTCTTGCTCAACCAAGATATACATGAGCTACCAAGCATGAAGCAAAAACCACTGATGGACACACGAGTGTTTTTGCAACCAGCCTTCCAATGCGTGACTCCTGGGTAATGCATAAACCTGCTCATCTGTGAGACAGCAAACTGAATATCTGGCCGAGTAATGCATAAGTAAATCAAGCATCGAACAGCCTGCTGATAGAGAACAGCATCAAATGCATCTCCAGCATCATGAAGACTCAATCACAAACCTGTCTCCATAGGAGTGGCAATAGGCTTACAGTCTTTAAGGCCAAAATGCTGCAATAATGTGTCAATATATTTCGTTTGACACAAAGCCATTTCACCATCAACTTTCATAAACTGAATGCCCAAATAGTGATGCAAATGCCCCAAATCAGACATCTGAAATGAGGCATGCAAATCAGCTTTGAAATCAGCAATATGCTTCTCAATAGGACCAGTGAGCAGCATGTCATCAACATAGACAACAATGATCAGAAGCACATCATTAGCACGCTTAACATATAAGGTGCTTTCAGTAGGACTATTCTCAAAACCATCTGCAACCAGATAGGCATGTATTTTCTCATACCAAGCACGTGGTGCTTGCTTTAAACCATATAATGCCTTCTTTAACCTGCACACCTGGTTTTCATGCCCTTTCTGCACAAAGCCACGGGGCTGGAAAACATACACTTCTTCATGCAAGTCACCATTCAGAAATGATGTTTTAATGTCCAACTGATGTACATTCCAACCATGATGGGCTGCAAGTGCACAAATGCTCCGAACAGTAGTCATACGGCATGTAGGTGCAAAGGTCTCATCAAAATCAATGCCTCTTTCTTGCGCATAACCCTTTGCAACAAGCCTAGCCTTATACTTGTCCACTGTACCATCAGGTTTACGCTTCAGCTTGTATACCCACTTAGTGCCAATGGCCTTCTTGCCAGGAGGCAAGTCACATAAAGGCCAAGTACCATTCTTCATTATAGCATCATATTCAGATTGCATAGTAGCCATCCAATTTTCTGAATTATGTGCTTCATCAAACGAAACAGGCTCATTCTCATCACAGAGACTAGATGCAGCCATAGCATAGCAATCTGATGCAAAGGAGGCACTATGAGAGCCTGAACGAGTACGATATGACAAAGGTGCATTTAATTTGCTATCACGCAAAGTCTGCACCAGCCATTTTGGCATAGTTTTTGCCTGCTCAATATCAGCTCTCTCATCCACAAGTGCATCGTGTAAATCTGCATCAGAAATAGAATGATCTGCATCATCATATGAAACCTGCAAAGGTTGAGAAGGTGCCTGATTAGGACCAGCACTAGATTGTCCACTTGTAAAAAGAGGCATCAATGTATCATACATGTCTTTGGAGCTAATAGATGTCTCCTTAGTACATGAAAGCAATGGCCGAATAGCATCTTCCACAAAGACAACATCACGGCTAACCAAAATGCGTTTAGTCTGTGGATGATACAGACGATAGCCTTTACTTCCAGAACTGTACCCAACAAAAATACATTCTACTACCTTATCATCCAATTTTCTGCGATGTTGTTCAGGCACTAATGCATATGCCAAACAACCAAAAACACGTAGATGAGCAATAGATGGCTTGCGGTCATGCCAAGCCTCATATGGAGTGATAGGCTATAGCGCTTTAGTGGGACACCTGTTCAGTACATATGTTGCACACATGACAGCCTCAAGCCAGAAACTATGTGGTAAAGCCTGACTCTTGACCATGCACCTCGCCATCTCCAAGAGTGACTTGTTCTTTCGTTCAACAACTCCATTCTGTTGAGGTGTATACGGCACTATACACTGGTGTTTTATCCCACATTCAGCCAGAAATGCACTAAAATCAGAAGACATATATTCCCCCCCTCGATCAGAACGGAGGGTGCCCATTTTACATGCTGACATATTTTCAGCCAAAACCAGAAACTGTTTAAAGCACATGAACACTTCGGACTTTGCTTTGAGTGGATATACCCATGCATGCCTAGAAAAATCATCAATGAAAGTCACGAAGTAAAGGTAATTCCCAAAAGAGGGTGTCTGCATAGGACCACAGACATCACTATGTACAAGCTGCAATTTCTGCGTAGCCCAAAGTGAACCATCTTTTGGAAAGGAGGAACGCTGCATTTTGCCCAAAATACAGCCTTCACATACATGTTTTCCAAGTGCATCAAGCTTGGGTAAAGAAGGCACCATATCAGATTTCTGCAGGCGTAGCAAACTAGCGAAATTCAGATGACCAAAGCATGCATGCCAAAGCTTTGCATCTAACATAACCTGAGAATCATGAACCGCACATGCCGAATCATTCATAGATCTTTCATAGTCTATGAGCTTATACAGCCCACGACATAGAATGCCAGAAGCAATAATAACATCGCCATTTGACAGATCATGAACCATATATTTGTCATCAACAAATTTCACAACCAAGCCGATCTTGGCTAATGCAGAAACTGATAACAGATTCTTCTTGATCCCTGGCACAAATAAAGCATTTGACAAGGTGAAAGAACTACCATGAGCAGTAGTCAGAATGATCTTACCAACTCCCATAACAGGATAAGAGGAGTTGTTGGCGCATGTGACAATATTCCCTGTAGGGGCAGGCTCGAGTGAAGAGAAGGAACTGTGCTGTGAGGTAATATGTTTGGTCGCCCCATTGTCAAAGTACCAAACATCTGAGTCCACTGCAGACATGCACTACTCATGAGAAGATGGGTCAAAACTACAAACAGTAGTAAACGCCCATTCTTCTTCCTGCACAAGATTAGCAGACTCTATTTTTGGTGTAGAGGCTTCTACAACAACCATTCCAGCCTCCTTTTTCTTTGCATCTTTTGCAGCCAGTTTTGGACAGTTCTTTATGATATGATCATTCCCTTTACAGTACTTGCAAAACAATTTCTGCTTTTCTAATTTCTTCTCATCGTTATCCTGGTTCTTCGAATGTGCAGCATTTGCAGATTTCTGCTTACTAGTAGAAGAGCTCCATTTTCCTTTGCCCTTCTCACTAGCCATGAAAGCTTGATCTGCAATACACATAATGGACCTGTTCTACCTGGACTGATCTTCCTGCAACAGAACAGAAACTAACTCCTCAAATGATAAGGCATTCGGATTGCCTTTCATCATCAACCGAAGAGTAGAAGCAAAACTCTGATATGAATCAGGAAAACCATTTAGAACGGTCTGCACAAGTGAGCTATCTGGTATAACCTCATCAGCAGAAATCAATTGTTCCTTCAAATCTTTGATCTTTGTTAGAAAACTGTCCATAGAATCACCTTCATTCATGTGCTCACTCTCGAACTGTTTTCGGAGGTAAGCAACATGATCCTCATTCCTAACTTGGTACAATGTGGTAAGTGTATCTCAAGCATCCCTAGCTGTTCTGCAAGAGCGAATATGAGGAATAATAGCATATTTGATAGACAAAGCTATCAATGCGTGTGCCTGGGCATCTCTGCCATCCCAACGAATCTGCTCTACAGTAGGTGCAATAGAAAGAGCAGCACGAACAGGAATCTGCGGAATATCATTTTCAACACCATCTTCATCAGCTTAAACACCTGTATTTGCAGTACCTCCCATTATAGGTGTAACAGGACGTCTTTCAACACCCTGCACAATGTTCCACAATCCTTTTGCAACCAAAACATGTTGCATCATATAAGCCCATAATGGGTAGTTGGTACCATCCAACTTGTCCTCAATAGCCAACATACGGAATACATCACTGCTTTCAGCCATGGCCGGTGACTAAAATACCTTGATGTAGAAAATTGATTGTATCTCAAAAAGTTGAACAGAACTGCCCAGACGAGTTCTGCTAGACCTATAGCAGACTTCGAGACGCTTAAACTGGCGAACAGAAACTGGTATATATTTTTGGCACAAAAAGACGAAATAGCCTACACAAGCACTGTGATAGTGCGTTCGGAGGCCGAAACGAGCTCAGATCGTGATTTTGGCACCACACAGCGAAGCTATTTTGATCTGGGAAACACCCTGAGTATGCTCACCAAAATTTGTACGATTCTGAGACTGCAAACGGAGGAGTGTCGACGGCACCCTAGATGAAGCGATGACCTGCTCTGATACCAATTGTTGGAGTTAGACGTTCGCGGAAGCACGCGAACAGCACAAGGAAGAAGAAGAAGCTTGGAGCACAAACACACAATACTGAATGTATTACTAGAGAATGTACAAAGATAAGTAGCCCATTAGGGCAATAGGCGTATATACAAGCCGGGGGAAAAAAACCTCCTAAAGAGGGAAAAAAGTGCCCCGGCGGTCCTAGTGTGTTCACACACATCATTACCTAAATATATCAACAATGCTCCAACTTACTTTTGTGATTTAAGTGCATATATTGCAAGCTTAGTGAGTATACAAAGTGCCTCTAAAGTTAGAAAGGCTAGTCTTGAGCATGATTTTTTTCAAGACAATCTCATCTCCACATCCTATCCATCATCCTCTTCACACAACTCTAGAGATAATGATGAAGCTGAAATCTGCAAGAAAGCATTGAAAACACATAAAATAATAAAACACACAATCCATATCTCTCTCTCTCGATCTCTCTCTCACACACACACACAAATGAGGGGAATGAGGGGGAATTAGGTGTAGATATGCCCAAAACTCTTTTTTTTTTTTGGCGAGGATTAAGGTGGATGGCTATGATGGATGGAGTTCTTAGGGATAATGATGGAGTTGTAAATAAATGGAAGATGGAAAACAAAACAATAAAAATTTACCTATCAAAGGTTCCAACATCAGTACTCTATGCTCTTACCATCACATGTTTGTCCTCGAGCTATGCTACTCAGCAATGGCACCAAATTTGGTGTCACTCTAGGACAATGGTGATTACCAAGGTCAATGAGCTCCACCTCATTATTTTCAATCTACAAAGCTATGAGAGTATATGAAAATCTTGAGTGATTGATTTGAGTGAAGGTATAGGTCAGAATCATGGAAGATGCACACACACATACACACACACACACACACAAGAAAGAGACAAAGAGAAAGAACAATAGATTGTAGATTACTCTAATTAGCAAAGCTCTCAATGCTCATACAATCTTGCTTTCCCCAATATGATTAACCTCCAAGATGAGCTCTCTTGCTCTATTTATAGCTTTTTTCTAGTTTTGGCCGGTTTTAGACACCTATCCAACATAGTTAGAAATTATGTATTAAACCTATTTAAGGTGCTCAAATAACCTAAGCTGATTAAGGTCAAGGACTCCTGAGATTGCACAAAAATGGAGCACACGTTTACAAAATTCAGTTTTTGTGTGCAAAGGACTAGTGATCAAAATCACTTTTTTGTATTAAGATCTATGAATTACCAGTCTTAATATTGATCCTCAAATTTGAGTGGTTCATCTTGATTTACATACATCCTCGTGCTCCCTCTTCTCTGGCCTTGGCCTTGAGTGCAAAAAAACACATTTATATACCATATGATACTTTGAGATGTTACGTAGTCCAAGCAGATTTTGATCTTTACTAATTTGTTTTAGGGCTCGATCTCCAATGTGAGCCAGTATTTTATGCCAAACCTCTAATTGTGATAGGTTTTGGGTTCCATCAATGAACAATGCTATGTTCATAGCCTCTTGGAGTTCAAAGATGAACAATGTACATGTCTTTTCTGCTTTAGTTATTTTCGTAAAACCTTGCTATGGATCTGCTACATATGATCCGTACTTTGTGAACTGCACCTACAATCCGTTCTCCACGACATCACTTACACTAATTAGGTTTTTAGTAATTCTAGGTACATAAGGAACACTGCTCAATCGATTCATATTACCATTGGATGTTTTTTACCTTTCGACTCTTCTCCCTAGGATGCACTGTTTCATTTCTTCTTTGAAATATTTTCTTATTCTTGGGGTCCTCCAAATCTCACAGTAATGCTTCATTCCGTGCTACATGATTTGAATATCCAGAATCTATATTGAACACATGCTCATTTGATTTACTTCTTTCACTTTCATTTCATAAGCAACAGTGAATCCTCTTGGAATTGATCACTAGTGTAGTTTTTCTAGTCACATTTTCTTTTGTAGCCTCCTTGATAAATGTTGTTGTATCCATTAAATTTTTTGTATCTGCCTATAGGAGCTTCATATCCTCCTTGTTTATGTCTTCTTCCTTTGTGATTCCTTAGGTTTTGAAACAATTCTCTATGATGTGGTTGGTCAATGCACATATGGCACAAGGTGAGGAGCTTCAAGATCTTCCCATGCCTTGTCTAATGGCTTTGCTTCTCCCTCTGGACTTTCTATCTCTATGTTCAAATCTAGCTTAGGAGGTACATCCTTCATCATCACAGTTCTTACCTTTTCCTTTGGCATCATTACTTTTACTTTTATTTAAGGGGCAGAGAATTGGTTACCTTTTTGTCTCTCACCATTCTTCATAAGTTTTCACTCATGAGTGAAGAGTTATCCCATGCATGTGTTGAGGTCTAGCACCCACATATCCATGTATAAGCCCATAGTAGTGGTGAATGCTTCCCATTTTTCATTAATTTTGATTCCATTGATGACTTTTATCACAATTTTTTATCATTTATGATCTCTATAATGCTTGCTAATTGGTAAGAAATATAGCTCAGCTCGGTGACAAAGACTGTAACTTTGCTTTGGCTGCTTCTTGAGAGATGTGAGCTCCATCCTTAATTGGTTCTTCCTTGCCTTGATGCTTGAAGATAAAAATGCTTGAGGTCATTCCAAGTCTCATATGATGTCTTACAGCTCCTTATATGTGAAAGTACAAAATAAGAGATAGATTGTAGAATGTATGGGCTTGCCAAAACATCATTTACACACCATGTGTTCAATCTTTCCTGCTCCTCTTGTGTTGATTCTCATTTGGGTACCTTGAGTACTTTCAAAACATTGAAGATGTTGGAAGATAAGATGAGCTCTTGATCATGCTTTATATGAGCTCGAGTAATCATTACATGAAGTTTAGTGGAATTATATATTTTCAATGTACCCAAGTTGTTTAAGTCTAATGGAGTTGATTTTTGAGAATTTGTGTTTCCTACATACATTTTCACCTCATAACGTTTTTGTAAAAAATTTACAACAACCTAGATACTTAGCTAATTTACTTCGAAGCATATCAAGGTTTAATAAAAATAGAACTCATGAGAGGTTGTGCATACGTATTATGTTTAGGTCCATGCGCAATAAGAACTCAATCTAAATACCCGAGAAAAGAGCTTTCGTGTATTTTAAACCAACTCCACAAACAAAGCATGGTTCAGATATAGGAAAATCAAATAATTGAAGTAAAAGACTAATTAATGCAAACATTCTATTCAATAATGTCTTGTACATTTCATTTTATAAGAAAAGGGATCTAAAAATTGAGCTTCATGGGAATCGGATTATCTTAGTCATTAGATCTAAGCAACACTTTGTTGAGGAACATAAGTGGGAATCCGAAATAGTAGTTTCAGCAAGCTTTAAATATATGGGCTACGGAGAGAAGCTGTTTTCAATTTATAAATGGGTTGAGAACAAAAACAACTCTAGGTTGAGGAAATCATGAAAGGAATGAGTCAAAGAGGATGTCCAACGGAATTGTCTTAGGAATTCAGAAACTGATTTGGAGTGCTGCATTTCTTTCTAATTTCCCCTTGTTGACCGGTGAGCACATTCAATTGACTCATTTTGATCATAGACTGTGAGAACTGCTGAAAGAAAAGGGGCTGATTTTGGGCATACAATTGTACAAGCTGCAAGGTATCGGAGGCATTTGTCAGTGCTGCATCAGTGTGGAAAATAGCCACCTTTGCTAGAATATTGTTAAAGTAGGAATTGTCGAAAAGATTTGGAGCTACAAAATCCAGATGTGTGGTTTGGCTTGCTTTAATGGGGTTGTTGGCCGGAAGACATATGCGTGATAAGTTGAGTGCGAATGCTGTATTGAGGTCAGTTGAAATTGTCGGTGTAATCTGCGGATCAACAAAGCGGCAATGTGCTCGACCGATGGTATCTCCGCCTGCAAATAAGATACAGAAGATTCATTAAAACCATTACATTTCCAACGATCCATTGATCGAAAGCACTCTCTGGTAGCCATGGCTGATAGTATCCAAAATTTATGCGTTACATTAAGAATAAACGGTATACTATGGAACTTCTTAAGCATCAGGAAGGATGAAAAGTGTGTGCATCATCTTTGATACCTCGATGAATATGTTAACAATATGTAATGTAAATAATGACTAGAAATCCATATATCGTTAAATAGAAAAGCAGACATTCCAATGAATAATGGTTTCATCAAATTCAACGACAATGAAGGCTCGCAAGTTGAAAGGTTGAATTACGTGAAATGAAAGCTGGAAAAGAGTAGAAGAAGGTATACTCGTGGTGGTAAGAGTAACACTAGCAATGGCAACACCAGTAACATTGGTAGAAGTGCTGTTACTGGTAGAAGTGCTGACAATTGTAGCATTTGGAGTAACAAGAACATTAGTAGCGGTAGAATTAGTACTAGTTGTGCTATTGAAAATGCTGAGAATTTCAGTACCATTGGTATTAGCAGGAATAACACTTGCAGCATTTGGAGTAGCAAAATCATTAGTATCAGAAATCATTTGTATTAGCAGAAATAAAACTTGGAAAAATCATTCGTATTAGCAAAATGATTGGTATTAGAAATCATTAGTATCAGAAATCATTAATAGTAACAAAATCATTAGTATCAGAAATCATTGGTATTCAGAAATCATTAGTATCAGAAATAATTGGTCTTAGTATCAGAAATCATTGGTATTGCTATAAGTAGTGCTATCAGAAATACCAAGTAATCGAAGTTGTTCAAAGGAGTGTTGAAGTACTTATAAGTAGTGCTATCAGAAATACCAAGTAATCGAAGTTGTTCAAAGGAGTGTTGAAGTACTAAAGTACTGTTGGATTAGTAGATCTAAAGAAAAGAGTAGCAATAGTAGTCGTAGAAGTGTTTACATACACAATGAGAGAGAGAGTACCCATGTTATTACCTGAAAGAGAGACAAGGTCTCTGCTGTCAAGACCATGGTTTTGGAAATTTTGCTTGAGGGCTGTGATGTTTAGAGTAGGCGGAGGCATGTTGTTTACCACAGTTTGATTAGAGGCTGCGGAGAGGCCGTCGCGCCGTCCTGTTCGCATGGGGATAATCGGCCCTCCTGACTGCAATGAGATGCACAGGCTCTAAGAAAAGATGAAGACGTCCAAGGATGGCGCACATAATACATTCGTCAGAAAACAACAGAATTTGGAGGCTTACCAGCTTTACCGCAATCTTCGTCGACAAGACGATGGTGTCGGCACAGGAGACGACACCTGGGCAAACAGCCTCAATCGCCGCTTTTATGGTATCCAGCGCCCTCAAAGAGGAAGCTCTGATGCTTGCATTGTTTGGAGTTGCAGTCACCTCTGTAGTTGGGCGTAGTAGAAGCAAAGATGCATCACATCCCTGTTTGGTTTGTAAGTTAGCAAAGCATAAGCGACAGAAGTTTGAGGAAAGGGAGGGAGTCGGAAGTATATCAACTTGCAACATTGCACAATTTTTGGGAGACAAGCGGTCGACCTTTATCTCACACTTATTTTTTTTAAAAATGGAGGTTCAATCAAAACCTATTCCCCGAGCTTTAACTTTGAAAGTCTAACTGTACAAGTGAATGGGCATAGTACTCGTAGGACTCCGTATCTCACAAAGAAGGGGTTAAACAAGGTTACAACATTACAACTCATTGTAATAGCCAAAGCTATACATATCCAGCTCGGGGCTTGAACTCTAGACCTTCGCCTCAAGAGGCCAAAGCTCAAATTGCACGGCTCGATGTTTGCATGATGATATTGAGGAGCATATCCATGTGTTTGCACTCTTCGATTGGGATGAATGTAGGACTTGCGATGTAGGGTTCTCATATCATCATAAGGTGTATGAGAATACGTGGAACATCATCGAAGTAAGTGTCTTGGCACGGGAGGGGCAGTGGTTTGGCCAATCATCACTTCGTGCGTGGGGTGCATGGGTACAAACCCTACGTTTTGCAAGGCATATCCCTAGTTGCCTATGGTAGGATGTCTTAACATCTTCAGGCTTGCGAAAGGACCTTGAATACCCTTTTGTGTACCCTTTGAAGCTCTAGCCTAGTGGGTCTTTGAGGTTTGCTAGACTCTAAGCCTTAACATCATTCGTTCTCCAAGTTCTACCCTAGTGGGTCTTTGAGCTTTGCTGGACTCAAGGTCTTCACATCAGTTGTTCCCAAGCTTTACCCTAGTGCACCTTTGGGCCTTAACATCATTCGTTCGGAAGTCTTTTCTCAAGCTCTACCCTAATGGGCCTTTGAGCTTTGTTGAACTCAAGAGCGTTAACATCATCCATTCCCAAGTTTTACCCTAGTGGCCTGGTGGTTGGGCCTCTCGCTTCTTGAGGCGGGGGCGAGGGTTCAACCCCTGGCAGCAACATGTAGGGACATATGAATCCCAGAAACTGTTGTATGTGGCTGTTGGCCACCGTTTGACCATCCCTGCGGTAGTTGTGACCGCCGTTCAACTCAGTCTTGTAAACCCCTGTTCTTGTGGGATAAGGGGGGTCCCATGGATACTATGCCTTTCCTTGTACAATTGCAATTTCAAAGTTAAAGTCCGGGGGAGTAGACCTCGACGAAACCTCCATTTAAAAGAAAAAAAAAAAGTTTTACCCTAGTGCACCTTTGATTTCTATTGACGGCTAGGATATTTCGTTCCCAATCTTTATTTTAGTGGGGCTTTGGGCTATGTAAATGTTACCATGTGAGGACTCTAACCCCTTCTTTGTCGGATATGAGAGATTCCATAGATACTAAGCCCGTCTTGACCTTTACTTTCATTCAATCCAATTAATTCGAACTAATGTTGACGCTATACTCTATGGCGATGGCGTTGACTATTACAACACATACCATACTCTATGGCGACGGTGACTATTATAAGTATGTCTACCTTCCCGAATCCCCATCATTAGTGCGATATAGAGTGCTACCTGCACGAAGCAGTCGTGGAACATGATACGCAGAATGCCGGCTGCCTGACCAATGTCCGCCTGGAGAATAACGCGGACCTGCTGCTCGATGACCGTCTCAACCTGAGGGCAAGAACTGCTGTAGAAACCCTCGGACAACCCGCCAGTTCCTGCTCCGGCGCCAGCGCCACCAGATCCACTGCCAGTATTGAAACCTCCGGCATTAGCGCCACCGCCCCGTCCGCCAGCGCGACTCGCTCCTCCGCCCGCTCGCCACACTTGCTGGTGAGCATCATCCCTCTCCGTTATCCCGACGCTACCGCGTTTAATTGCCGACAAAGACGGATTTTCCTTCATATCAGTACCGTCCTCACTCTCCGTCGCGGCCGCTAACATCGTTGGTATGCAGCCCATTGCAGCAGCACAGGCAACGAGCATTACTAAAATTGTGGGCATATCCATTATTTGCACTACCTCAATTCTGTAACTCCTCGATCCGAGTGCCTCGTCCGTTGTGAGAATTTCTCCTTCTGCTGTTCCTCCTCCTCGCTCTTGCAAATATGCATGGATTTATACAGCGGCGTCTTCTCCATTTCCAACCACTCCAACGGATGTCATCCAAACCTTTCTGGTGCTTTGAAACGGCAAGATTCTTCTCTGCATATACTTTCTCGCCGAATCGGTATGCCCCCCTCCAATGCAGATAGTCACTGGCGTAACGACCAAGCTGCCCTCCCACACAGATCAGACGCCGAATCATGTAAGTAGGTCTACGCACACGCAATCCAACCAAAGTCCACATGCTGCACAGCTACATGCACTATCCCATTTGTTTAGCCTTTACTCGAACCCCCCGTATGGGCTTAGTTCTTCTGATAGGAATATTTTCATGATCTTTTACTTGGAAACTTATCTCTGAGAAATGATTTTTTATATGTCAAAATCACATTGAAATCTGCTAGGTTCATTTATTACAGTAACTTTTTTCTTTTTAACAAAAGGAAGTTCGGCCTTAATCTCCCGGACCTTAATTAAAATAAATAAGAAAAGTTACAAGTGAATGGGATTAGTGCCCATGGGACCTCCCAAATCCCACAATGCAGGGGAGGAGTATGGCAAGCTAGAGGGCATTACAAATGAGGCGGACAAATCTATCATCTTCCTTATGTGGGATCCATTTGGGTTTCAACTTGTTGTTTTCGAGGAGATAAATACACTGATGTCTAAACGATGGAGATCTCTTATTTCGGGAGATTCTTTTACCTAGAAGAAACAAGGATTTCTCAATTGACCATTCCTTTGGAGTTTGGCCAAAATTGATAGCACATCGCTCCCTCCAAATCTTCCAAAGAGTCTCACCCCTGATGGCATTCCACAACTTGGATGAGCAGCCAACCGCCTCACCCAATAGCACCTGTTGCCAATTGAATTGGTTCGTGAGTCTCAAAACCTGCGTCACATGATGCCAGATAACACGAGACTTGGGGCAATCGAAGAACATGTGAACTAAATCTTCGATGCATCGATGGCAACGCTTGCACCATGGTGGCACACCACAAATTTTCTTAGCCCTTGCATTGGACCAGGTTCCCTTATGCAAGATTTTCCACATGAGAACGGACTTTTTGATCTCAATTAGGGGGTGCCAAGTAGACATGAAGTTTAATTCCCATCGAAGTTTGGTCGAAGAAAGGCACCAGCTCTTGTTAAGGGTGTGATGAACATCTAAGTTCTCTTGAAGCTCGGAAGTCTGGATAGCTTCTTACCATTTCTCCATTTGAGGCCCTCCAGGCAAGGAAGATCCTATCCGCAGAGAAGACGGGTAGTTGAGCGGTCCCACGCTAAATACCTGCCTTGAAGAAGATTCCATTCCTTGAGGGTAACTCTATGTCTCGGGTCTAAGTCTTCAAACCTAATCCACTGGTTGGTCTCTTGTTTCCAAAGCTGCTTCCACTATTTGAACCCCTTGTTCCATAACCGCTTTGCAGTTTGGAGGTTCCATGACTCCACCCCCCTAATGCCACTGGTCAAGAACCAGATAGAGTCCTCTTGTCTTATCCCAGCCACCCACTTCCACTCGTCACTGATTCTGATGAATTTTTTGGTCTTGTTCCAACTCTTCCATAAAGAATACACGAGGCTAGAGCCTTTAGGGGACACCAGGTGGGGGGAGAACAAAAGTGTGAGAATCCCTATGTCCTTCCAACCAGGATGGCCAACTAAGGTAAGGTCTTCCATGTTGAAAATCAAGTTAGCCCAAGAGGACTCTCTCTTGCTCCAAGCCTTGATAAGCCACTTTGCCGCCAGCTTGTCAGCCAACCCAACGATATCCAAAATGTCATGAGGAAGGAGATAAGGAAGACAGCTCACACACACACTCTCACTCTCAAGGAGAAGCACACACACAGATTGAGGCAAGGAAGAATGATCTTCTTCTTCTTCTTCTTCTTCTTCTTCTATTACATAAAAACGAATCTACAAGAATGACCTAAAAGAAGAATACAATAAATGCAATGTATAAAGACCAGTGTCCTACTTTACCACAATGATAGCATGTTATACCTTTATGAGAATTGTAGGAGCCCGGGCCTCTTCCTCTACTTCTACCTCGACCTCTTCCTTGTGTGTTGGCATTTGATGCATCCTTTTTGTCTTCCGAATTGTTTTGATTGTAGTTGGAGTTGTTGTGACCTCTTCGTTTTCCTCTTGAGCTTCCTCTTGAGTTCCTTCATTTACCTCGACCAGCATATAACATTTGGTTGTGGTTGTCCTTTCCTTTGGGGCAACCAAAGGTAATCTCTTCTGTGAGAAGATGAGAGATTAGTTGTTCAAAATGTGGATATGCATCTTTCAAGTTAATGGAAGTTATAAAAGGCTTCCATCTTTCATCTTCTCTCAATCCATTCAGAGTATAACACACAAGATCTTCGTCTTCAACCATTGTGCCAATAGAAGCTAAAGCATCACTTAGCTCCTTAATCTTCAAATTATATTCAACTATGGATTGACTCGAACTTTCCTTGATTGTGTTCAGCTCATTCTTGAGTTGAAGTTTCCTAGCTTTGGTATTTGTTCAATACATCCTTTCAAGAGCTTCCCAAGCATCCTTAGATTTCTCTAGATGTTGAATATGCCCTACCATGGCATTAGTAATGACTTATGAAATGAGGAACATGACTCTCCTATTCTTCTCTTCCCATTCTTTTGCTTGCCTCCTTTTGACTTCCGTGGCCATAGCTTCATTGATTTGAGGTTGAGCCTCACCATCGCTCCCAATACCCCACAAGCCTTTGCCCATTAAGTAGTTGGTCATTCTAAACTTCCACATGGGATAATTATCCTTATCCAATTTCTCTACTTGTTGACCCAAGTGAGCCATTGAAGACTATCAAAAACTTTGAGAGTTACCTCGAATAGTTATATTATCTTTTGCTCTCGTGTTTATAAAGTTCCCCCTTGTTTTGTAGCTCCTCTTTTGCTTTGCTTTAACTCCACATCTATTGATGAAGCTTCAGCACCAAGTTTTCTCTGATACCAATTGTGGAAAATGAGTTCTCCTATGAGTAACGAGAATGTGTAGTGAAAATGTCGATGTCAGGCATCGAGTGTAGGGTGCAATATCGATGCCTGGCATCGACTTGAGGGTGCAACTCGATGCCAAGCATCGACTTTATGTGCAAGTCGATGCCAGGCATTGAATTGCACACAAAGTCGATGCCACGCATCGACTTACACCCTCAAGTCGATGCTTGGCATCGACTTACATCCTCAAGTCGATGTCTGGCATCGAATTGCACCTAAAAGTCGATGCATGGCATCAACATGCACCTAAAAGTCGATGCCAGGAATCCACTTGCACCTAAAAGTCGATGCGAGGCATCGACTTTGCACCCTAAAGTCGATGCCTGGCATCGACTTTCAGGTCACATTCGATGCTAGGCATCGACCTTCTAAGTCGATGCCAGGCATCGACTTGAGGGTGCAAGTCGATGCCTGGCATCAACTTGCACCCCAAAGTCGATGCCTGGCATCTACTTGCACCTAAAAGTCGATGCCTGGCATCGACTTACACCCTTAAGTCGATGCTTGGCATTGACTTGCACCATCATTGGATCTAGACTTCATGAGCTTAGAAAAATAAAAACCTAGAAAGCATACTATTTACGCAAACATACAAAAGGAATCTTTTAGGAATCTTTTTTTGTGGTATGATTTTTTCTACCTCTGGGTACTCTTGCCAACATTCATCTTCTCCATGAGAGTTGCCTTGTTGATTTGCTGAGCTTTGTGCTCCTTTGCTATTTGTGCTCTATTGCTCTCTCTTGCTCGCAGATTTTGGAAATGAGAATGATCTCCTCCTCTACTATTTATAGACACTTGGGTTACTTGAACAAGAGACTAACTGGATCTAACTGAATGAATCCAGTTTTTGACTAGATCAGCCAACTAATCTAACTAGGAAATACCACTCACACAAATAGGCTGTTTCACCTCGAGTTTAGTGATGTGCAGATAGAACCTTGCACACAAGGTGCTTCTTAATGCAACTATTTAATTATACATGTTCATGAAATTTACACTTCAATGGCAAGAGTATGGTATGTACATGAGGAAGGATAATCTAATGTATAAATTGTTTGTTAGAATCTACTACTTGGGGAAAAATCAAGTCTAAGTTAGGTTGAATATGGGAGATTAATGGCATCTTTATAGTCTTAGCCTTTTCACTTCAGTTCATATTCACATTGTTTAAAAGGAAAATCAATGTGGTTTAATAAATGAATAAACGTTGAAAAGACCTTGGGGGTTCAAACACCTTCAACAAAATAGGTTGGAAATTTCAAGATCAAATATATAATTTGTTTTTGTAAAAACAAAAATGTAATCACTCATTGTCTTGGCATGTCAAAGGTTTATCACATATGAGCTTGGAAAGAGAAAATCAAATGAAGTTATCTTATAACATCCAATGTTCAAGTAAATCTTATATTCAAAACTCATTTGAAAATCTTTTGTAACGAGCGGTTTGACACGGATATAGCTTTTACACATAATTCTTTCATGCTTTCCATGTACACCATCTTGTGCTCCAAACCTCTTTGAGATCTAGCCAAGACCACAATAAAACCTAATCCATGAAATCTTAGCCAAAGGTAAAATTTCTTCTTGTAAAGTCGCCAATGGCACTACTCCATTTGATAAGAGATCCAACAACTTTAATATCTAATCCAATTGGAACTCAACTTGGATATAATTTGGTTCACTCATAATGCTAAAACTCAATGACTCATATCTAGTTTGAAATCAACTGTGTATCTCATCTTTCAAAAGTGAATCAAATCTTTGGTTCCCTTATTAGTTTGAAAACATCAATCGTGTATATCTCAGTAATTAAGTAATTTAATTTTAGGCTTTAAGTACTTTAATGTAATTTGATATTTAATGCACTTTAATGTACTTTAATGAACTTCTGATTTCATATCTACTTGATGTGACATTTGATGTGACATTTGATGTGACATCTTCACTTGATCTCGGACTTCTACTCATTTAAAAAGGTAATTCATCTTCAGTCTTCTTTGAATTGAGTGAAGATGAGCTCAATCTTTTCAGTGGATGCTTGGGCATCAGCTTCCTCTACTCATATTGATACAGTTTCGGATTCATTGTTCTCAGTTGACCCTTTCCTCATAAGTGATGATCCCTATGGTTTAGAACGTGGTGATGATTCTATGTTTTCTGTTGAGTCATTTAAGTTATCCAATTCACAATGCAATGCTGCTCAACCAAATGCACCTCTTGATCTCCCATCTGATCCAACCATTGATCTCCCTTCTGACTCAAGTGCATGTGGAGCAAAGGAAAGGCAAAGCACGCTCAATCTACATTTTAAAAGAAGGGCTCGTGAAATAAGTCAAAAAAGATTTAAATTTCTTACTTCAGATAGACAGATTGCATTGGATATTGTGAAGCATTGTTGTGGTTTGAAATGTTTGTACAATTTAGGAATGAAGAAACTAAAGCACCTAAGAGAGAAATTCCTCCATTTAGATAGTGAAAGGCAGGATATATACCTTGTTTCTCACATACAAATGATTGAGGATAACATGTCAGTAACAGGTGTTGCTTTTGAATATTTCTTTAGTCAAGGGATGCGATGTTGTATGGCTGCATTTAAAATTGCAATGGGTGTGGGAAATTTTACAATACATAGGGTTCAACAGGGGCTTATGAATGGGGATCTCATTTTGGATACGTTCCATGTTGGGACCAAAGGATCTGTTGGACGTCATGCAATGAATTGGATGATGAACTATTTTAGCTTGCATTGTGAGGTTATGCCTACAACTGGAAGGTTGCACTTGTCAGATAACTTTACTCGTCGAGAGGTATTTCAAATATATAGAGAAGACATGGAAACTAGAAATGAGAAGTATGTGTTGTATCCTCACTTTACTCGAATGGAAGCAAGAGTTTAACAATGTCTATTCCTCGTAAAGTTAGAATGGGTGAATGTTCAGTTTGCGCCACTTTGAAAAACATGGCAAAGGGGGCTACAACACCACAAGAAAAGGATAATTTTAAAAACCTTCTTAACAACCATCGTGAGAGTCAAGCTTTAGAGAGAAAGAAAGAAACTCATCATCGAAGTAAAGCACTCAGAAATCCGGAGCGTTATATGTGTTTGTTGATCAATGGTATGGATTAAAAAAAAACTTGTTTGCCACATTTTTATCGCATCCCTAACGACATTGGAGATGAAGTCCTTGTGAAAATGCACTTGGTTGGTGCTTTGATATACAATGGAATTGTAATGTCCAAGGTTTTCTTCACATATCCAAATGTGCATAATGATCCAAACCTTATAGTTACTGTCATTCATTGGGTTTTGCAACCATGGAAGGGTCTTTTGCCACCAACTCTATATTTGCAACTTGATAATACTGCAAAAGAGAATAAAAATTATATAGTCTTTGCATTTTTAAGCATGCTTATTGATAAACAGGTATTTCAGAAGGTTAAGGTAAATTTCCTTCTGGTTGGGCACACTCATGATCACATTGATCAAATGTTCAGTACGTTCTCTAAGAAGTTGGCACGTAACAATGATTTTACTCTTTCGATTTTATCTAAGCTGATTTTAGAAGCATATACTCCAAAACCAGAAGTTCAACACCTCACATAGATTTATAACTTTAAGCACTTTTGCTCAATGGGCCTTGATAACAGTGCTAAGGTTTTGGCTCCATTGCACAGTATTAGTTTCAACCATGTATTCTTGATGAGGAGGGTTGATGAAATAACCCTTTTATTTGCAAACTAGTATTCATCTTCTCCTGGGTGGGAGCCTAAAGACGGATGCAGATTCTTATTGCAGGTGCCTAATTTGTCTGTGTATGATGCAGATTAATCACCACATGAAGATAAAAACAATACAGAAAGATGTGGAAATGTGGTTGATCAAAGTGAAAGCTGGATGCATGCACTCATTGAAAAGAAGAGACATATTGAGCATGCAACAAAATATGCTGGAGATCAAGATGTATCTTGGTGGGAGGACTTTTTCAATCATCAAGAAGAGATTATACAGTTTACGATTGCAGGTCATTGGCCAGTTGATGTTCCATTCACATGGGATTTTTGTACACAAAGATCAGTGAATGTGGCCCAAGCATGTAATGCAGATGCACTTCAAAGTTTTATACATCCACCAGAAAGAAATATTTATGAAGGCCCAAGGATGACAAATCAGGCAGAAGCAAGATGGCAAGGAAATTTAATAGAGATAAATGTTGGAACACTTATTGCAATACTTGTTGATGGTGACGAGGCTACCAGACTATTTTGGATTGCAAAGGTTTTAGAGATAACTAAAGATATTGATCAGAGAAGAATAGAGGTTTTGATGGTGCATTGGTATTACACTAAAAGTAGTAATTCATTCACAAGTAAATATAACTTAGAAATGGTGTGTGATACTAAACAAACAGGCTCAAAAAAGAAAAAGAATATTTGAAGCACATCCACTCTTAAAATGGATGATGTAGATATTCTTGTTTATGATTTTTCCTTGACAAAAACAGGTCACTTGAGGAAAGCAACCATCAATATGATAAATCAAAAGCTTCCATATGTATGTGGTACAACAAATCATAGGCAAACAAGAAGATTTCTGCATGATCCTGCAGAATTTGGTATGTACGTGGATGAAGATAGAGCTCTTGTGGATATAGAAGAAGAAGAAGAGAGCTCTCAACAGTATGAGACTGAATCAAGTGCATCAGATGATGAGGCTGTAGACATAGATCGACATAGTTGTGAGTTGCATTGAAACTCTCTAACATTTTTAGTGCTTATGTAAATGCCTCGAAGTAGTTTTGTTAATGAAACAATGTTTCATAGCAATTTTGAATAACAATCAGATATCCACCCATTGAAAATGTGTCTTAAATGTTATTTTTGTATAAGAATTATTCAGTTTTACATCCTTTATATAGATTTTAGACATGTCAATGTCTTATCATATAGATTTTGGACATGTCAATGTCTTATCATATAGATTTTGGACATGTCAATGTCTTATCTAGTGAAATTTTGACTACATTTTGAGCTCTTTTTTTATGAGAAAATGACAAAAAAGTCAAAAAATCACATGTTTTCACTTCATTTTTGAAATATATGTATACTAGTATAAAGGAATCTCAAACATAAGTTGCCATTTTCTTGATTTTTGAAGAGGGTGTTCTCTTTTTATGACATAGTTCTCATTTGTTACGACACACTGTTTTGATGATTTTATGAATTCTAAGGGCTATTCTCGAAGCCATGAGGATCATTTTCTCTACACAAAGAGATGCTCATATGGAAGCTTGATATGCTTGATACTTTATGTTTATGTTATATTGATTGCTAGGAAGTCCTCTTATGACTTGTCAATTTTCAAAAAGAATTTGAGTGAGACATTTGGGATGAAGGATTTGGGGGATGCCAAACATATTCTTCGCATGTGCATTATTCGTGATTGGAACTAAAGATGCATATACTTGTCTCAAAGTGAGTACATATCCAGAGTACTTCACAGGTTCAATATATATGGTGGAAAGGCATTGAGTACTCCTTTACCCACATATGTGAAGTTGAGAAAGGATGATGCCCAAAATCCGATGAGGAAAAGGAATTCATGAAAAAAGTTCCTTATCGATCTGCGTTGGAAATCTCATGTATGCTATGGTAGCTATGAGATAAGAGATTGCATTTGCAATGGGAGTTGTGAGAAGATATATGTCAAATCCTAGCAAGAAGCATTGGGAAGTGGTCAAGATAATTTTGAGATACCTCAGTGGCACTAAGGACAAGTTTCTATGCTTGGGTAGAGGGAAGGCATCCATTATTGGTTACATAGATTCCAATTGTGCTGGTTGTGTAGCCAATCATAAGTCTTTATGAGGGTACATTTTTCATTTTTATGGAGGTGCTATCTCTTGGAGATCTCTTCTTTAAGAATGTACAATTGTTTCCACTACAAAAGTAGAATATGTGCAGCGACTAGGGCATGTATGGAAACATTCTAGCTTTCTCGTCTTGCTTGTGATATGGGTCCACCTCAGCATGTACCTCATTTAGAGAGTGCTTAGCCATTAAGCACATTATTCTTGTGAAGATTCATATTACAAGTAATATTGTAGATGCTTTGACTAAAAATCTACCATAGAAGAGCTTTTGAGACTATTATCACTTGATGGAGGCTACTTGATTCATGCTCTTGCTCAATCACTTCTATACTATGTAACATGCCCATCAAGTGGGAGATATTGTTTGTATACTTACACTCATGTATTCTTTATCATTCTTTATTTTTCTCCCAAGGTAACTTTGGACATATTTGCCTTTAGTGGGAGATTGTTATCCTTAGTGTCCATGTGAAAGGCCAAATGGCCACTTAACACTTTCGTATACTTTTTTTAATAAAACATATAATGGCCTAGTCAAACACACACTATATGTCCGATCGCATTTGTAACACCTAAGAATTTTGTGTTCGTGCTCTATGTGTACTATGTTTTTCGATGTCTTCTATAGGGCACTGCAGAGTATTGTATGTGGCATCTAGAGATTGATTTTCTAATATGAGGATATCATCATGGATGTCTTGAGAAGGAGAGTCCACTGTGGTGCATCTCCATCAAAATACTTCAAATACCATGATGGAGGATTCGCAACATAAAAATTGATTTTTTGTTCTCATACTAGTTCATGCACCATATCCTTTTAAGATAGATATACGAGTCAAGGTGGTTATGGATCCTCATCACATTTATTAGTGTTGGTCAATCTTAAACCTCCAGTCTATGGCGAGTCATTCACAAGAAGGAGAGGAGCCTTAGAGTTCTCGAAAGCATTGATTTTGTGCCTATGAAGGCGCCAATCATCATAAACAACTCTCTTAAAAGCATCAATGTCCTCAAATCATACCTAATGCCCTCTTTCATGGTTCTATAGATGTTTCCATTTACTAAATACTTTTTTCAATAGCTTTTTTTCTCTTTGGATGTTCTTTGAGTCCAATTCTCAGATTCCCTTAATAGGAAACCAAATAGAATGATTTTTCCTACTCTCAACCTATCACTTCCAATCTTCTTTAGCCTTGATGTGCGGTTTCATCTTGTTTGAACTCTTCCACATGGAAGAAATAAGGTATTAACCTTTTGGATTCATTGGATGTTTTCTGATTCATTGGATGCTAGAAAACATTAAGGTGAGTAGATTGAGATATTTCCAAGTAGGTATTCCCATGGTGTCTAAAGGAAGCAAATATCTTACTATTATGTACTCTTCTCCCAAGCAGAGCAAGGGACTTATCAACCAACCATTCTACCAAAGCTTCATCAAAATTGGTAGTAGAGAAACTAGTCACCTCAACAAGCATCGTTTGTTTACAATTAACATGATTTTTGAGTCTCAAAACCCCTACAAGATCTTTCTTACTAAGAGACTCTTGGGGCATGAGAACAAGAGGTGGTCAATGACTTCTTTAGCCCTATATAAATGCTTACGCCAATCGGGGACCCTGCTTACTTTGGCAGCTTTGGGATTGGTCTGATTTCCCTGGTGGAGAATTTTAAGAACTGCATGATGGCCAAAGGTCCACAAACTTAAACTTCCATCTAATAGTGGACCAATCAAGAGACCATCTCTTGTACGGATTGCGATGCTAGTCCTCTTGCTACTTAAAATTTATGATTTTATCCAATTTGTGACCATTCATCCATCGTAGCCGTTCAATGCAAGAGGGATCATGAACAATCAAGAGAGGCAACTTAGAGATTTTTTAGGAGCTAATTATACACCTCAAAAGGCACCATTCCTCATCCGCAATTATATTTGTTAGGTTGAAATCCATGAACCCAATATAACATTTTATTTCTTGATTCTAGAGATGTTTCCAAAGACAAAATCCTTTGTTCCTTAGCTTTTTCCCCTTTCGTGGTCTACGGAGTAAATTTCTTTGATGCCCTTTATGGGAAGCTAGATAGAGTCGTTATGTCTAATCCTAGCTGCCCATTTCCAATCCTTATTCACCTTAATGTACGCTTAAATCATGTTCCAAGTCTTTCCCAATGAATAAACAACGTCTCATCCTTTGAGACTCACCGGAATAGGGGGAAAGAGCATAGTAAGAATTTCAACCTTCCATTGAGGAAGGCCCAGTAAGGTAAGAGCAACTTTGGTTTTTAGAATTAGCTTTTCCCATGACACTTTTGAGTTGCACCACGCTTTGATCATCCATTTGGTGGCCATTTTATCACCAAACCCCACAATGTGGAGAACACACCCAATTCACTATCATCTTTTTGGGTTGTATATATAAACCGTTTGACCTTAGCCATACCTCTTCTATTGGGATCCCCCATCTAAAGGGAGTTTCTATAGGAGCTTTCCAATTTGCTAACTATTTTCCTTTGGACTCCAACACAGAAGAAATTAAATCATAAAAGAAAGGCAAAAGGCGTTAATCATCATAGTGCGCCCCATCAAGTTGAGCTTTATCCCTTTCTAGTAGGAAATTTTATGTTTACTTTTTGCAAGAACCAAATTCCATCTTTTCTCAACAGAAACTTAATGACCCATTGGTATTCCCAATAGTTTGAACATATTTCCTAGTAGGGAGCACCCAAAAACCCTGATTAATCAGGAATTGTGTGGTTGTCTCTTTGATGGCATTGAAAGTAGTCTTAGAGTGGTTTATTCTAGAATTGGAGGTAGTGCACAAGATGTTAAGGCATTACTAGAAGGTTGCAATGCTAGTGTTATAATTCGGAACAAAATCATTGGTGTCATCTCAGAAGAGCCTTAATAACATCTAGTTCTTGCTCTAGGGAAGAATCATTCCCAAGATCTTTGCAAGTTGAGCATGGTGCTTAACCAACAACTTAAGGCCATCGGTGGCAATAGCAAACAAAAGTGGGGCAAGGGGCAACCCTATCTAATGGAGCTTTTGAATCTAATTGATCACAAGCATTGTTCATTTATCTTAATATGTGCTGAGGCATTTTCTAAGAGCATAGAGCACAACTTCATGAATCAGGGCCAACATTTGACATCCTTCAAGGAGTGCAAAATGAAGTCCCACTCCAAGCGATTGTAGGCCTTTCCAAAATCCATCTTCATGAAAAAAACCTCTTGGGATGACTCCTTAGCAATTTCCATGCCTTCCCAAATGTCCTTGCCATGCAGATGGATAGACCCTTAACAAATCCTCTTGGATCTTAATTGATCCAATTAAAAATATTTTATGTAATCCAATTAGCTAGGACCTTTGTGAAGATCTTATAGGTAATTTGTAGCATCATGATTGGTCTCCAATTTTCAATCTTCTTTTGACTATGTTGTTTGTGAATTAGTTTCATAATGCCTTAGTTGAGACCATTTCAAAACACACCATATTGGAGGGCTTCTTGCCAGATCAGACGCAATGGACTCACCAACACATTCTTAAATTTCTTGGAGAACTCATTAGTGAGAGTGTATAAACCTTGTCTTTTCCCTTTGGGGAGGGAATCAACAACTTCCGCAATCTCAACGTCTCAGATGGCAGCCATGTTATAACGTCTTTGAGAGGACATCAAAGTGGATGTTCCCAAAAGATGAGTGAAGTGGTTAGGAATAAGCCCCATATTATCCTCAACAAAATTGCATTTTGCTCTATTGTTTTCAATTGTGTACGGTATCTATTCCTTAACATTTTTTCTTAGGGAGTTGTAAATTTGCAGATACTTTCTCTAGATTTCTTCTACATATTTGAGTTTGCTTTTGATTCTCAAGAATGTGATATGTGGGTGAACCTATATGTGGTGGAACTCCTCGCAATAATAACGTAGAAAGTTCAAGAAGGGCATAAAGTACCTATATGTGGTGCATATCTTCAAGGCCTATACATCTTCAATAAGAACCATCACCAATGCTTCTTGTCCTTTCCTTTATTCTAGTCAATATACCTTTATGGAGAAAAATCCATTGAATAAGCTATAAATTCTTATATCTCCACTATCCTATAGATCACGTGCTATGGAATATCAATAGGTGCAGAGGAAACTAGAGATACACGTTCATCTTTATGGATTCTAGAGAATTGATCCCCCATTCTCGACAAAGAGGTTCTATCTAGAGCACACATACGTGACAGAGTTGATTTTTTAAAGGCTTCTAATGTTAGAAGAAGGTATTGAGACTAGGTAGCCAAAAATGATTAAGAAAAATGGTCTATCTTAGAGAGAAATCTATTGCCTAGATATGTTAAAAACCCATTCCCATCTACAAGTAAAATAAATATCACATCCTGTACGAATTCCCAAGATTCTTAACACGTCAAACCTTCTAATTGTTCGGGCAAAGCAATCCCTAATTGGTGATTACGAAGAACTTGAAGCAAGTTAGAAAACAAAATGAAACCAAAGAAGTCATTGAAGAAAGTTAAGAGCTCTCAGAAATGTAGCTTGTATACGTATGTACATTACAGATGAAAATTCTTGTACTATAAGGATAGATGATCATTAGAATGATAAAGAGTAATGTAATAGATGTGAGATGAGTCTATAATCATATGTATATAAGTCAATAATGTAAAGAAATAGGAGAGATGGTTATTAGAAGCTAAGTGTCCATGAGATAGATGTGTAGAGAGTCATCTTTCTGAGTTAGCGTCAACTCTTTCTATGATTTCTTTTAGCCTGATCAAGTGGATCAGGAACTCTTTTGTATACATCTATCTTCAAGCTAATCAAGCTATGTTAAAAGTTTCAAGTTCTAATTCCTTTCAGGTTGTGTGTATGATCAATAGGAACATGTATATGTAAAGTCTGCAGATAGAGGTCTTAGAGTAGCACATTTTTTTGTGTCAATGTTTTTCTTGAATCTTAGTGCAGAGTGTAAAGTTTTTGAAGAATGAGCATTCAAAATCTAAGTTGGAAGGTAAGGAAGATATGGCTAAAAGCATTTAGCAAAACAAGACTTATGCTATGAGAAATCAACCTTAGAAGTTGACTATGTCAAAGTCGCTTGCTCAGGAGGACAGTTTCTGACATACTTTTTATCTTAATGACCAAATCAGAGTTTTAATGATTCTTTTGAAGATCTAATGGATGACATGATTGCGCAAAGGTAGCATGGAGATATGTATATCATTAGATAGAAGAAATTTGACCTTATGTGTAGGTAATGAAGTTAAATTCTGAAGTAGACTTCTTGAAGAAGAAAAAACTTCACTTAAAGAAGTGTGATAGTGAATGATTTTGTAAATCAAGGTAACATTTGTGTAGAGTTTGGTGTATGATTGATATAGAGGTTTTCTTAAATCAGTATAGATCAAGACTTTGGAGATTAAGAGGTCTCCAACAGTGGTATCAGAGAAAGAGGTGCAATAAAGTGAAGGAAAGAGCATTTGAAGTCCCGACTATTGCACACATTGGAGTCTCTTCAAATTGAAGGTGGAAAAGATCAAAGTTTTGAAGACAACATGAAGAAGTGTGAAGATTGAGCTCGAAAGGATTTGAAAGACTGAAGCTTTACATTAAAGGTAGAAAGTATATTCATTCATCCTAATATTTACAGAAGACAAAGATCAAAGATGGGAGAAAGCTTGCAGATTGATAAGCTAGATAGGGAGAACTATCTAGCTTGGTCCATGACGAGGGAGGCACACCTCATGAGCAAAGACTTGATGGCATTCATCACAGGAGAAGAAGAAAATCCTGAGTTTGAAGATCCTAGTGTTCGAACTAGGGAAGAGCTTGCAAATTCGAAGAACTGGATGAAGAAGGATGCTCAAGCTAGGAGCATCATTTACATGGCTGTAAATGATTATCTTCTACCTCATATTCAAGGATTATAAAGTGCACCAGATGTGTGGAATGCTTTGGAAGAGCATTTTCAAAATACAACCAAGTCAAGGAAGTCATCATTATAGACTGAGTTCACAACCTTCAAGAAGAAGAGTTCACAATCAGTTCCTAATTATGATGCAAGAATGAAGCATATTGCAGATAGCTTGGGAGCACTAGATGAAGATATTGAAGAAGATAAGTTGGTAAGACAAATACTTACAGGTTTGAGAGGAGATGAGAAATGGAAACCTTTCATATTGTCCATAGAATTTTCATTAGATCACTTTACTCCTTATCTTAATCAATTGCTAGGACACATGCTAACTTTTGAGCAGGACATTAAGGGAGATAATGATAGGAGTGCAAGTCAAGCCATGTACTCCAAGGATAAGATATTCCACTTAATGCACATTTAACTCTTAAAGATGTTTTTTTTTGTTCCTACTTTAACAAGAAATTCGATTTCAATTTGAAAGATAGAGGACAATTGAGAGTAAGTGCATTTTGCCAACAATGAATGGAAGGCTTATCATAATAACAATGGGAATTTTATTGTAAGAGGATCAAAGGTAAATAATTTATATACTTGCGAAGTTGAAGTTATAGATTATGTAGGGTTTACAACGATCACTAGGACTCAAAAGATTAGTCAATTAGATTTATGGCATAAAGTTTAGGAAAAATTAGTGTTAAAATATTGAAGGATATTACAAATTATTCATTAGTTGAAGGTCTAACACAACTACCAAAGGAAGATTTAGATTATGTTGGTAAGGGATGTGAGTTTGGAAAATAGGTACAAAGCCCTTTTACAAATGGAGGATTGTAGCGCAAAGGACTTTTGGACTTGATTCATATTGATGTATGGGGTCCATCTTAAGAAGATTCAATTGAAGGTAGCAATTATTTGTAACTTTTATCGATAACTTCTCAAATTAACTTCTCAAATTTTACTTTCGAATATGGTATGTACAAATTAGACATGTTTGATATGTTCAAGAAGTTTTAACCATTGGATGAAATGAAAACAAGTAAAAGAATAAGAAGATTGAAATTACATGGAGAAGATAAGTATTTTTCTAATGAATTTCTTGGAGACTTGGAAGAACAAGGGATAAAAAAGGAGGCTACAAACAAATACACACCTAAACAAAAAGGTTTCCAAAAGTTAAAAAGAAAACTCTATCTTGGAGATGGGTAGGTGCATGTTAAATGAGAAAAACTTACCACAACTTGTGGATTCAAGCATGCAATATAGCACTTTATGTGCTGAACATTATTCCATCTACTCAAATTCATGTACGAGAAACACCTCATGATGTGTTTTGTGAGTCAAAATCAAATGTTTCTAATTGTAGAATTTTTTGGAAGCATATTCTATGCCATGTTCCAAAATAGTTAAGGTCAACCTTAATTTCAAGATCACAAAACATGATTTTAATTGCTATTATAGAGAGAAACCAAGGTATGGGTTGTCAACCTAGATACTAGAGAGGTAATTGTTTCAAGAGATGTTATTTTTCATGAAGATAAATATTAGTTTAATCTTGAAATACAAATAGATGATGAAAATATACGGAGACTTGAAGAAGAGACAATTTGAAGGATACCAAAACGTGAGATTATCTATGAAGAGGTAACCCCCATATCAAAGGTTAAATAAAGTTATATATTTACTTTCAAAAGAAATCGAATCATAGGAAGAAGAAAGTGAAGTGCCCATATCAAGAAGAAGACAATCGCAAAGGTAAGAGAAGCATGGTAGGATAAGGAGTCAATCAAAGTATCCAGTAAGAGAAACAATGCAACCATGAAAGTTTCTCATGAAGCTTATATGACAAAAATTCTTGAAGAGAAGGAACCAAAAAATTATGAGGAAGCATCAAAGGTAGCAAAATGAGTTAAGGTAATAGATGAAGAAATGGAGGCTTTGTCTGAGAATAGGATATTAAGTTTTGTTCTAGCACAAGCTAACCTGAAGGTAATCGATAACCAATGGGTGTACATGATCAAGAGCATAAAAGATGGTTGAGTAATAAGATATAAAGCAAGGCTCCTTTATTAGGTTTATGCACAAGAATTCATGGCATGGATAATAAGGAGATATTTTCTCTTGTTGCAAAGACCTCAAGGTAGTTTATAAGAAGATATATACATGGAGGAGGTGGCTTACTATGAAGATCCCATCATTCATTGCTTATGTCTCAATTCATGTGGATGAACTAGTAATAACAAGAAATGACGGAGATGAAATAGGCATGATCAAAGAGAATCTTGGATATGACTCTAAAATTTCTGGATCAGGCAGAATTGATCTACATCCTTTGAAACGGAGTTTTGAACATAGAAGGTGGCATATATCTTCTACAAGGGAAATATATTTCATATTCCATGAAGGACTATGGCATGGAACATTTTAATCATATCAATAAATAAATTTAACCCAATGTGGAGTAGATGGTTGAAGATGATGAATCATATCATAGAACTAGTGGATGGAAACAAGAAGAAAAGAATCAAAGTTCTACTTGGAGTCAAAAGTTTGGATCTAGATCTTAAGGGAGAAATGTTAAATACATAAAAGCTCTAAAGTTTTTTATTTAGGTCTATGGATTTTAGCATCTACTAGAAATATTTGGAAGGTGCATACACATTAATTTAGATTCGAAATGCATAAAATTTGGGATCAAAGTTGTGGTCTGTATTTCTAGAAGAGGTGGTTGACTGTGTTGAAAACATTTGAGTAAAACGAGCTTCTCTTAGTGGAGGTGACCAACTTGAACGATTAGTTTTCATACAAATAAAATAAAAAGGTTCCCTCACATACGCATTTTTTGACACCTATCCTCTACGAGGTATCCTCTATCTTGGCTATGACATATCTTCATGGTGCCATATAAAAGTGTTTTTGAGGTATTTTTGTGGTCCCTCATCTCCTCTAATTTTAGTTTTTATCATGATTTCTCATCCATTTTGGAGTTTTATATTTATTGTAAAACAATCCTCAAGTCGGATAGTTTAACACATCTCTCTATTTCAAGTTTAGAAGAGTTTTTGATACCATGATCTCAAATTATTGTTTCTCAAGCTATAGTCTGATGACTCTAATTTCTAAGGTGTGTTAGAAGAATGATAACTTCATGTTGTAGAAATAAATTTAACGATCTGGGCTCAGAGAATTTTGGGCTGTTGAATGTCTACAATCAAGGGTTTCTATTTTTCTCAATAGTTCACAAGCAACTTTATTCTTAGACTTTCTTAAATATATGTTTCATCTTTTCAGAAAATTTGGAGGTTTCATGGCTCTTAGATACTCACTTTGATGTTTAGGAGCTTGTAACATGTCAACTAAAAGGGTTGTAAGAGTAGTTTGGTATTAGATGAACTCTGTAACACACTTCCAAACAAAAAAATAGGAAGAAGCAAAGCAATTTCAGATTTTATGGTGTGTGCACGTATTCAAATTTACTTGTGATTTATTCTCCATAAAGTTTTTCTTATTTATTTGCAACTCTTGATAGTATCTAATTAGATGATTTTGGGTATGGTGTCATGTGGATCGAGGCTTACATGTTGGGTGCATGTAGTATATGTGAATGCAACTAAAAGGAAATGCAAGGTCTTAACATTTTTAAATAGAATTGGTCAGATAAATTCCAATTGTTGATGCCCCAAAATAGAGCATAAGCCTCAAACAAGCTAAAATGATGTACATTTATGCTCGCAAGCAAAATATTTGTCGAAGGAAGCAAGATATTTGTGCTAAAAACTTCTATCAATTTTAACTTTGTTGGAACATCAAGCTTACACTATGCTTGAGGTGGATTTGATCTACATCAAAGGCTATCGCGTCAAAAGAATATCCGTTGGAGAGTTCTTTTTCATATGCTCATTTATTGTATTTTTTGAGAATATTTTGATGGCTCATTTACCGTTGTAAAAGCCTTGAGTTGTACACATGTAAAGGTACAAATATAGGGCCAAAATCCCACGAAATTTTGGTGGTTGAAGTTGCATTCAATCAAGCAATCAATCACCTAAAAGTAGATCAATCAAGATCTTCACTTTTCCTAGATTGTAGGGAAGTGAATTGATTCCCTCCAACAACCATTCCCACCTTCATTTGAATTCAAATTCAAGTTGTAAAAGTCGTGGAACACTCCTATAGGCTATATAAGGAGTTGAAATCACTTGTACATTACATGGAAGCAATATACATACACTTGTGACCATCATTGTCTTGCTCCTTCAATTTCTGCATCATCTTCTTCTCCAACAGTAATCTTGCAGAGGCTGCTGCTCTCTCCTCAGAGCTTCAAATTGAGTGCAAGAGGACTCATTGGAAAGGTATCAGTGTCTAGTTTATGCCTGTAAATTTTCAAAGCATTTGGTTCAGCAGATTTGGAGAAATCTCAGTTTTTCTGCCTCGGGGTCAATCTCTACGTATTCCTGAAAAATAGGAAGTACCACCGGTGAATGTCGCATTCATTCCTATAGCATATTTTGCTTATTCCTTATACTTTTGTGCATTCCATACACTCAACCCTATGTGTATCACTCCCATAAAAGGATTTTTTCTAATTGTAATCACGCTGGTCGCTATGGGCATTTGAAGTTCATTGTCTCTTCCATAGATAGTAAGTTTTTTTGAGCTAGTCACCCCGAGAACCTATCTGTTTTGTATCAACTCATTCTCCTTGATGCTCCAAGGTACATAGTGTGTTTCTTTGCACTTATAGCATGCCTATAAGGTCTATTTGAGTCTCCAAAAGCTCAAGGGCTGGTCTTGTGCCGGTTGGCTTGACCAAACTTCATCGCTTCGAAACGCACTTTTCTACCTTCGACAAGCTTCTCCAAGTTCTTTCAGTGGTATCAGAGCTAGTTCAAGATGGGTGACGGCTTTCCCTCAATGATCGAGAAGCTTGATCGACACAACTACGCGGCTTGGCAAATCAGAATGGAGGCCTACTTGCAAGGTAGAAATCTTTATGGAATTGTAGCAGGTGATGAAGCTATGCCTATTCCAAGATCCAAAGGAGGACCTACACAAGAGGAGACAGATAAGCTCACACTTTGGTGCGCAAGGGATGCTCAAGCAAGGTCGTACATACTAAACTCTATCTCTGACTTTCTATTACCACATATTAGAGGATGCAAGACATCTCAAGAGACTTGGGATGCCCTGGAGACTTTCTTTTCTGCTAGTACCAAAGCAAGAAAGAATCATCTTTGGAACCAGTTCAACCAAATGAAGAAGACACCTAAACAAACCATCACAGAGTTTGTTACCAAGGTCAAAGAGGTTGCGGATCAGTTAGCATCCATTGGAGAGCTGATTGAAGAAGAGGTCATCATGAGGCAAATTCTCAACGGCATTCGAAGTGATAAGCAATGGCAATCCTTCACGATGGCCTATGATCTCATCATGGATGTGCAAACTCCAGACTTCAACATCTTTCTTGGACAACTCTTCAATCAAGAAGCCAACAATAGCATAAAGGAAGGTAACTCTTATCATGGTAATTCAACGAGTGCTCTATATGCAGATAAGAAGGATAAGAAGCAGAAAGGCAAGAAGAAGGAAGAAGATGAAGAAGAGACTTCCCAAGCCAACTTCGCAAGCAAGAGCAAGTGGAAAGGGAAGAAGAAAGGACCAAAGCAAGACAAAGCCAAAGGTCAGAATGTTCAACCTTGTGCCATATGCGATAAGAACAACCACACCACTCAGAACTGCTGGTTCAATGGGAAGACCCAGAAAGGAAGTGGAAGAGGTGGATATGGCGGCAATAGAGGCAGAGGTGGACACAACTTCAACAACAACAATAGAAGCTATAATAGAAGGGACTACAACAATTATTCAGAAGATCAACCACATGAAGACTCATTACTTCTTATGAACCTAAGCCACAAAGAAGGTAAAGAAGATGATCATTTGTTCTACATAGATTCAGGATGCTCGAATCATCTTGCAGGCAACATTGCTCTTCTATCTGAATTGGAAAGTCCAAAGCATAGACATGAAGTGCAAACAGGGGATGACACAAAGCACAATGTGGAGAAGATTGGTAATGTCAAAGCTTCCAATGGCAGGACAAACATTCTGAGTAAGGTTCTCTATGTACCCACTATCACTAAAAACCTAATAAGTGTAGGCCAAATAGTTGAAAAAGGCTTGCAAGTTAGGTTCACCCAACATGGAGCTTTTGTGGAAGATCCATGTCAAGGCTTCAAGAAGATAGCCCGAGGTGAGAAGCATGGTAGGCTCTTTACTTTTGAAGTAGGAGATACCAGGAACATAGCTCTATTCAACTTTGGGTCTCAAACCCTAAGTGAGCTTGAAGTGTGGCATAAGAGACTTGCTCATGTGAATGAAAGAACCTTGAAGGATATATGCAGGGATCAAAGTGTTCTAGGACTGCCGAACATATCAAAGCAACACATGATCAACAGGTGTGATGCATGTCAGATTGGGAAGGCACAAAGACAACCATTCAACCACAAAGGCTACATCCAGAACAACTTATTGGACTTAGTACATACAGATGTATGGGGACCAAGTCAAGAACCTTCATTGGTAGGATCAAGGTATTATGTCTCATTTATTGACGACCATAGTAGGTGGACTGTTCTATACTTTATCAAGAGTAAGAATGAAGTGTTTGATTGCTTCAAGAAGTATCTTGCGCATGTGGAGAATCATACAGGTAGATCACTAAAGAAGCTCAGATCTGATGGAGGGGGAGAATACTTCTCCAAAGATTTTGATGAGTTCTTGCAGGATAAAGGTATCAAAAGGGAAGTGACTACCAGGTCCTCTCCTCAACTAAATGGAATTGCAGAGAGGAGAAACAAGACATTGGTTGGATCAGCCCGAACAATGCTTGAAGAGAAGAAGTTGCCACATTATCTATGGGCAGAAGCTATTTCAACTGCAGTGTATCTTGTCAATCGACTACCATCCAAATCACTTCAAGGTATGACTCCTTATGAAGCATGGCATGGAAGAAAACCTAGTCTTGGACATTGCAAGGTTTTTGGTTGTTTAGCTTATGTTCATGTACCATCACAAATAAGAGGTAAGCTAGATGAAAGGGCAACAAAGGCAGTGTTTATTGGATATGATTCAACTCAGATGGGTTACAGGTTCTTCAATCCTTCAACCAAGCAATTCACTACAAGTAGAGATGTTGTGTTTGAAGAACACAGGTCTTGGTATGATGAAGACAAACAAAAGGTAACACTACCATATGATCTTGATTATGACTCTCATCAATTAGGAAGCAAGCATGATACACAAGTCCAGGATCCAAGAAGTGATACAGACGATGACCAAGATGAAAGAGAAAGGGATTACAAGCTATGGAAGTCAAGAGGCAAAGCAAAGATGCAAGAGGTTGGAGAATGCTCCAAACAAGCACCTAGAAGATCAGCAAGAGAGAAGAAACAACTAGAAAGGTATGGATATGATTCCACATTTGTTACAAAGCATTCAATCTACTTGGAAAAAGACTCTATTTCAGAGGAACCCTCAACCTATGAAGAGGCAAAAGGAAACCCTAATTGGGAAAAGGCCATGAACGAAGAGATAGATGCATTGAAGGAAATGGACACTTGGGATTTGGTTCCAATGTCACCGAATCAAAAGGTAATTGGTTGCCGATGGGTATATAAAGTTAAAAGAAATTTAGATGGATCAGTTTGTAGGTACAAGGCAAGATTAGTTGCCAAAGGATGCTCACAAACTCATGGTATAGACTATGAGGAAACATTCTCACCAGTTGCAAAGATGACTACAATCAGGACATTGATAAGTGTAGCTGCTGCAAGGAATTGGAGACTCCTCCAACTTGATGTGAAAAATGCATTCCTAAATGGTTGGATAAGTGAAGAGGTATACATGTCACAACCACCAGGTTTCGAAAACCCTAATCATCCATCTTATGTTTGCAGACTTAAGAAAGCATTGTATGGATTGAAACAAGCTCCAAGAGCTTGGAATTACAGGTTGGTTACATATCTTCAAGACCAAGGGTTCAAAGCTAGCAGCTCCGATCCTTCTCTATTCATCAAAAGGGATCACAATGAGGTTATCTATCTATGTGTATATGTAGATGATATTATTGTGACAGGTGATGATCTAAATGGCATTCAAGGGATCAAGAGACACATGCAAGAGGAGTTCAAAATCAGTGACCTAGGTGAGCTCACATATTTCCTAGGTATGCAGGTGATATACACAGATGAAGGAATGTATTTGACTCAAAGAAGATACATTCAGGATCTTCTTCTCAAGTTCAAAATGGAGAACACTAAACCTGCAGGTACACCTTTGGAGATGAATCATAAACTTAGTGTTTATGAAGGTGAGAAAATTGAAGACATAAAAGAGTATCAAAGCTTGGTAGGTAGCTTGATATATGCTACTCACACAAGGGCAGACATCTCATATAGTGTGGGAGTGCTTAGTCAGTTCATGCACTCACCGAGAAGACCACACATGGATGCGACTAAGAGAGTACTTAAGTATCTCAAAGGTACAATCAACAAAGGTATATTCTATCCTTACTCTTCCGATTTGGATATCAAAATCTACTCAGATGCAGATTGGGCAGGAGCTAAGGATGATAGAAAAAGTACATCTGGTTACTTAGCATTTGCAGGTTCGAAGCTAGTGTCATGGAGTTCCAAGAAGCAACCAACAGTTGCTTTATCCTCAACTGAAGCAGAGTACAGAGGCTTGACCATAGCAACTCAAGAGGCAATATGGTTAAAAGCATTGTATATAGATTTGGGACTTGTGAGTTCCAAACCTCACATATTTGGAGATAATGTAAGTTCCATGCATCTAGCGGCAAATCCTATTTTTCATGCGAGAACCAAGCATATAGAAGTCCATTATCACTTCATCAGGGAGAAGCTCATGGCAAAGGAGATTGACATTTCTTTTGTTCCGACTGAAAAGCAAGTAGCAGATATGATGACAAAGGCACTTGATGGAATAAAGCTTTGTAGATTCAAAGCTATGGCAGGTATTCAACCTATGAGAGAATGAAGACTCAAGCATACTTTAGCTTGAGGGGGAGCTGTTGGAACATCAAGCATACACTATGCTTGAGGTGGATTTGATCTACATCAAAGGCTATCGCGTCGAAAGAATATCCGTTGGAGAGTTCTTTTTCATATGCTCATTTATTGTATTTTTTGAGAATATTTTGATGGCTCATTTACCGTTGTAAAAGCCTTGAGTTGTACACATGTAAAGGTACAAATATAGGGCCAAAATCCCACGAAATTTTGGTGGTTGAAGTTGCATTCAATCAAGCAATCAATCACCTAAAAGTAGATCAATCAAGATCTTCACTTTTCCTAGATTGTAGGGAAGTGAATTGATTCCCTCCAAAAACCATTCCCACCTTCATTTGAATTCAAATTCAAGTTGTAAAAGTCGTGGAACACTCCTATAGGCTATATAAGGAGTTGAAATCACTTGTACATTACATGGAAGCAATATACATACACTTGTGACCATCATTGTCTTGCTCCTTCCATTTCTGCATCATCTTCTTCTCCAACAGTAATCTTGCAGAGGCTGCTGCTCTCTCCTCAGAGCTCCAAATTGAGTGCAAGAGGACTCATTGGAAAGGTATCAGTGTCTAGTTTATGCCTGTAAATTTTCAAAGCATTTGATTCAGCAGATTTGGAGAAATCTCAGTTTTTCTGCCTCGGGGTCAATCTCTGCGTATTCCTGAAAAATAGGAAGTACCACCGGTGAATGTCGCATTCATTCCTATAGCATATTTTGCTTATTCCTTATACTTTTGTGCATTCCATACACTCAACCCTATGTGTATCACTCCCATAAAAGGATTTTTTCTAATTGTAATCACGCTGGTCGCTATGGGCATTTGAAGTTCATTGTCTCTTCCATAGATAGTAAGTTTTTTTGAGCTAGTCACCCCGAGAACCTATCTGTTTTGTATCGACTCATTCTCCTTGATGCTCCAAGGTACATAGTGTGTTTCTTTGCACTTATAGCATGCCTATAAGGTCTATTTGAGTCTCCAAAAGCTCAAGGGCTGGTCTTGTGCCGGTTGGCTTGACCAAACTTCATCGCTTCGAAACGCACTTTTCTACCTTCGACAAGCTTCTCCAAGTTCTTTCAAACTTCACCAAACAATCAGATTGAAAAGAGGAGTTTGAAAGGCAACAAGATGGAAAAATCAATTTGAGCTTGTGATTTTGAAGTGATGAACTCTGCAAATGCATGGTGAATCAGATTTAGGAGCATAAATTATAGATATCATACCATTGAAATGTAGCATATCTCAGATTGGATGTTTTAAGAGACTGACAATTATGACCCGCACTTGCTAGTGAGATGAATCTCCTCCCAACCTTATGACATGTAACTAGGTTCCAGTAGTGTATGTGCAATATCCTCCACTCCCTTCATATCTTCCACTAGATTCTACTAATCTTTCCTACATCAATTTGAAAATAAAATTTGGTGTCCCATACCACCCTATTTTATATTCGCATTGACATGTGAGTGATACGTATCCCGAATTGTAAACATCTCTTGATAGAGTATGTTCTCACTTCAATTGTTTAAAAGAATCTTGAAGTTTTAGGCATTACCTCTAACAAGATATTCTAGGTTTTGATTCCTCCACATGGTCGTTTCATGATCTCATGCTTTCTTGTTGGAAACTTGATAACCTTTGGAACATCCATCCTTTTTAGCTAGGCTTTTCACAAACGAAACCATTGATAATGCCAAGTTCTTCAATTTCACAAATTCAAGTCAAATTGGTTTATACTTGACCAATTTGTAGCGATAAGGGCTTTTCACTTCTTGTCTTTAGATACCTTTCTTAGTGAAGCTTTAGATAGCTACCTTGGCCGGGACTTTTATCAACTATAATGGTCAAGGGCTATAATCTATGAGATATAAGTTGAAAAATATTAGCTGTCGACTATACGTCCTTAGCTAAAAATTTAAACTTGTTACTTTTGGACATTAAAACTAAGCTGTATAAGCTCAGATAAATAAGTTCAGAGATGGAAATACTATTTGTTTTGAGCAATGTCATTATCTATTGTCATCATAGAGCTCATTATCTATTGTCAAGACGAAGCTACTATCTGTTTTGAGCAATTTCATTTTGATATCAGAGTTTACCTGCCAATGTTTGAGTCTCTCTAGACATATTTTGTCAAAGGTGTTAAAGAACACCTTACATGTTGTATTTATCATGTGTCCATCATATTTCTTCAGGATTCCATCAACCAAATGCAACACAAGAATTCCTCCCTTCATGAAACGTTAGGTGGTTGCTAATGTCTCATATGTCAAGTAGATCAAACAATTAGATGCAGTGCATATACCTAAATATTCCAAACAATCAGCATTATTTTTGTTGAAATATTATGCCTTATGTGTCCATCTTTAGAATGAGAGCCTATAGAATTTAAAAGGTGTCCCAAAAAGATAGATAATAATGAAATTTTTATCCTTATTAAATTTCCAAATATGCGGAGTTAACTTATGAAGGAAAACGTGAAAGAAAATATGTGATCAAAGGGTATGAGTTCCAAGGGATCGGTTGGTCTTTTCTTATAATCTCTACAAAAGTTCAGAAGACATAATTTCAGGTCACGAATATATGACTTTCCTAATGATGTACTGGTTTTGGTGGTGGATTTTGCTAAGAACTATCTTTTCAAAGAGAAAAATGACACTCAATTGATGCACTCGAGGTCAGAAATAATGTAAATTTAACATATTTGCAGATTAGATGAAGTGTAACGAAGATGATACATTTTTTACTATGTAATGAAAAAAAAATTGAAACTTTGTTTATACAATAGTGTTTTCATCTACATTGGAAGTAGTTTATGCATAACCAATTGACTCTTAATAAAAAAATTTGTATATTCAAATGGTGATGGCTCACAGTTCAAAGCTAAATGTCTCTTCCATTTTGTAGGGATATGACAGACAAGAGGTTTTTTCATCACACGGAGATTTTCTAAGTCTTGATATGGCAAGGGTAAACATGATGGTGTAGGTGCAATCATCGAAATGTCTTTGACACACAAGTTGAAGTTTTCTCTAAGGTATCTTTGTTAAGACATGTCAACTAGTATAGCTATTGTTTACTCTTAAACAGTTTAAGATGTTTTTTTTATCACGTTAAGCTCAAAAATGTTGTAAACAAGGAGAAATCTTGGGATAATAAAACTTCAATTTGTCCATCGAATTCATGGTTATTCCAAGACTAAGGATCACAATATTGGTGCTTGATAACTAACCAAAAGATGGTAATATAGCATATGTTACACATTGGAAATATCATAACTTTTCACCTTTAGCTATTGAAGATAGAGATATAGACTCTAGAATATATGAAGGTGATGGATATACTCTACGTAATGTGTTATTAGCTGTTGATAACTTTGTAGTGAATGAAGAGGAAGGTACTTTGGAGGGTATAGATTTTTATTTGTTAAATTTTACCACAAACAAGTCACACCACTTTCTCTTTGGTAAAATTTTACATCAAAGGCCTTTCCTATGAAATATTGGATGATTATGCATTTAAGCTCTGGAGGTTTCACCATTATCATTAATTTAATCTCACACAATGAGAGGAATCAACATACCAATGACTCCAAACTTGAATAGTGATAGAATATACACCATATGTGATAATGTGTATGAATCTATCCACATAATATTCCTTGGGAATTGTAAGGAGATTATGAAGGAGTTATTTGTAAAAATAAAATGGATGAGAATATCATGATTTGATATTTTAGCAAAGATGTTTTTTAACTCTTTCAACACCTTTTGTCTTGTAGGTGGATCTCAAGTTAATCATTAGAAAATCTCTTTCAAATATTCTAACAACTAAAATCAATGCATTTTTTTGGATTGTGACATCATTAGTGTTGGAGACCTCTTAATCTCCAAAAGCTTGATCTATACTCATTTAAGAACACCTCTATATCAATCATAGAACAAACTTTACACAAATGTTACCTTGATTTACAAAATCATTCATTATCACTTCTCTTAGTGAAGTTTTTTCTTCTTCAAGAAGTCTGCTTCAGAACTTAACTTGATTACCTGCACATAACTTCAAATTTATTCAATCTAATGATATACATAACTTCGGGCTACCTTTGTGCAATAATATCATCCATTAGATCCTCAAAAGAATCATAAAAACTCTGATTTGATCATTAAGATCAAAAGTATGTCAGAAACTGTCCTCCTGTACAAGCGACTTTGACATAGTCAACTTCTAAGGTTGATTTCTCACAAGACAAGTCTGGTTTTGATAAATGCTTTTAACCACAGCTTCCTTACCTTCCAACTTAGATTTTCTATGCTCAATCCTTAGAAACTTTACACTCTGCATTGAGATTCAAGCAAAACATTGACACAAAAAAATGTTCTACTCTAAGGGTTCTATTTGTAGAATTTACATATATATATTGCTATTGATCATACACAAAAATTGAAAGGAATTAGACCTTGAAGCTTGGAACATAGCTTGATTACCTTCTAGATTAGATGTATACAAAAGATTTCCTGATCCACTTGATCACGCTAAGAGAAATCATAGAAAGACTCGATGATAACTCATAAAGATGACTCTCTACACATCTATCTCATGGACACTTAGCTTCTAGTGTCTCTCTCTCCTATTTCTTTACATTATTGACTTATATACATATGATTCTAGACTCATCGCGTGTCTATTACATTACTCAGTTTTCATTCTAATGATCATCTATCCTCATAGTACAAGAATTTTCATTTGTAATGTACATATGTATACAAGCTACATTTCTGAGATCTCTTCACTTTCTTCAATGACTTCTTTGGCTTCATTTTCTTTTGTAACTTGTTTCAAGCTCTTCATTATCACTAATTAGGGATTGCTTTGCTCCAATAGCTCCCCCTCAATCACTTATCGTGATTATGCCATTCTTCTTTATTCCTCTCATCTCTTTGAACTTATTTAGCTTAGGTCCATCTAAGCTTTTTGTCAACATATCTGCAACTTGCTCTTTTGTTGGTGTATACAAGACTTCAATCTCTTTGTCAAGTACCTTTTCTCTCAAGAAATGATACTCAATCTCTATGTGTTTAGTCCTGGCATGAAAAACAGGATTAGCTACCAAATATAGTGAACTCATGTTGTCTCCAAAAATAACTGGAGTACTTTGAGCAGTTCCAAAAATCTTTAATAACATCTTAAACCATATCACTTCTTTTGCAACCTCTACCATTCCTTTATACTCAGCTTCTGTGGATGACAAAGCAATTGTATGTTGCTTCTTTGAGCACCAAGAAACTAACTTATCCCTAATGTAACAAAGATAACCATGAGTAGACCTTCTATTATCTGAATTACCTGCACAATCTACATCACTAAACACTTTGATTCTTGTGCCAGAAGTAAAATCATAATACAAACCTTCACTTAAGGTTCCCCTGATATATCTCAGTACCCTTTGAGCTACAATCTAATGAGTTTTATTTGGACAATGCATAAATTGAGATAAGACACCAACTGCATATGATAGGTCTGGACTTGTCAAGGTAGCATAGATCAAACTAGCTACCAAAATCTGATATTTATTCATGTCATTAATTTCTTCTCCTCCATATCTACTCAACTTATGATTTACCTCCAATGGTGTGATTAAAGGCTTGGAATCTTCCATGTTGAACTTGACCAAAAGATTCTTCAAGTATCTTTCTTATGTAACATATACTCCATGTTGAGTATACATAATTTGCATTCCTAAGAAATAAGACAAGTTTCCCAAATCACTTATCTTAAACTCCTTCTCTATATGCTTCTTAAGCTTCTTGATTCCTTGAGCATCTGTACCTGTGACAATAATATCATCAACATAAATACACATATATATGAACTCATCTTCACTTGCCTTCACTAGCAACCTACTATCTGCTTTTGAAGCTTGATATCCACATTCATTCAAGAACTTAACAAGCCTGTAATTCCATGCTCTTGGGGCATGCTTCAAACCATACAAAGCTCTCTTGAGCTTACATACATAATCTGATCCAATTGAATCCATGAAACCCTCTGGTTGCTCCATGTACACTTCATCTACAATATATCCAGTCAGAAATGCATTCTTCACATCTAATTGTGACAACATCCATCCTTTACAAACAACAATAGCAATTAGAGTTCTAATTGTAGACATCTTAGCAACTAGACTAAAGGTTTCATCATAATCTACCCCATAAGTTTGGGCATAACCTTTAACCACAAGTCTAGCTTTGTATCTAGACACCTCACCATTTGCAAACCTCTTTGTCTTATACACCCACTTACATCCAATTACCTTCTGATTATTTGGTATTGGCACCAATTCCCATGTATCATTCTCAAGTAGAGCATCATACTCTTGCTGCATTGCCTTCTCCCAATTCTGGTTTCCTTTAGTTTTTTCATATGTAGTTGGATCTTCTTCTATCTTCACAATATAAGCATAATCTTTTGTTTTTAAGAAATATGTATCATAGCTATACTTGATAGGTTCTTTTCTTTCTCTCAAAGATCTTGTAACCTCTGCACTTCTTGAAGTCTCAGCCACATTTGATTCTAGATCAAATCTTGGCCTATCTTCATCATTGCCCTGCAATTTACTTTTACAATTATCATCATTAATATCTTCTTCATGCAAATTTACTTTTGTCTTCCCTTTACTTTGTATTTCTTCAACATCTACATAATCGTTTGTTGACCCTGTATACCATGTGCTTTGCTCATCAAATGTAACATCTTTTGTAACAAGAAATTGTTTTGTAGATGGACTTCACAGTCTGTATCCCATCTATCTATCATCATACCCATTAAACACATACTTCTCTCCTTTGGGTTCTAACTTATGTCTTAATTGTGAAGGAACATAAGCATAAGCCAAACATCCAAATACCTTACAATGATCAAGAGTAGGTTTCTTACCCCACCATGCTTCATAAGGTGTTCTATCATCCAAATCTTTGCAAGGTAACCTATTCACAAGATATGTTGAAGTGTTGATAGCTTCTTTCCAAAAGTAGTTTGGACAATTCTTCTCTTTCATCATTGATCTTGCAAACTCTACAAGAGTTCTATTTCTTCTTTCTGCAACTCAATTTTTTTGAGTCGAGTACCTGCAAGTTACTTCTCTTTTTATATCTGCATTCCACAAATAATCATCAAACTCTTTAGAAAAATATTCTCCTCGTCCATTTGATCTCAACCTCTTGAGCTTTTGTCTTGTAATCCTTTTTTGCATAAGCATGATAATGCTTGAATGTCTTGAACACTTTTGATTTGTCCTTGATTACATACAGTGTAATCCATCTTGTTGCATCGTCAACAAACAATACATAATATCTAGATCCATTTATGCTATAGTACCTTGAAGGATCCCACACATCTATATGAACCAAATCAAGCATATTTGAATACTTGTATCCTAGTTTATCATACCCAATAAACACATACTTCTCTGCTTTGGGTTCTAACTTATGTCCTAATTGTGAAGGAACATAAGCATAAGCCAAACATCCAAATACCTTACAATGATGAAGAGTAGATTTCTTACCCCATCATCCTTCATAAGGTGTTCTACCATCCAAAGCTTTGCAGGGTAACCTATTCACAAGATATGTTGCAGTGTTGATAGCTTCTGCCCATAAGTAGTTTGTACAATTCTTCTCTTTCATCATTGATCTTGCAAACTCTATAAGAGTTCTGTTTCTTCTTTCTACAAATCCATTTTGTTGAGGGGAGTAACTGCAAGTTACTTCTCTTTTTATACTTGCATTCCATAAATAATCATCAAAATCTTTAGAAAAATATTCTCCTCCTCCATCTGATCTCAACCTCTTGAGCTTTTGTCTTGTAATCCTTTCTGCATAAGCATGATAATGCTTGAATGTGTTGAAGACTTCTGATTTGTCCTTGATTACATAAAGTGTAATCCATCTTGTTGCATCATCAACAAACAATACATAATATCTAGATCCATTTATGCTATAGTCCCTTGAAGTACCCCACACATCTATATGAACCAACTCAAGCGTATTTGAATACTTGTATCCTGGTTTATTGTATGAACTTATGTGAGCTTTACCTAATTGACAAGGTTCACACTTGTATACCATGTGTTGACCTTCAACATTTGGCAATCCAAGCACTACATCATTCTTTGACATTTATTTTATAGCTCTCTCATTAAAATGACCTAGCCTTTTATGCCATAGGTCTAGCTCAGACATCTTTTGACTTCCATATGTAAACAATGCATGTCCCACATTACCTTGGACCTTGAGAGTAAAAAGCCTTCCTTCTTTTTAACCTGTAATAATACTTCCATATCCCTGATTTGGATCTTGCACATAAACACCATCATTTGTGAATCTGACTTCATATCCTTTCTCCATGATTTGTCCTACACTTATCAAGTTTTTAGGAATAGTAGGAACATAAAGTACCTTGCTTAAGAGTGTGCTTCCACTCTTTGTCTTCATTGATCCAATGCTTTCCACTTTATCCTTTGTGTTATCTCTTGTTTGAGCTATATGTCCACTCCCCTTTGCTTCCATTTCAGTCATCAATGATATATTGCCATTATGATGATTGCTACATCCTGAGTCAGTATAGAATACCCTTTGATCTTCTCCTATTGCTTCATGTGTTGCATTCAAAATGAGGGCCATGCCATTTTTCTGCTCTGATTCATAATTATAATAGTTGTTATTATAGGACTCAGGTTGAAAGCTTCTTGCACCTGCTCTAGCATATGAGGTCCTATCACCTCTTCCTTTGAAGTTACCTCTCTGATTTCTGCCTCCGCTACCTATTTGATTGAAACTCTAATTATGACTTCCACCATTTTGATTGTTATACCAACAATCATTTGCCAAATGATATTTTCATCCACAAATCCAACAAGCTTTAACATTATCTTTATTCTTACCTCCTCTTCCTTTACCTCTTGAATTCATCTTCCCTCTTGTGAAATTAACTTGGCTTGAAGATCCTTCATCATCACTTGACTACTTTCCTTTGCCATTCTTTAATATATACTACTTCATGATCAGTACTTTCACCTCTCGAAATAGTGAATCTTGACTAAGGCTTGTGTGAGCTCACACAAAAATCAATATTATGACTCATATGTTTTGAGAAACCACAACAAATTTTGTTTTCTACATTCTTCTTATCCATTCATATATGCATAGCCATCGGAGCATCATCTTGCCCTAGGCTCTTTTTTGTTACGTCTCTCATTGTTTTCTAATTGGATTGATCTTTTTGACCTTCCAATGCTTTTCACACCACTTACTTTCAATTATAAAAAGGAAGAAATTACAAGATCTTCAATGATAGATACAAATAAGGCTGATAAAAAACATCATTCCCCTTTGTTGGGGGCCACTTACTTTTAAGCTTATTGTTTTCTATAACAAACACTCTATGGTGCCTAGGGGGACTATCAAACTTGAAAACTCATCCTTCCTTCCATATTGTCTTGGGAGCTTCACCTATAAGTCAATTCCATAGTGCATATGAGCAATTGCTTCTTCCCCAAGTAAAGCTTCTTTTGGAGCTAGTTTGAAACAGTATACCAATAGCTTGATCGAGATTTTCCCACCAAAAGAAACTACTTGGGAATGAAAAGAAGAGGGTACTAAGTTCCTCCGTACCATGGAGGTGGCATTTGCACCAAGGGGGCATCCCACATATTTCTTTTCCCTTGAAATTGTTCTAAAGGGCCACTCCCATATAATGCATAACCATTTTTGGCAGCACCTCTTCATTAGAGAAATGTGAATTTATAAGTCCTTCTTAGTATGTGATGTGTTTTCTAGGCTAGCACATGATTTTGCATCTCAAACCTTCTAACTTCAAGGGCTCTTGAAGAAGAGGGAGGCCTCCCAAAAATTGGCTATGTTTTAATGGGCACTAATCTTCAAAGTCACTCTTCGAGCTTGTTCAATGACCTCAAATCTGATCCATTTTCTTCTGTCTTCATTCTAAGGGTGTTTCCTAATTGTACATCATTTTTTCTATATTTGTTTCTCTAAGGTGGTTCTCTGCTTCAAGAAACTTGATTCAATGAGGAACAAAATAGAATCATTCCACCTACATATTGGCCACCCATTTCTAATATTCATTGTGCAATTAGGAGCATTAAGAGCTTATCATGTTAGAGGCTTTTAGAGTTTGTGAGAAGGAAGAGCACAAAAGGGTCAGAAGATCAAGCTTATTTCATTTCTTCCATTAGGAGCTTATCATGTCAGAGGCTTTTGGAGTTTTTGAGAAGGAAGAGAGCAAAAGGGTTCCAAGATCAAGCTTCTTCCATCTAGGAATTATCTCAAAATTGACTTGATCTAGAGGCATTACCATTGCTCCAGGCTTTGATCATCCATTTTAATGCCAATTTATTGGGATTACCTTTAATATCTAAAATGTGAAAACTCCATCATCTTTAGGGATTAAGGAGATCTCCAAATATATTTTAGCCCTCATTTCCTATTGGGATCTCCAATCTAGAGGAAATTATCATAGATTCTTTCCAATTCCATTAAGTTTTTTGCTAAGGCCTCTAGAAAATCATGAAACATATCATCAAAGTGATGTGGAGTATGTTGATCAACATTGATTGCCCCTCTAAATTAAGCTACATATTCTTTCAATAACCAATTTTGTTGTCTATTTTGGTGAGCATCTAACCCAACCGTTTACCCATTGAGACCTCAAAACACATGGAGATATTTAGAACATGGAAGAGTTTTCTTTTAGGGAAGTCTAGACAATCTTGATGAATGAGAAACTAGAGTGTTTGACCCCTTATATATTTAAAAGCGATTTTGAGTGGGTTATTTTAGATATGGGGGCTTCACAAAATGTATCGAGATATTTCCAAAAGGAAGTGATACTTATGGGATCATTGTGTTAAAACAAAATTAGTGACATTTGCAAGGAGCCTCATTATCATTGGATTTTTATTTTCACATAACAAGATCCCAACAGTGTTGCTAGACTAAACATGGTGATTCACTAGGAAACTAGGTTCGTCAACCACAATAGTGAAAGGTAAAAGATCCAATGGGCAACCTTTTTTGATAGAGCATTTTAGTGTTGTAGTTGGTAAAAGTGTCACAATTTATGCTGATCCATGCTGAGGCATTCGCCATCACATTCAAGATCGTTTGGATGAGCTTAAAGTTGCATCCAAGATCTTTAAGAGATTGGAGAAAGAAGTCTTACTCAAGTCTGTCATAAGATTTTTCAACATCTTTCAGGATGATGGTATCCTGAGAAGTTTCATTTCCATAGTCAATATCTTCCCACACATCAAAAAAAACCTCGAGAAGGGATGTGCCCTTTATGAACCCTTATTAGTCCTCATTAATTCAAGTGCATATCTGAATAATAATACGATAAGTGAGAACGTGAGTTAGAACAAGTAGGAGTATCTACGTTTACAAGCTATCATGAGTATATATGCAAATAAGAGAAGACCGAAGGCATATTATGATCTGCATATGAAGAAGAAAGATTATTATGAAGGACACTTAGTTCTAGCTTAAATACTAAAGGAAGACAGTAAGAAGTTAGAGAAAAAAGGATGTGGCCCATAGATCCTTCATAGGATTAGTCCTAGTTGATGGAGATGATCAATCTCCAAAAGACAAGCTACAAATGAATTTAGAACACCTCTATATCAAGAATAGCAAGAAACCTTCATCAATTTTGGAGTTCTTTACCAAATTATGAATCTCTATCACTTCTGTGAGTTATAACTTCACTGAGGAAAGTCTACTTTACAAAGCTCTTTCATTGAACGATGAAATGGTTAAAGTTTTCTATGAAACTTTGTCACAACATTCATCTAATGTTCGCACAGCTACTACAAGTCAAAGATCTTCAAACAAACTTATAAACCTTAAGATTTACTTCAATAAGTAAACCTTTGTCTCAAACATGCTTTCTCTAAGGGAACTTTTACATATGCAACTTTAACTACTTGGTTCTCTGAATCTACAACCCATTTAATCAAATGCTTTTAGACATAGATGGCTTACCTTCCAACTTAGATTATGAGTCTCATTTGTGTAAAACTTTACACTCTACACTAAGATCTGATTAACTCATTGACCATCGAATTTGCACCTATTTTAGAAATCACTTAATACATTTACACATACAAATATTCCTACTCACAATTCTATTAGCCTTGAACTCTCAAAACTTGACCATGGATGCATTAACTATGAACTTAGACACATACAAAAGGATTTATAAAATGATCAAGCATAGACGAAGAAATGGAGACGATTGACGCGCAATTCTCAGAAAACGTCTTCTATTCAACTCATCTTACATCTGATGGATAATTCTTATTCAACTTATGATCTACTCCTATCTATCTCATCTATTCTTCATCTCTCACATATAGCACGACTATATACAAGTGTATATATACTTACGAGTGTGGATTCATCATTATTTGAAGTATTTGTGAAGTATTTACAAAGCTAATATACATGTGTATATAGACCATCTCTTTCTGAACCTCTACTTCACTTCATGCTCTTAGAATTCAATCTTTTCTTCAAGTCTTCACTCCTAAGCTTCATATAATCATCAATTGTTGATTGTCTTGCTCCAACAGCTCCCTCTGAATCATCAATTGTGATTATCTGCATCTTCTTTATCCCCGGCATATCTTTAAATCTCTAGAACTTGGGTCCATCCAAACTCTTTGTCAACATATCTACAAGTTGATCCTTTGTAGGAGTATGCATGCTTTCTATTTCTTTTTCAACAAACTTCTCTCTTAAAAAATGATATTAAATCTCAATATGTTTGGTCCTGGCATGAAACACAGGGTTACTTGCCAAATACAAAGAACTCATGTTATCTCCACAAATGATAGGAATACTCTGAACGATATTAAAACTCTTGATGAGAGTGTTTAGCCATATGAATTCCTTTGCAACTTCTACCATAACTTTATACTCTACTTGTGTAGATGACAAAGAAACTATATATTGGTTCTTAGAACACCATGAGATTAATTTATCTCCCACATAACATAAATACCTATGTGTTGATCTTCTATCATCAGAGTTACTTGCCCAATCTGCATCACTATATATCTTTATCATTGTATCTGAAGTAAATCCATAATACAAACCTTCTTTAAGTGTGCCCTTGATATACATAAGCACCCTATGACCTGCAATCCAATGTTCCATTTTAGGACAATGCATGAATTGAGATAAAAATTCATCTGCATATGACAAATCAGGCCTTGTTAATGTAACATAAATCAAGCTACCCACCAAACTCTTATAAATCTTCATGTCTTAGAATTCTTCTCCTCCATATCTACTCAATTTGTGATTCACTTCCATTGGAGTTGGTGCTATCCTACAATCTTCCATTTTAAACTTGATTAGCAGATTCTTCAAATACCTTTCTTGAGTCACATATATTCCATGTTGAGTATATGAAATATCTGTTCCCAAGAAATATGACAAATTTCCCAAGTAACTGATCTTGAATTCTTTCTCAATCTACTTCTTAAGCATTTGTATACATTTATCATCTGTACCTGTAAGTATTATGTCATCAACATAAATACAAACATAGATAAATTCATCTTCACTTTCTTTCACTAGCCAGCTACAATCTTCCTTTGACGCTTGGAAACCAAGTTCCTTCAAGAACTTCAGAAGCCTATAATTCCATGTGCTTGGGGCTTACTTCAAGCCATACAAAGCTCTCTTGAGCTTACACACATAATCTAGATTATATTGATCTTTGAAACCATCTAGTTGTTCCATGTAGACTTCATATGAGATATAACCATTTAAAAATGCATCCTTCACATCCAATTGAGACAATTTCCAACCTTCGCATGCAGCAATTTCTATAAGGGTCCTCATGGTTGTCCTCTTTGCAACAATACTATATTTTTCATCATAGTCCACACCATAGGTTCGTGCATATCCTTTCACAACAAGTCTGGCTTTGTACCTTGACACACTTCCATCTACAAATCTCTTTCTTTTGTAAACCCACCTACATCCAATTATCTTAAGATTAATTGGTTTATGTACCAATTCCAAAGTCTAGCTTTTTCCCAATTCTCCTTTCCTTGGGCCTCATCATATGTGGATGGGTCTTCATCTGCTTTCACTATCTAAGCATAATGTTTAGTTGTCAAAAAAGAGGTTTCATAGCTATACCTTATAAGTTGTCTTTTGTCCCTTGATGAACTTCTGATTCTCCACTTCTTGAAGTTTCAGCTTCATTATATTCTGGATCAAACCTTGGCATTTCTTCATTTTCAACTAGTACTTCATTATTCTCTTCTTCCTCAAAGATTTGAACATTTGATTTACCTTTCTTCTGATTCAATGTTTCTTCAAGACCTGCATAAGCACTATTTGTACCTGAGTACCAAGTACCTTGCTCATCAGATGTGACATCCTTTGATACAAGGAGTTTCTTTGTAGATGGACTCCACAACATGTATCCCATTTGCTTATCATCATAACCAATGAACACATATTTTTAGCCTTTGGTTCCAATTTATGCCCTAATAGAGAAGGAACATAAGCATAGGCTAAGCAACAAAATACTTTACAATGGTCTAGTGTAGGTCTCTTACCCCACCAAGCTTCATATGATGTCATACCCTGCAAAGCTTAACATGGTAGCCTATTAACCAAGTATGTATATTTACAGCATCAACCCATAAATAATTAGGGCAATTCTTCTCTTTCATCATTGACCTTGCAAACTCAACAAGATTTCTATTCCTCCTTTCTACTACACCATTTTGTTGAGGAGTGTACCTGCAAGTAACTTCTCTCTTTATACCTGCATTCCACAAATAATCACTTAATTCATTTGAGAAATACTCTCCCCGTCCATCTGATCTTAGCCTCTTCAAGTTTTGTCTTGTAATTCTTTCTGCATATGCATGATAGTGTTGAAATGTTCTAAACACTTCTGACTTGTCATTGATCACATAAATAGTAATCCACCTGGTAGCATCATCAACATAAATTACATAATATCTCGACCAATTTATGTTAAAGTCCTTTCAGGGACCCCACACATCTGTATGCACCAATTCCAGTCTTTTTGAATACATGAAACCTTGCTTATTGTATGAATGTTTATGAGCCTTACCTAATTGACATACTTCACATTTGTTTGTCATGTGTTGTCTTGCCACATTGGGTAATCCAAGCACTGAACCATTGTTAACCATTTTCTTAATACATCTTTCATTGAAGTGTCCAAGCCTCTTATGCCAAAGATCCAACTTAAACATATTTTCCTCTCCATATGTAAACATGGCATGTCCAACGTTACCTTGTGCCCTCAATGTGAAGAGCCCTCCTTCTTTCTTTACTGTAACAATTTTCTTATATCCTTGGCTAGGATCTTCAAATAAACTCCATCATTAGTAAATCTTACTTCATATCCTTTTTCTACAATTTGTCCTACACTGATCAAATTCTTTGGAATTGTAGGAACATACAAAACCTTACTCAAAAGAGTACTTTCATCTTTACCCTTCACTGATCCAATTGACTTCACCTTATGCTTTATGTTGTCACTTGTTTGAACTGTATGATTAATTGCCTCCTAATCCAAATCATTCATCAAAGCAATGTTTCCACTTACGTAATTGCTACACCCTGAGTCAATGTAGAATACCCTTCAGTCTTCATTTGAAGCTTCACATGTTGAATTCCTAATAAGAGTTGAATCTTCTTTCTGATCTGAAGCATAATTAAAGTAAGTGTTGTTGTAGGATTGGTTTTGGAAGTTTCTTCCTCCATTTCTTCCAAAGAAACTCCTACCAACTTTACCTTTCTAATTTCCTCGCCAATTTCTTCCACCTCTTCCTCTTTGATTAAAATTCTGATTAAAGTTACTATTGCTTTGATTATTATGGCAACATTCATGAGATAGATGATTGGTTTTACCACATATCCAACAAGCGTTCACATTATCCTTTTTGTTTCTACCTCTACCTCTACTTTTGCCACTTCCTCTTCCTCTTAGAAAGTTTGCTTGGCTTGAAGTACCTTCATCTTCAACTGATTGTTGCTTTCCTTTGAGAGCTTTCTTCTTATTCTTAGAATACATTGCATGACCTGTATTCTTATCAACATCTCCTTTGACATCATTCTCAAAAGTTAGCATATGTCCTAGCAATGGATTCAAATCAGGAGTAAAATGATCCAATGAAAATTCTGTTGAAAATATGAAAGGCTTCCACTTCTCATCTCCTCTTAGACCTGTGAGAATTTGTCTTACCAATTTATCTTCTTCAATGTCTTCATCAACTGCACCTAAAGAATCACCAATGTCTTTCATCTTTTTCACATAATCCGATACTGATTGTGAAGCCTTCTTCTTAAAGGTGGTAAAATATGCCTATAGTGATGCTTTCTTTGACTTGGTCGTATTATGAAAATGCTCCTTCCGGGCGCTCCATATATCACTTGCACTTTCAAGTCCTTTGGTATGAGGAAGCAAGTAATCATTTACTGCCATGTAGATAATGCTCCTTGCTTGTGCATCCTTCTTCATTCAAATCTTTAAATCTGCAAGCTCCTCCCTAGTTGAGCACTAGGATCTTTGAAAACTCGCTTCTCTTATTCTCCTCTATTGTATCCCATCAGATCTTTGCTCAAAAGATGAGCTTCCATCCTCATAGACCAAGCTGGATAGTTCTCTCTATCCAACTTCTCAATTTGGAGATTGTCTCCCATTCTTTCTTTACATGTATTATCAAATCTGAAATCCTTATGAGTAATGTATGTACCTTTGCTTCATAATTTTCTCCGTCTGATCTTTTTGACTACTTTCATGTGTCTTCCTTTAGCCTTTCCTACAAACTTTGTCCTTTTGAATCTTCAAAAGTTGAATTTTGTATGTCTACAATAGTCGAGGTCCTTCTTCCCTTCAATTTTACTAGTTCTTGCTCTGATACCATTGATGGAGATGATTAATCTCCAAAAGACAAGCTACACTTGAATTTAGAACACCTCTATATCAAGAATAGCAAGAAACCTTCATCAAGTTTGAAAGTCTTTACCAAATTATGAATCTCTATCACTTCTGTGAGTTATAACTTTACTCAGGAAAGTCTGCTTCACAAAACGCTTTCATTGACTTATGAAATGCTTAAAGTTTTCTATGAAACTTTGTCACAACATTCATCTAATATTTCTGCAGCTAGTACAAGTGAAAGTTCTTCAAAAGATTTATAAAACTTCATATTTACTTCAATAAGTAAACCAATGTCTGAAATAGGCTTTCTTTGTAGGCGACTTTTACATATGCAACTTTGACTACTTGGTTCTCTCAATCTACAACCCATTTAATCAAATGCTTTTAGACATAGATGGCTTACCTTCCAAATTAGATTTTGAGTCCTCATTTGTGTAAATCTTTACACTCTACACTAAGATCTGATTAAATCATTGACCATCAAATTTACACCTATTTTAGAAATTAATTAATACATTTACACATACAAATGCTCCTACTCACAATTCTCTTAGCCTATTTGCAATTGGACTCTCAAAACTTGACCATAGATGTGTCAAATATGAACTTAGACACATACAAAAGGAGTTCTAAAATTATCAAGCACAAAAGGAGAAATGGAGAGAAGATCGATGTTGGAGCAAGTCTATGACAAGCCTAAGTATTGGCTTGAGTCCCACAAAGTCATAGAAAAAGCTTTAAAATGAAGAATATGTAAAGTTCACTTGTGAACTACCTCTTGTAACTTTTTGAAGAGTTTACTTAATGTAAAAGTAAGAGAATCTTAAGTGGTTGAGTCCACATGATCAAAAAGGGAAAGAGGAGCCACGAACTCGTGATTTGTGGTAGGTAGAGAATCAAATCAATCATTGATTGATTGGAGAGTGATTGAGGGAAGTTAGCCTCCCAAACTCAACTATAAATAGATGGCAGTTTTAGTCGTGGTTAGAGAGACCTATGTGAAGACCTCCAAGAGCTAAGCTTTATGCCATATCAAGGTGTGATTACAAGGCACACATATGTATCAGTAAGTCATTGTATTGTACAAGCAATATACTTTCATTTTCATGATTATTTGAGTTCATCTTTCCATGTTCTTGTGAAGTGTACTACTCACTGCCATTACTCTCAGTTTTCTCAGTCAGCTTGCAGAGATGTTTTCTCTGAGCTTGGTGCATCATTTTTAGTGATTTAACTTGGTAAAGTTAGCTCTACAAGTCTACTATATGCTCACAAATTTTCATGCCATTTGAATGTTGCAATCTTCAATTATGTTCAGTTGAAGTCAACAGTGTCTGTGCATTTTCACTTCTCTGTCAGGTACCCGACTTTTTCACTCTTCGTGTCAGAGGTGTTTCTCAGTGGTTACGTATCCAAATTCCGTGATTTAAAGCGTGTTGGATTTAGCTTTCTGTCTAGTGTAAGCATACAAATTTTCATGATCATTGGATTCCTACATTGTGAGTTATGTTGATTTTTCTGCTCACTGGTCTCAAACTGTAGCAGCCCGTGAAAATCGGGATGATGTCATCAGTTGTTAAAACTCATTCTCAGTGTGTGGTTCATTATTTTTGATGTGATTACTCTTGAAAGTTAGCTCTTTAAGTCTCCTAGACTTCCCCAAGAGGAATTAAGCTAATTGCTGTTGTGCTTAGAGAATTATGTAAAACACTGGACAGGTGTATGAACCAAGAATAGCAAGTTTTCATCTCTGAGCTAACTCCAACTTATCTGTTTTGATCTATCTTTTTGAGAGTGATCTTCCAAGGTACATAGGGTGTCTAGTACATCCATTGGCAAGCTAAAAGGGCCCACCATATACTCTTGGAGTTCAATTGGCTGGTGTAGATCAAGGATTTTGCAACACCTCTTCATCTTCAAGCACATACCTATCCATCTCTTCACAGTGGTATGAGAGCAAGGTTGGACAACATGGGAGATGGATTTCCTTCATCAATTGACAAATTAGACAGAGGTAACTACTCAGCTTGGTCATTAAGAATGGAAGCCTATCTCCAAGGTAGAAGTTTATATGGTTATGTGGCTGGAGATGAAGTTATGCCAAGTTTTAGGAATAAAAGTCAACCAACACAAGAAGAGCAAGAAAGATTGAGCACATGGTGCTCCAAGGATGCACTTGCAAGGTCTTATCTCCTCAACTCTATCTCAAATTTTCTGTTGCCTCACATTAGAAGTTGTAAGACATATCAGGAAGTGTGGGATGCACTTGAAGCTTTCTTTTCTTCAAGTACTAAAGCTAGGAAGCATCAACTATGGCTGGATTTCACAACTCTCAAGAAGGCTCCCAAACAAAATGTGACTGATTTTGTCACAAAGCTCAAGGACATAGCAGATCAGTTGGGAAGTATTGGAGAGGTAATAGATGAAGAGCAAATTGTAAGGCAGGTCATCAATGGCTTGAAGGCAGAAGACAAGTGGGAAGCATTCACCACAGCTATGGATTTGTACATGGACATGCATGTACCTGATTTCAACACACTCATTGGACAACTACTTACTCAAGAGGCAAAAGCTTATCAAAAATGGAGAAAGCTCTAAAGGTAATCAATCTTCAGCTTTATACACGGATAAAAGCAAGTCTAAAGATAACAAAGGAAAGGCAAAGAAAGTGGATGATGAAGCAGGTACATATCAAGCTAACTATGCAGGTAGAGGAGGACATGGTAGAGGTAGAGGAAGAGGAGGTAGACAAGGCAGGGGGAGATCCCAAGACTCCAACTCATGTTCTATTTGTGGATTAACTAATCATACAACTAAAAATTGCTTTAGGAATTCTAGGAATCAAAGAGGCAGAGGATACAATAGAGGAAGTTATGGCTACTCAAGAGGAAGGTTCAACAACTACCATGGCAACTACAACAACTACAATCATTCAAACTATCAAGGAGGCTACAAAGGAAGGAGAGACTACAATAACTACACAAAAGACTCAAACAAAGAGGATTCATTATTGATCATGAACATGGCTATGCCACAAGGTAAATCTGATGAGCATGTTTTCTACATAGATTCAGGTTGTTCAAATCATGTGGCAGGAAATGTGGCACTCCTATCTGATTTAGAAGATCCAAGGAATAAGCATGAGGTACAAAAAGGAGATGATACAAAACATCTTGTGGAGAAAATAGGCAATGTCAAAGCACCTGATGGAAACATCAACCTACTCAGTAAGGTACTCTATGTCCCTACCATTACAAAGAATTTGATAAGTGTTGGGCAGATAGTAGAGAAAGGGTTGCAAGTCAGGTTCACAAAGGTAGGAGCATTTGTTGAAGATCCAAGTCAAGGATTCAAAAGAATTGCAAAAGGTGAAAAGACAGGTAGATTGTTCACATTTGAATTACAGGACACTAGAAACATTGCTCCCTTTAATTATGGTAGTCAGACACGCACAGAATTGGAAGTATGGCACAAAAGGTTAGCACATATTGGTGAAAGGTCATTAAAGCAAATTTGCAGGGACCAAAGTGTACTTGGACTCCCTAATTTGTCAAAACAACATATGATTTATAAGTGTAGTGCATGTCAATTTGGAAAGTCTGACAGGTTACCATTCATGAAGAAAGGTTATATGCATGGAGATCTCTTGGAGTTGGTTCATACAGATGTATGGGGACCTAGCAAGGAAGCTTCAATATCTGGATCAAGGTATTATGTTTCCTTTATTGATGATTGCAGCAGATGGACTATCCTATTCTTTATGAAACACAAAGATGAAGTTTTTTCATGTTTCAAAAGATATTTGGCTCTTGTGGAGAATCAAACAGGTAAATCACTAAAAAGGCTAAGGTCAAATGGAGGGGGAGAATACTTCTCCCATGAGTTTGATTCTTTTCTTCAAAAAAGAGGAATCAAAAGAGAGGTAACTACAAGGTACACTCCTGAGCAAAATGGAGTGGTAGAAAGGAGGAATAGGACAATTGTTGAAGCTGCAAGGTCTATGTTAAATGAAAAGCATTTACCTAATTACTTATGGGCTGAGGTTGTATCTACAGCCACTTACTTGATTAACAGGTTGCCTTCAAAATCCCTTGATGGGATGACTCCATATGAGGCTTGGAATGGAAGAAGACCAAGCTTAGATCATTGTAAAATTTTTGGATGTATTGCTTTTGCTCATGTTCCTTCACAGGTTAGAGGCAAGATGGATCTAAAGGCAGAAAGGTGTGTATTTATTGGATATGACAACAGTCAAAAGGGTTACAGGTTATACAACCCTACCAACAAAGGATTCTTGGTAAGCAGAGATGTAGTTTTTGATGAGAACAATTCATGGTATGAAGATTCATGCAGGAAGGTCAATTTACCATATAACCTTGAAGAAGATTTTCCAAAGCTTGGTAGAGAACAATCAAAGATTGAAGAACAAGACACCTCAGAGGATGATGAAGAATCTCACATGGAAAAGATCAAAGCATGGAAGTCTAAAGGTAAAGCAAAATTGCAGGAACTTGGACATGAGGCAGAATCATCACATCATGGCCTAAGAAGATCTATGAGGGAAAAGAAAAAACATGAAAGGTATGGGTTTGACACCTCATTAGTAACTAAACATTCTATCTACATAGCACAGGACATAAACCAAGAGGAGCCATCATCCTTTGAAGAGGCCAAAGCAAAATCAGAATGGAAGCATGCAGTGAAGGAAGAGATTGAAGCACTTGAGGAAAACAACACTTGGGATTTGGTGCCCAAGACTTCATCCATGAAGGTAATAGGCTCAAGATGGGTCTATAAACTCAAGAAGAATTATGATGGTTCCATTAACAGGTATAAGGCAAGGCTTGTAGCAAAAGGCTTTGTACAAACTCAGGGAATTGATTATGAGGAGACCTTCTCTCCTGTGGCAAAGATGCCTACTATTAGGGTTTTGCTTAGTATTGCCTCTTCCAAGAATTGGAAGATACTTCAACTAGATGTAAAGAATGCATTCTTGAATGGTTGGATAACAGAAGGGGTATATATGGCACAACCACCTGGTTTTGAGAACCAAGTTTATCCTGATTATGTGTGTAAACTTAACAAAGCATTGTATGGTCTCAAGCAAGCTCCAAGAGCTTGGAATTTCAGGCTTGTTTCATTCTTGCAGGACAAAGGCTTTCAACCAAGCAAGGCAGATCCTTCACTCTTTATTACAAAGAGTAATTCCGAGGTCATCTACCTATGTGTATATGTAGATGATATTATATTGACAGGAAATGATGCAGATGGTATGAAGAAGATCAAAGATTAGATGAGAGAAGAGTTCAAGATAAGTGATTTGGGTTCACTTACCTACTTCCTAGGTTTGGAAGTTGTCTACAAAGATCATGGTTTGTTTCTCACTCAAAGAAAGTACATTAAGGACATGTTGGCAAAATTCAAGATGCAAGATTGTAAGATTGCAGGTACTCCAATGGAGGTCAATCACAAATTGAGCTCACATGAAGGTGAACTCATAGAGGACATCACATCATATCAAAGTCTAGTGGGTAGTCTCAACTATGCCACATTGACAAGAGTAGATATATGTTACAGTGTGAGTGTGCTAAGCCAATTTATGCACACACCAAGGAAACCACATATGGATGCTGCCAAAAGGATTCTCAATTATCTCAAAGGAACCATAAATGAAGGACTTTATTATCCTTATGTATCTGATTTAGGTTTGAAGCTATTTTCTGATGCAGATTAGGCTGGCTCCAAGGAAGATTGAAGGAGCACTTCACGTTATCTTAACTTTGTAGGTTCAAAGCTTATTTCATGGTCATCCAAGAAGCAACCCACAGTTGCTCTCTCTTCTACTGAAGCTGAATATAGAGGTCTTGCCATAGCTACTCAGGAAGCTATGTGGATGAAGACATTATTCAAAGATCTTGGATTGGAGTTTGGAACTCCAACTATTTTTTGTGACAATATGAGTTCTATTCACTTAGCTGCTAATCCTATTTTTCATGCAAGGACTAAACATATTGAAGTTCATTATCACTATGTACAAGAGAAGGTTCTAAGCAAAGAGATTCAAATATCATATGTGAAGGTCTATTCAAGAAATTTGGGAATTATTCAAGTCCCATTTATATTACTTACTATGTTAACTTCTTAAGTTTGAGGCCAACCGTCATACCCCATTTATAATATAATTATCCTTAATATTAAAGTTTCAATTTAATATAATCTAACCAAGAGATAATAACATGTTGTAGTGTGTGAATGAGCCAAAATGTAAAATAGTGGGACACAAAGAACTGTCTCAAAATCCTGTGTAATTCCCATTTTTCTTGAATAGGCCTTTGTGTCCACTCATCAACAATGTGCAGATATTCTAACCAAAGCATTGGATGGTACAAAGCTTTGCAAATTCAAGGCTATGATTGGTTTGCAGGTAATCTTGGAAGATTGAAGACCTCAAGCATACTTGGCTTGAGGGGGAGCTGTTGGAGCAAGTCTATGACAAGCCTAAGTATTGGCTTGAGTCCCACAAAGTCATAGAAAAAGCTTTAAAATGAAGAATATGTAAAGTTCACTTGTGAACTACCTCTTGTAACTTTTTCAAGAGTTTACTTAATGTAAAAGTAAGAGAATCTTAAGTGGTTGAGTCCACATGATCAAAAAGGGAAAGAGGAGCCACGAATTCATGATTTGTGGTAGGTAGAGAATCAAATCAATCATTGATTGATTGGAGAGTGATTGAGGGAAGTTAACCTCCCAAACTCAACTATAAATAGATGGCAGTTTTAGTCGTGGTTAGAGAGACCTATGTGAAGACCTCCAAGAGTTGAGCTTTATGCCATATCAAGATGTGATTACAAGGCACACATATGTATCAGTAAGTCATTGTATTGTACAAGCAATATACTTTCATTTTCATGATTATTAGAGTTCATCTTTCCATGTTCTTGTGAAGTGTACTACTCACTGCCATTACTCTCAGTTTTCTCAGTCAGCTTGCAGAGATGTTTTCTCTGAGCTTGGTGCATCATTTTTATTGATTTAACTTGGTAAAGTTAGCTCTACAAGTCTACTATGTGCTCACAAATTTTCATGTCATTTGAATGTTGCAATCTTCAGTTATGTTCAGTTGAAGTCAACAGTGTCTGTGCATTTTCACTTCTCTGTCAGGTACCCGACTTTTTCACTCATCTTGTCAGAGGTGTTTCTCCGTGGTTACTTATTCCAATTCCGTGATTTAAAGCCTGTTGGATTTGGCTTACTGTCTAGTATAAGCACACAAATTTTCATAATCATTGGATTCCTACATGTTGAGTTATGTTGATTTTTCGGCTCACTAGTCTCAAATTGTAGCAGCCCGTGAAAATCGGGATGATATCATCAGTTGTTAAAACTCATTCTCAGTGTGTGGTTCATTATTTTTTATGAGATTACTCTTGAAAGTTAGCTCTATAAGTTACCTAGACTTCCCAAAGAGGAATTAAGCTAATTGCTGCTGTGCTTAGAGAATTATGTAAAACACTGGACAGGTGTATGAACCAAGAATAGCAAGTTTTCATCTCTGAGCTAACTCCAACTTATCTGCTTTGATCTATCTTTTTGAGAGTGATCTTCCTAGGTACATAGGGTGTCTAATACATCCATTGGCAAGCTAAAAGGGCCCACCATATACTCCTGGAGTTCAATTGGCTGGTGTAGATCAAGGATTTTGCAACACCTCTTCATCTTCAAGCACATACCTATCCATCTCTTCACAATCGACACACAATTCATTAGAAAACTTCTTCTCTTCAACTCATCTTACATCTGATGGATAATTCTTATTCAACTTATGATTTACTCTATTTCTAACTCATCTATTCTTCATCTCTCATATATATCACGACTATATACAAATGTATATATACTAATGAGTGTGGATTCATCATTACTTCAAGTAGTTGTGAAGTATTCACAAAGCTAATATACATGTGTATATAGACCATCTCTTTCTAAACCTCTACTTCACTTCATGCTCTTAGGCTTCAATATTTTCTTCAACTCTTCACTCCTAAGCTTCATATAATAATCAATTGTTGATTGTCTTGCTCCAACACTAGTGGAGCAATTCAATCAAAAAATGTGGATTGAGAAGTTATGCCAAACTATGTAAGCAGATGCAAAATCAAAACATATATGGAACATCTAATAGTATAAGCTTGGAAAGATTGAAAATGTCCTAAAAAGGAAAGAACATGGGAGGAAAATAAGACAATAAGCTCAAAAAGAGGCTAAGTAGAGAATTACAAAGAGTAAAGAAGTGAGGGATTTGATGATGTGTGAGATTGAGCAAGAGAAAAAAGGGAATCAATTACCACTAGTGAGATACATTTTCAAGGAACAAAAATTATGGTTTTACAGGTTATTGGATCTCAAGTAAAGATAGTTATTTCTAATGTTTTGAATCAAGTTGAGGAAATAAAACAATATAAAAACATAAACATTAGAGCAATCAATGGACAAGAGCTTCCTTCATTATAAACAATGTATTGATGTGAGAATAAAACAAGAACAGACTTCAATTGAGTGTGAAGAATGGCCTGATTGATGCTTGAAAACGTAATCCTAGGTTAAGAGTGTATGAAGCAACATAAAGTGTCTTTGGATTTAGAAAAGAAATTGTAATTAAAAAGAAGACATAAACCTATAATAATATTGTTTTAAAATGATGATATGCATGAAAATGCATTAAATATGTACAAAGTGGAAATGGAGATATTCAAACTCCTAGCAAAAGAAAATTCATAGATGTATGAAAGAGTTAAAGTGGAGACTTAAGCACAAACAAATTAGCATAGAACTCAGGAGTACAACACAACTAGATAAACACTTGAAAGAAAAGAGAACATGAAGAAAGTAGTTAAAACGTAGAAAAACAATGGGAACCTAAAATACACAAAGTATTTGTGCAACATAATCAAAATAGTGAAAAAATGAAATAAATGTAGAGATCAAAGTAACAAGAACACAAAACTTTCCAAGACTTTAAGAAAATAACAAACAAAAAGATAAAGAAGAAGCATCAAACATAAAATGAAACAATGGTATAGGGAGAAGAAGTTAGAGAAGAAAATTCAAATATAAATCCAACTACAAACAAAATGTAGATAAAATATGAGAGAACTCTCTTCATAAAAAAAACACTTAAGCAAAATGCTTAAGACCGTGATTATTCACCATAGATATTTTTGCATGTCTAGAGTAAGCATAAGTAAGTCTACACTACATAGCATGCATTCAATAGGCATGAGATTCTTCATAACCCAAGCACAAGAAAGCTCTTTCAATATGCATAAAAAATCTAGAAGAAGAGAAAACTAGGAAATGCTCCTTATTTATACACAAATGATTTATTTTTTGAGCAAAAATCAAGTTCAAGGAAAAGTGTGCGAGTTGCTTATTCAATTTTATTTTATTTTATTTTGTTTCTTTCCTAGTTGTTAATTTTCCAAATCCTTTTCTAACTGCACTTACAAAAGAGAAACCTTTCTTGAGTGTGATGATCACATAAAGTGATATTGTGGAATGGATTGATGAGAACATAGATGATTTTTGTAAAGTTCTTGCTTCTTCTTGTGATGAAAGAATGTACTATATGGTAAACTCTTAGTAGTTTTTGTGGAGCATTTGTGATTTGATTTTATAGGAAAATTAATAAAACACTTCCAATAGCAAAGTTGGAAGTGAAGTTAGCAACATTATCCAAGGGTTATTGTTTCCTAGATAGTGAATCTCCAGAATAAGTATTAGAAGAAGAGTCTAATGAGGAAGATCTTCCAGAGCAGGAAAAATTTGAAAAAGAATTCAAAGATTATATCAGAATAGTTGGCTAGCACATTTTCAAAGTTAAAATGGGAAGATTCAAATACACAATGTTGTGCTAGGAGTTATATAGGCTCTAGAGGTCTATAGTTGTTTTTACAAAGTGGAAAGTATTAGGACTCCATACACTCTTGAATGAACCTATGGTTTTTGCAGATTTTGATAGACGTGAATAGTTCATGGGCCTAATAGATCTGATACAAGAGAATGATAAGAGAGCTACCACTAAAGCTCAACATGAGAAGATGCTAGAGGATTCCTCCGAAAAAGCTACTAATTGTGCCCAAGAGGAAATGGTGCATTATGAAAACTTATATGTAAATGATGAATTCCAAGATTAAAGTAGTCTTTATTAAAAAAGGAGCATTACTAGCTTATTACCTAGAACTCCACACACCTTTAGAGAAGATGACTACAATAATAGCACTAGAGAAGAAGGCAAACAAAGAACCAAAGATCAAAATAAAAATAAGAGGGGCTAAATAGAAGCTAGAAGGAAGCTAAAAAATACATCTAGAAAACATAGTAGTAGGATCTACTTTGATCTATATATTGGAAGAAAACATTGAAGAAGAGAAGATATTAGGTCAATTAAGAGTGATCCAGACTAAAGGAAGTTCTAAAACAAAAACTCATAGTGATGTAGAGGGAGTTCTATTAAGAAGCTAAAAACCATCCAAACCAGAAACTCCCAATAAATAAGTGGCATAGAAGGAATGGTCAAAGTAATAAAACCCAAATAAGAAGAACAAAATTTGAATGATAATATGTAAAGAAAAAAAGGATTGACCATAGCTCAAGAGAAAGATCAGGAAAAGGATGAATAGAAGGAATCCATAGAGAGTATGATAAGATTAGTGGAAGCAAACAAAATAGAGGACAAACTTGTGGTAAAGGAAGAAGAGAACGAGCCAAAGAAGAGCAATAAGGAGAATATCCATAATATTTTGTATGAGAACATGAAGGAGGATAGGAAAAAGGTTATATAGAAGAATATCAAGAAAATCAAGAGAGTGATCATGAAGAACCAGAGGATAGTCAAGATAAGTAAGAGCAAATAGGAAGAAAAAAAAAGAGGAACAAACCCTATCAGAATCAGAGAATGATAAGGAACAAGACGCTAGAGATAAGCAGATAGAAGGAGCCAAGCAAGATAGAAATTTGGAGTTAACCAAATTCCCTAGGAACATAAGAATAACTTTTGAAATAGTGTTAAACCAAATTGAGAGGTTCAAACCTTCAAGCACGAACATCATTCTATCAGGTATAGCTATGGAAGTTGAGTTATTAAAGGTTATAGAATCATTGAATAATATAAAAGAAAATAGGATAAATTTCTAGGGGAGCAAAGAGAACAAAGAGGAATAACTAAATTTTTTGTGGAAAAGTTAATAAAATTGGAGACATGGGTTGTTCACAGCACAAATAATATCACTTTCCTCGAATAGACATATGAAAAGAAGATAGCGACCATAAAGAAGATGGATTCTGAGATCATGCACTTAGAATCTAAGAAACAAATTTTCGAACATCATATCAATTATTGAGTAAAGAAAATGAAGAGATCACGAGAGTGCTTATGGAGGAAGGTCACTATAAGATAAAAGGTAGTAAAGTAGGAAGTACCATTGAGCATCAGATTGAAGATTTGAAAAGTATAAAGTTGGAACTAGAGAACATGAAAGAGGAATCCAAAGATGCAAATGAAATGGGACAACAAGAAATTAAACATGTTGCTATAGCTATGAAATGTTGGTGTAAATTACAAGCCTACACATTTGGCTCAAAGGATGCATTGAAGTCTATACATACATGAAGAAGCATAGGAACATATGCTAGTGGTTAATTACCACTTTACCTCATTGTAAAAGTCAAATTGACTTGGAATCTATTGTAATCACCTGCCAAAAGGATTCGTGGAAAATAGCTATGTGATTGAAGGAATATCTCCAAGCATTTAGGAGCTTGATCATATGGAGCCAAACGTTTAAATTTGAATTCAAATTTTCAGTCATCTCTTATAAAAATGGATATGAAAAGTCACGGGTGAGAGAGAGCACTCTCGAGCCTAGCATTACTGATTTATGAGTGTGTGTGATGTCCACACTCAAGCCCACACCTCTCTATACCATTTGGCAATGAGATTCATGCCAATGGAGTTGTATACCAATGTTCATTAATACATACATTCATATTGTCCATCTCTGTATTCTTTGTTAGTCTACTCAAAAGTCTGTCAATGTGTCAAGGGCATATTGCGGTCAATTCTTCACCAAATTCAGTGATTCAAAGCTTGTTGGATTCAAATTGAAGTACTCTACATGCTGACAAAATTTGAAGACATTCTATTCAGCCGTTTTGGAGAAATCTGCGTCGAGGTGAACTCTGATCATTTCCTGCTACAGTTCTAAAAAGTCGGGGGTATAGCTTAACTTGCTAAATTGATTTCTCTTAGCATAGTTTATCATTTTACAGCATTCTACTTGGAATAGGTAGCTTACTAGGCTAATTAGATACCCCTAAAAGGAAGTTTTCCAATTCCTACTGTGCTGGTCATACTGAGTAAAATACTCAGCAGGTGTCAAGACAAAAATAGAAGGTTTTCTTGAGTTTGTGACTTCCAAAGTTACCTGTTTTGATTCAATCATTGCACACATCATTTCCAAAGAGCATAGGACATTTTATGGTGTCATTGGAAAGCTAAGGAAGTCTAGTTATCAACTTTGAAGCAAAAGAGGGCTGGTACAAAGTAGGTTTAGCAGTATCTACTCAGTCTCTTGGAGTATCCATCCATCTTTCCAACATGAAAGGCTTTAGAAACCTCAATGAAAAGATAGAGAAAGAAAGAGTTTAATGGCAACAATAAAGAGTAGGTCTCTTAAAGGAAATTGAATTATGGAAGCCAAGTCTAGTGCTCAGCCAAGAGAAGTAATGATTTAAAATATGGTTCAAGAAAGACCACTTCTAGAACAAAGGCAACCTTCTCCCATCCAAGAGAAGAATATAAAAGAACAAAGAATAGAGCATATAATGGATGAGGAGTCCTAAGAATTCATTCAGAATCTACTACATGATGGAGAAGCTAGAATCAAGTACATAAAAAAAATCCATGATCGATATGAAAATAAGATTGTACAAGGTGCACCAAATCACGGTGTGAATTTAGCACACCATCATTGGGCAACAAATGGATTGGAAATTCCATTGCACATAGTTCTCAAGAGAACAAGGAATTACCAACCTTTCAAAGTTGGAATGAGTCCCAATCCTTTTTTGAAGTCTCTTCATGGAAATTATCAAAGATTTATTTAAAATAGTTAATCCATCATGGAAAAATATGTAGGTAGACAAGAACAAAGAATGCAGATAAATATGGATGAAAGCTCTTACTCAATTAAAAATCAATATAGCTTTTTTTCCAACTACAAGAAGAAAGGAATGAAAATGATTTAGGAAAATGGAAAAAGAACCATTCCTTGAAAATGGATGAATTTCTGGAAGATAGTTGGTCCAAATAAGGAAACACGGCCTACAAAGACTTGTATTCTTATAACTTGCCAGGTAGTGGCGAAAAATGTGAAGGATGGGAATGATCATGCATGTATATTAACACTTAGGCTTTTGAAATTTATTATAGCCTTTATAGAAACCTTTACATATACAGATACTAGAACCCTAAATTACATAGGTTTCAATTCACCCTCAAAGCACTTCTTTTTTATCTAAGTGAAACTCTAGAGAGAATCTCTTTAATGTCCTATTATAGTAGAATCATATTCATGGGCAACCACTATGTACAAATTTTTGGGGATGATTTTGATTATGGTTTATTTGAATGAGATTAAGGAATATTTATTGGATTATGGATAGTTACAAAAGTTAGGCTAACAACATATGAAGTGGCATATACAAAATACATAATAAAGATGTAATAGATAAACCTACAGCTCTAGTATAGTGGAGGAAAGCTTGTTTTTAGATGGTAAATGGTTTGAATGTCTTTGAAGAAAAGAGCCATGACCTAGTTGCCCAAGTATAAGAGCTAAAAGAGAAAGTAGTGACCATATCCAATACCAAATTTTATCAAGGATGAAAAAAATTCAAGAAGAGGGAGAAATGTTAGGAAGCAATTTTTTGCAAGGAGAAGATAGAAAATATTGTATTATAGTAGAGTAGAATATCCCGAGTCTTGTAAAAATGAGGAAGAGTCCTCCTCATAAGTTGAAAGATCCCACTTTCCTACCTGCCACTCTCCTCCCAACCTTAGATAGCCCTTGACCTTGGCCCATCTAGAATCTTCTATAAGGTCCAAACACGCCTCCTATGGCCACTCTAAGGAGATGCAATAACCTCCAAGTTTCATGCTAGATCCTTGGCTCCCCCAAGCTCTAGTCCTTGACCCGGGTAGGGTCCTTGGCCAAATGCAGGTGGACCAACAGTAGACCATGGAGGTCTAAATAGATCTAACACTCTCTACCCCTTCTAGAGATCACTCTCCTCAGTTATCAAGGAAGGAAAGTGTTTGCGAGTGAGAGCTTTTGATTCTCAAGTAGCATTTGTGAGTGGAGAGCTAGTCCATGCTACTAAATACTTTGGTATGGAGCGATTTCATAACTTCCACTCCCTCTTATCAAGAACCTGAAATGGAACATCTGGCTAAGATGGCTATTTTCTAAGGCAACTAAACCATCTACACGACTCTCATCTCGAGAAATGTATGGTCTCAACTTGCTAACATGGAAAACTGGGTGAACTTTGCAATTATCTGGCAACTCCAATTTATATGCGACATCACTAATCTTCTTGATTATTGTGGAATGTCCACAGAATCTAGGGGATAAATTGGGTTTCTAATCCACTATCAATGCCGAACCAAGTGGAACTTGTAAAAACACACAATCACCCTCTTGAAACTTTTGTGGTGTACAATGTCGATCTAAAAATACTTTCATCCTTTCAGTAGCTTAGTGTAAATTGAACTGAGCTATTTCCAAGTTAGCTTGCATATTCGTTAGAAACTGTGAAGCACTTGGACATTCCTAGGTAACCGAACGGTAGCTAGACTATGTGGAATAAATCCATAAATCATCTCAAATGGTGCCAACCTAGTAGTCTTGTGCTTCCAGCTATTATAAGCAAATTCAACTGATGGGAGGAAACTATCACAATCTATTTGCTGTTTTGAAACATACGCTCATAGCATATCTTCTAGTATCTGATTAAGTACTCTTTTGGTCTATCCATTTGTCTATGGATGCTCTCCACTACTTATCTTGAGTTGAACTTGAAGCTTATTAAACATAGGTGTTACCGAAAATTTCCTGTAAACCTCGGATTCCTATCTCAAACTATTCATTTCGATAGACCATGTAGTCTAAAAATATTATGAATAAATAGTTTCGCAACTTCCGGAGCCTCCATTGATTCCCTTGTAGGAATAAAGTGTTCCGTTTTGCTCAAACGATCAACCACTACTAGAATAGCATGTTTCTACCATGGTTTCCTAGGTGAACACATTATGAAGTCCATGGAAATACTATCCCAACAATAATGTGGTATCTCCAATGGCTATAGAGGACCTGGAGAACTAATCCTCTCTGCTTTATTCACTTGACATTTAAAACATAGACTTATATAATTGTTGACATCTCCGATCATCTTTGGCCACCAGAAAGTGCATCTAACCAACTGTAAAGTTTTTTCAATACCAAGATGTCCTACACAATGTACATTGTGGTTCTCGAGAATAACTTCTTTTGTCAACTTCACTTCTTGGGAATTCGGCAGACAAATCTTTCCTTTTCTTCTCAGCAAACCTTGTTCCACTTGAAAATTAGAAAATGTTTTGTCTTCATCATTTTCAAACAACTATTTTATTATAGATTGACAATAATCATCTTCAATCTGTGAATCTTTGATCTCTTGGACTACATCACTAACAAGAACTATGAAGCTTATATCATGCACAATACGATATAATGCAGCTACATCTGTTAGTATATGATCAATGTCTACCCCTCATGATTGTATGCAGATTTTGTAAGGCCCCCTTTATGAGGAGAAGCCAAGCGTGCATTACCCAATTGATGGGAATCCCAACTTGCATGTTGGATGGTCATATTGGACCATGTAAGGTATTATAAGGAAAGGGAGTTACCAAGGTCCCCAATATTCCCTGTCGGAGTCAGAAATCATTTATATTTGTTAGGTCGGTTCAACCAGTCTAAGCCGTGTATGGCAATTACGCGGGTGGTGGCCGCCCACGCTCTACCGCCCATGTATAGTCGTCCATGGCAGGCCACCCATGATCCTATATATACATGACTTTTGCACTACCTGAGACACTGAGTTGAGCCAGCATACCTCTACCTTGTATCTCCCGTTCTCCTATATTTGTTATCTTCTTTGTTATTGCTCCTGTGTTATATTGCGTAACTATTGTTTTACATGGTATCAGAGCCGTAAGGTTCGAATAGCTTGAGAAGTATCACTATTTTAGCCTACTAGCATACTAGAATATCAGTAGATTATTCGAGTGATTACATGATGGCTTCATCGTCGAACACTGGTCTTGGTGCTTCAGCTAATGTTAATGCTACACCTATTTGAATTCGTCCACCTGCATTCACTGAAGGGAAGCTGGATGGATCCAACTATACACTCTGGAAGTTCCAAATTTCTGCAATTTTGGACTCCTATGAATTACTTGACACTATCATGGGACCGATGGGACTAGATCCAGAGCCTATACCAATTGAAGATCTAGCTAAATCAAGATTGATGATTCAGCTAGATCCAGATCTTCTACGAGCTTGGAAGAGGCGGAATGCTGATGCATTATGTGCAATTGTCACTAGTGTAAGTGATTCTGTGCTTACTTTAGTTCAACATACTACTAAAGCACATGAGGCTTGGGGCATATTGGCTCGACAATATGAGACCAAGAACCACACTAGGATACAGAATTTAGAAAATCAGTTGGCAAATGAAAAGCATTCTGATTCTGAAAAGGTTGAAGATTTTATCAAACGGATAAAACATCTTCAAGACCAATTGGCTGCAGTTGGTGTTGTTATAACACCAGAAGAGTTGGCTCGAAGATGTGTACGTGTTCTTCCGGCAAAGCATGATGGATTAGTAACAGCCCTTAATACTCAGGTAAGACCAACTCCCCTCACATTTGAAGAGTTTTGTGCTATGCTTTTAGAAGAAGAGATGTGGTTGAGGAATTGGCAAAGCACAAGTGATGCTGCATTTTCAGCAACTGCAAAAGGTAAAGGCTCTTCTGATGTATCAAAGAAGAAGCCAAAGAAGAAAAAGTTCACAAGAAGTTGCTTCTATTGTGAAAAGAAAGGCCATGCCATCAAGGATTGCAGGAAGAAGCAAGCTGATGAACGGAATGGGACCGTAAAATCATCATGGAAGAACAAAGAGTCTGCAAACAACACAAAGTTGGAACTTTGGGTAGCTATTGAAGAGGTATGTTCATCTGCTCAAGCTTGTGTTGATGAACCATGGATTTTAGATAGTGGAGCTTCTCGCCATATGACCAGTAAAAAGGATTGGTATAGTTCCCTAGTGCCTCTGCGAGAATCCATCAATGTACTGGTGGGAAATGACTCCAAGTGTCCAGCCGAAGGAACTGGAACCATCTCTTTTATCACTTCTCTAGGTGTTGAGAAAAAGTTATCCGATGTTCTCTATGTACCTACACTCAAAAGAAATTTGTTGTCAGTTTTTGCAATAACAAATCGTGGACTTGAAGTTCACTTCAATAAGAGTGGTGCAGAAATCATGGATTCATCAGGTAATGTTGTAGGTAAAGGGATACGATGGGACAACTTGTATGAGTTAAGTGCTTTAACTGCTACAGAAGATAAAGATGTAAGCAGGTTATGGCACCAACGATTTGGGCATCTCGGATTTGCAGTTTTGAAGGAGATGCAAAGAACAGGGATGGTTGCTTATTTGCCTGCATTTTCAGAGTTGCAGGAACCTTGTGAAGCTTGTATGATGGGCAAGCAACAACGAAAGGCATTTCCAAGAGAGACCAGCAATCGATCTCAAGCTCCTCTAGAGTTGGTACATGCTGATCTCTGCGGTAAAATGTCTACACCTGCTTTAGGGGGATCTTTCTACTTTTTGCTATTAGTCGATGATTATAGTAGAAAGATGTGGGTTTATTTCATTCAAGAGAAGGCTGATGCTTTTGAAAAATTTAAAACGTGGCATAAGTATGTAGAAAATGAATCAGGAAGGAAACTGAAGAAATTTAGAACAGATAGAGGAGGTGAATTCTTGTCAACATAATTCAACAATTACTGTAAGGAGCATGGTGTGAAAAGGCAACTTACCACAGCTCATACACCTCAACAAAATGGCGTTGTTGAGCGCAGGAACAGGACAGTAGTTGAAATGGCTCGTTGTATGTTGAAGGCTCAAGACATGCCTGATTCATTTTGGGCAGAAGAAGTCAATACAGCAGTCTACATCCTCAATTGAAGCTACACAAAAGCACTGAAGGGGATGACTCCTCAAGAAGCATATTCTGGTAAAAAGCCTTCAGTTTTGCATTTCAAAATTTTTGGTTGTTTCTGTTATGCACATATTCCTCATTCAACAAGAACAAAGTTGGATTCAAAAAGCAAAAAGTGTGTCTTCCTAGGATATAGTGAAGAGTCTAAAGCATACAGGTTGTGGGATCCTGAGGCAAGGAAGATTTTTGTCAGCCAAGATGTGGTGTTTGATGAACGACCACACTTAGTAGAAGATAAAGGTAAATCTACTATCTCATCAAACGGAGAAATATCTCACCTTGTGCCTATCAAAAGACAGGTTAAAGTTGAGGAGGAGGAAACATCTGATTGAGAAATTTCCTCAATAAAAAGCCAACCAGTTGTAGCTGCACAACGTAAGCCACTACCGAAGTGGGCACAACAGCTCTTTGATGATCATAATCCACATGTAGATGTACCAGAATCATCATCGGATGGATTACGAAGATCAAAGAGAATAGAGGAGCAAAGAAGAGCCTCAGATTACATTGTTAACATGGCTCTAATGGCAGATATCATGGGTTCGATAAAGGAACCTACCACCATTGAAAAAGTCATTGATGATCCAGGTTGGAGAGCGGCAATGCAGTCTGAGTATGATAGTATACTCAAAAATGATACATGGGATCTAGTCGACTTGCCGCCAAAGAAGAAGGTAATAGGTACTAAATGGATTTGGAAAGCTAAGTATAAAGCTGATGGAACATTAGAAAAGTATAAGGCATGATTAGTTGCACAGGGTTTTTCACAGATTGAAGGATTTGATGTTCAAGAAACTTTTGCACCAACAGCACGCATGACAACTATTCGGATAGTACTTGCAGTAGCTGCACAAAAGTCCTGGCCTATTTTCCAGATGGATGTCAAATCTGCATTTTTGAATGGTCACCTCAAGGAGGAGGTATATGTATCTCAACCACCAGGTTTTGAGGTGCCCAATTCAGAAGATAAAGTTTGCAGGTTGAAGAAAGCTTTGTATGGACTTAAACAAGCTCCACGAGCTTGGTACCACCAAATAGATAATTTTTTCAAAAACATGGGTTTTGAAAGAAGTACTTCTGATGCTAACTTGTATGTAACAAAAAGGGATAGCAAGCTAGTTGTCGTCATTGTATATGTAGATGATTTGATCATTACAGGAGATCATCAGGAACTCATCAATCAAACTCGGATCAGCTTGGGAACTGAGTTTGAAACAACAGACTTAGGTCTACTCCATTTTTTTCTGGGAATTGAAGTATGGCAAAGGAAGGATGACATTTTCATCTCACAACAAAAATATTCCAAAGAAATTCTCAAGGCATTTGGAATGATGGACTGCAAACCAACTAGCACACCTATGGAGGTAAATCATAAGCTATCTATGGATGATAACATGCCTGATGTAGATGCTAAGAAGTATAGGAAGCTCGTTGGAAGTCTTATTTTTCTGTGCAACACTAGACCAGACATTTGCTATGTTGTTGGAGTGTTAAGAAGGTTTTCCAACAAACCTAAGGAGAGTCACTGGAATGCTGGAATGCGAATTCTAAGGTACTTTGCGGGAACCTTGGATTTCAGTATTTTGTATACCACAGGTGATACACTCCAAGGATATTGTGATTCAGATTGGGCAGGAGATTGTGATTCTAGAAAATCAGTTTCTGGATATTGTTTCTCACTTGGTTCAGGAATATTTTCTTGGGTAAGTAGGAAGCAACCAACTCTCGCACTCTCCTCCACTGAAGCAGAGTACAAAGCAGCTTGTTTTGCTTCTTGTGAGGCAGTTTGGTTAAGGAGAATTCTTGTAGATCTAGGCTTTCCATCAAATATGCCAATTGTACTCAAGTGTGATAATCAAAGTTGTATGGCTATTGCAAAGAACCCGGTATTTCATGCTCGCACCAAGCACATAGAAGTACAGTACCATTACATTCGTGAGCTAATTGAAGATGAAATTGTGGAGCTAGAATATTGCCCAATAGAGGCAAATTGTGCTGACATATTCACTAAAGCACTTGGAAGAGAGCAGCTCAACACGCATCTTCAACAGATGGGCATAGGACCGAGACCTACTTGATTTATCATCGGTAAACATTGAGGGGGGGTGTTAGTATATGATCAATGTCTACCCCTCATGATTGTATGCACATTTTGTAAGGCCCCCTTTATGAGGAGAAGCCAAGCGTGCATTACCCAATTGATGGGAATCCCAACTTGCATGTTGGATGAAGGTCATATTGGACCATGTAAGGTATTATAAGGAAAGGGAGTTACCAAGGTCCCCAATTGTGGGGTCTCAGGCAGCGGTGAGCAGCCCCAACGGGGGGGTCCAAGGGGGCCAGCGGGCCCCCTGGCTGGGAGGTCCCAGGGGGCCAGCGGGCCCCTTGGTGGGGGTCCGGGGGCAGCGCCCCCGGTGCGACGGTAAAGGGAATATTCCATGGAATATTCCTTGTCGGAGTCAGAAATCATTTATATTTGTTAGGTCGGTTCAACCAGTCTAAGTCGTGTATGGCAATTACGCGGGCGATGGCCGCCCACGCTCTACCGCCCATGTATAGCCGTCCATGGCAGGCCACCCATGATCCTATATATACATGACTTCTGCACAACCTCAGACACTGAGTTGAGCCAGCATACCTCTACCTTGTATCTCCCGTTCTAGAGTTGTCTAGATCACCATTTAAGCTCTACCTTGAGAGCGCACGGGTGGACAACGCCATCATCTTTGTACTTGGTGCTAGTAGAAAATTATTGAGATTCTCCTATATCTGTTATCTTCTCTGCTATTGCTCTTGTGTTATATTGCGTAACTATTGTTTTACAGCATCTGCATTCAATTTTCCTTTTCTATATAGAATTTGTGTATGAAATTCTTGCATCAACTCAGCCCATCTAGCCTGTTTCCCCCAAAGATCATGCTGGGAAAAAAAATGCTTCAATGTCTGATGATCTATGTATACTTCAAAAGCTGCACCATATAGATATTGTCACCAAATCTTCAAAGCATGAACTATTGCATATAATTCTTGTTCATTAACAGGCTAGTTTCTTTGAGCTAGGGAACGTTTCTTACTTTCAAAAGCTACTAATCTGCCATCTTGAATCAAAACTCCACCAACTGTGATGCCACTAGCATTGGTTTTTATTGGAAAAGGTTTTGGGGATCTACCACCAATAAAGTTGGGGCACTTGAAACTTCTTGTTTCAATGTGTCAAACGCTTTCTGTTGTGCACTAGTCCACACAAACTTCTGATTATTCTATAACAGATCCATCAATACTGCAGCTATGTGTGAATAGCTGGCATTGAACTTCCTATAAAAACCCGACAATCTTAAGAATGATCGTGATTGGTGCTCGTTCTAAGGAATCGGCCAATCAAGGATCATAGAAACTTACCATGGATCCATTCTAATTCCATGTGCCCAAATTATATGTCCGAAGTACTCAACCTCAGATAACCATAGATGTGCCTTCTCTGGGTTGACATACAAAGTATTCTCATCCAACATTTGAAAAACTGTACGCAAATGACATTCATGTACTTCCAAACTCCTACTATAAACCAACATATCATCTACAAAATAAGCCACAAACTGACCAATAAAAGGATGAAAAATATCATTAATGAGCATCATTAAAGTAGTTGGAGCATTAGTTAAACCAAAAGGCATTAAAAGATACTCATAATGACCAAATCTAGTACGAAAAGTTGTTTTATGTACATCATCGTCCCTAACTCTTATTTGATGATAACCACTTTTTAAGTCTATTTTACCATATACAATAGCACCTCCTAGAGCATCCAGAATATCATCAATGTGACGCATCCAATATCAGTGTTTTATTGTAACTCTATTTAATGCCCTAAAGTCTGTACACATCCTAAAAGATCCATGCTTTTTGCTGAACCAAAAGCACTAGGGCTGCAAAAGTTGAATAACTAGATCAGATGAGTCCTTTGTCCACATACTTCTCGACCGTGCGACATACCTCTGCCTCCTCTTAAAGACTCATTCGATATGGCTGTCTGGCCCGTGGATGAGCTCTTGATACTAGCTCAATCCTAATGCTCCACTTTTCTACGAGGTGAAAGACCTAAAGAAAACTCTAAAAGAAACAAGTGTCGAAATTGAATTTTCAATCTAGAAGCTAGCAAAGCTTCCAAACTAGTTTGAATATGTAAAATTAACAACTCCTTATGCTCTTCCTAATCTTAGAATCCATTAGGTAATCCTATTCCATTGAGACCTCTTCTTAAATAAACTTTCACCCTTCGATTTGTCCAATTGTTTCTTTCTTTCATTTTTTTTCTAAAGATAATCAATCCTTGAGATAGTTTCTCACTTCAAATTTTCCTTTAAAATGATTAATAGTGTCATTGGATATAAGAAAACGATAACCCCATGTAACTTTTCTGATTCTGTTTAATTAAGAAATTCATGAGTTTTTATGTTTGAATTTTCCGTCCTATTTAGGCATATATTATCCTTTGGAATATAATCACGCTTCAAGATCACAAAATTAATCACGCTTTCACAATCAACCCAAAAAAGCGGTTAACACTTCCAAATATAATTGGGAGCTGACCGAGTTTGCTGGTCTTGTATCTTTATCGATTCCGATAGAGATATCAAGAAAAATATATGTTCAAGTGTAGAAAAAGACATGAAATTAAGACAATTAATTATTCAAGTACTATTCGGTACAACAAAAGAGAAATATACTACGTAGATAGATATCATACGGGGAATATTGTATTGATATTATTTGTATCCCATTGACCCAAGCATACATAATTTTTAAAAATTACATGTTTTCTCTCGTAATGGGTATAGAAAAAATAGCAAATAGCGAGTTGTAACAAATGAGAATTATACACCCACATCAAGAAACAAGCAAATTGCATCTTATGTTTGAAAACCCTTTATACCGCTATACATATATTTCAAAACTCAAGTGAAAACATGTGATATTTTGACATTTTTTATCATTTCCTCCAAAAAAAAAAGATCTCAAAATGTGGCCAAAATTTAACTCAATTTAATATTGACATGTCCAAAATCTACATAAAAAATATAAAAGTGATAAAAAAGCTTATAGAAAAACTAAACATTGAACATGTTGTCAATGGTGGATATCAGATATTTATTCAAAATTGCTATTGAACATGGTTTCGTTAAGAAAAATACTTAGGAGCATTTACATAAGCACTAAAAATGTTTGGATTTTCAACTCAATTCACAACTTTCTTGATCTATGTCTACACCCCCATCATCTGATGCACTTGATTCCATCTAACACTGTTGAGAGATTTCTTCTTCTTCTTCTATATCCACAAGAACTCTATCTTCATCCAAGTACATACCAAATTCTAAGGGATCATGCAGAGATCTTCTTGTTTGCCTATGATTAGTTGTACCACATACATCTAGAAGCTTCTGCTTTATCATATTGATGGTTGCTTTCCTCAAGTGCCTTGTCTTTGTCAAGGAAAAATCATAAACAAGAATATCTACATCATCCATTTTAAGAGTGGATGTGCTTCGAATATTCTTTTTCTTTCTTGAGCCTGTTCATTTGGTCTCACATACCATTTCTTAGTTATATTTACCTGTGAATGCATTACTACTTTTAGTGTAATACCAATGCACTATCAAAGCCTCCATTCTTCTTTGATCAATATCTTTACTAACCTCTAAAACCTTTACAATCCAAAATGGTCTGGTAGCCTCATCACCATCAGCAAGGACTGCAATAAGTGTTCCAACATTTATTTCTTTTAAATTTCATTGCCATCTTTCTTTAGCATGTTTTTTCATCCTTGGGCCTACATAAATATTCCTTTCTCATGGATTGATAAATTTTTGAAGTGCATCTGCATCGCATGCTTGGTCCACGTTCACTTACCTTTGTGTAAAAACATCCCATGTGAATGGAACATCAATTGGCCAATGAGCTGCAATCATATTCTTTATAATCTCTTCTTGATGATTGAAAAAGTCATACCACGAAGATACATCTTGATCTCCAGCATATTTTTTTGCATGCTCAATATGTCTCTTCTTTTCAATAACTACATGCGTCCACCTTTTACTTTGATCAACCATATTTCCACATATTTCCATATTGTTTTTATCTTCATGTGGTGTTTGTTCTACACCATACACAAACAAATTAGGCACTTGCAACAAGAATTTGCATCCATCTTTAGGTTCCCACCCACGAGAACATGAATACTCCTTTGCAAATAAAAGGGTTATGTCATCAACCCTCCTCATCAAGAATACATGGTTGAAACTAATATTGTGCAATGGAGCCAAAACCTTAGCACTCTAATCAAGGCCTACTAAGCAAAAGTGCTTAAAGTCATAAATTTGTGTAAGATGTTGAACTTCAGGTTTTGGAGTATATGCTTCTGAAATCAACTCAGATAATATTGGAAGTGTAAAAACATTATTACGTGCCAACCTCTTAGAGAACGTAGTGAACATTTGATCAATGTGATCATGAGTGTGCCCAACCAAAAGGAAATTTACCTTAACCTTTCGAAAACACTTTTCTATCAACAAGCATGCATAAATATTAAAAAATTGTAGAATTTTTATTCTCTCTTGCAGTATTACCAAGGCGCAAATACAGAGTTGGTGGCAAAAGACCCTTCCATGATTGCAAAACTTGATGAATGAAAGTAATCATAAGGTTTGTATTATTATGCACATTCGGATATGTGAAGAAAACCTTGGACTTTACAGTTTTGTTGTATAACATAGCACCAACCAAATGCATTTGCACCAGGACTTCATCTCTAATGTCTTTAGGGACGCGATAAAAATGCGGAGAACATGTGTTTTTTTTTTTATCCATACCATCCATCAACAAACACATGTAACGCTCCGGACTTTTGAGTGCTTTACTTTGATGATGAAATGCTTTCTTTCTTTCTAAAGCTTGACTCTCATGATGGTTCCTAAGAAGGCTTTTAAAATATCTTTTTCTTGTGGTGTTGTAGCCCCCTTTGCCATGTTCTTCAAAGTGGTGCAAACTAAACACTCACCCATTCTAACTTTACGAGGAATAGTCACATTATTAAAATCTTCCTTCCATAATCAAGTAAAGTGATGATACAACACATACTTCTCATTTCTACTTTCCATATCGTCTTTATATACTTGAAATACTTCTTGACGAGTAAGGTTATCTAACAAGTGCGACCTTCCAGTTATAGGCATAACCTCACAATGCAAGCGAAAATAGTTCATCATCCAATACATTGCATGAAGTCCAATACATCCTTTGCTCCCAATATGATATGTATCCAAAATGAGATCTCCATTCATAAGCCCCTCTTGAACCTAATGTAATCTAAAATTTCCCACCCCCATTGCAATTTTAAATGGAGCCCTACAACACCACATCCCTTGACCAAAGTAATATTCAAAAGCAATATGCATTACTGACATGTTATCCTCAATTATCTCCATGTGAGAAACAAAATATATATCCTACCTTTCACTATCTAAGTGGAGGAATTTCTCTCTTAGGTGCTTTAGTTTCTTCATTCCTAACTTTACAAACATTTCAAACCACAACAATTCTTCACAATACCCAATGCAATTTTTCTATCTGAAGTAAGAAATTGAAATCTTTTTTTACTTACTTTAGGAGGCCTTCTCTTAAAATGTAGATTGAGTGTGCTTTGTCTCTCTTCCTTTTTGCTAACATCCTTTGATCCACATGCACTTGAATGAGAAAGGAGGTGAATGGTGATGGAGAGTGTTAATCTCCAAAAGAACAAGCTATCCTTGATGTTAGAACACTTCTATATCAAGAATAACTCAAAACCTTCAACCTATTTTGAAGACAAGTGCCAAACTATCAAGACTTGCACTAACTGTGAAGAGAATCACTACTCAGAAAATTCGGCTACACATAACTCACTCATTGACTAACCAAATGTGTAAATTTTCTGATGAAACTTTGTACAACGTGTTGCCTAAAGATTGCACACCTTCTCCAAGTTAAATCTTCTCAAAAGATTTAGTAGAGCTTGAGAAATGCTACAAACAATCTACCTATGTCTGAAACTATCTTCTTATAGAGTAGATTTTGACACCTGCAACTTCTAACACATGGTTCTCCCAAATTAGAACCTGTTTAATCAAATTCTTTTAGCCATAGATGGCTTACCTTCCAACTTATGTTTTGACTCCTGATTTGTGCAAACATTTACAGTATGCACTGAGAACTGATCAATTCTTTGACCGTCGAGATTGTGCCTCTTTCAAAAGACACTCATCACTTCTTCAAATATAAATGTTCCTACACATAATTCTCTGAGCCTCCTTACAATTAGGCTCTCAAATCTTAACCATATAGGAATTAACTATGGAATTAGACATCTACAAAAGGATTTCTAAAATGAACAAGCACAAAAGGACAACACAACAAAATATCGGGTGCAACTTTTTCCTTTACTCAGAAAATTTACATCTAAATGATGAGAGATGTTCACTTTAATTCTCAAGTGTCTAATGGTTCTCACAACCTCTAATTCATCATCTCTCATACATACCCTGACTTTTCTACTTCTATATATAGGTGTTATGTACAAACTCATGACCATTACAAAAGTATAAGCATGTTTAATGTACATATATATACAAGCTTTTATTCTCTGATTATACTCTAATTTCAATCTTCATGTATTCATCTTTGTTTCTCCTTTTGACTTCAAATCTTTGTCCAACACATCAATTGATGGTTGTCATGCACCAAGAGCTCCCCCTCAATCATCAATTGAGGTTTTCTCCATCTTCTTTATACATCTCATGTCTTTGAATCTCTATAGCTTTGGTCCATCCAAGCTTTTGGTTAGCATATCTACAATCTGATCTTTTGTTGAAGTATGTATGAATTCAATATCCTTATCAATCACTTTCTCTCTTAAGAAGTGATACTGAATCCAAACCAGAAACTACCAATAAATAAGTGGCATAGAAGGAATGGTCAAAGTAATAAAACCCAAATAAGAAGAACAAAATTTGGATGATAATATGTAAAGCAAAACTTTAGAAGGATTGACCATAGTTCAAGAGAAAGATCAGGAAAAGGATGAGTAGAAGGAATCCATAGAGAGTATCATAAGATTAGTGGAAGCAAACAAAATAGAGGACAAACATGTGGTAAAGGAAGAAGAGAACGAGCCAAAGAAGAGCAATGAGAGAATATCCATAATATTTTGTCTGAGAAAATGAAGAAGAATAGGAATAAAGTTATATAGAAGAATATCAAGAAAATCAAGAGAGTGATCATGAAGAACCAGAGGATAGTCAACATAAGTAAGAGCAAATAGGAAGAAAAAAAAGAGGAGCAAATCTTATCAAAATCAGAGAATGATAATGAACAAGACGCTAGAGATAAGCAGATAGAAGGAGCCAAGCGAGATAGAAATTTGGAGTTAACCAAATTCCCTAGGAACATAAGAATAACTTTTGAAATAGTGTTAAAGCAAATTGAGAGGTTCAAACCTTCAAGCACGAACATCATTCTATCAGGTATAGCTATGGAAGTTGAGTTATTAAAGGTTATAGAATCATTGAATAATATAAAAGAAAGTAGGATAAATTTCTAGGAGAGCAAAAAGAACAAAGAGGAATAACTAAATTTTGTGTGGAAAACTTAATAAAATTGGAGACATGGGTTGTTCACAGCACAAATAATATCACTTTCCTCCAATAGACATATGAAAAGAAGATAGCGACCATAAAGAAGATGGATTCTAAGATCATGCACTTAGAATCTAAAAAACAAATTTTCAAACATCATATCAATTATTGAGTAAAGAAAATGAAGAGATCACAAGAGTGCTTATGGAGGAAGGTCACTACAAGATAAAAGGTAGTAAAGTAGGAACTACCAATGAGCATCAAATTGAAGATTTAAAAAGTATAAAGTTGGAACTAGAGAACATGAAAGAGGAATCCAAAGATGCAAATGAAATGGGACAACAAGAACTATGCTATAGCTATGAAAGGCTTTAGTAACCTCAATGAAAAGATAGAGAAAGAAAGAGTTGAATTGCAACAATAAAGATTAGGTCTCTTAAAGGAAATTGAGTTATGGAAAGCCAAGTCTAGTGCTCATCCAAGAGAAGTAATGATTTAAAATATGGTTCAAGAAAGACTACTTCTAGAACAATGGCAACCTTCTCCCATCCAAGAGAAGAATGTAGAAGAACAAAGAATAGAGCATATAATGGATGAGGAGTCCTAAGAATTTATTCAAAATCTACTACATGATGGAGAAGCTAGGATTAAGTACATAAAAAAAATCCATGATCAATATGAAAATAAGATTGTACAAGTTGCACCAAATCAGGGTGTGAATTTAGCACACCATCATTGGGCAACAAATGGATTGGAAAATCCATTCCACATAGTTCTCAAGAGAACCAGGAATTATCAACCTTTCAAAGTTGGAATGAGTCCCAATGCTTTTTTGAAGTCTCTTCATGGAAATTATCAAAGATTTATTTAAAATAGTTAATCCATCATGGAAAAATATGTAGGTAGACAAGAACAAAGAATGCAGATAAATACGCATGAAAGCTCTTGTTCAATTAAAAACCAATATAGCTTTTTTTCCAACTACAAGAAGAAAGGAATGAAAATGAGTTAGGAAAACGAAAAAAGATGGAGCCGTTCCTTGAAAATGGTTGAATTTCTAGAAGATAGTTGGTCCAAATAAGGAAACACGGCCTACAAAGACTTGTATTCTTATAACTTGCCAGGTAGTGGCAAAAAACGTGAACGATGGGAATGATCATGCATGTATATTAACACATAGGCTTTGAAATTTATTATAGCCTTTATAGAAACCTTTACACATATAGATACTAGAACCCTAAATTACATAGGTTTCGATTCACCCTCAAAGCACTTCTTTTTTATCTAAGTGAAACTCTAGAGAGAATCTCTTTAATGTCCTATTATAGTAGAATCATATTCATGGGCAACCACTATGTACAAATTTTTGGGGATGATTTTGATTATGGTTTATTTGAATGAGATTAAGGACTGTTTATTGGATTATCGATAGTTACAAAAGTTAGACTAACAACATATGAAGTAGCATATACAAAATACATAAAAAAGATGTCATAGATAAACCTACAGCTCTAGTATAGTGGAGGAAAGCTTGTTTTTAGATGGTAAATGGTTTGAATGTCTTTGAAGAAAAGAGCCATGACCTAGTTGCCCAAGTATAAGAGCGAAAAGAGAAAGTAGTGACCATATCCAATACCAAATTTTATCAAGGATGAAAAAAATTCAAGAAGAGGGAGAAATGTTAGGAAGCAAATTTTTGCAAGGAGACGATAGAAAATATTGTATTATAGTAGAGTAGAATATCCTGAGTCTTGTAAAAATGGGGAAGAGTCCTCCTCATAAGTTGAAAGATCCCAATTTGCTTCCTGCCACCCTCCTCCCAACCTTAAATAGCCCTTGCCCATGGCACATCTAGAATCTTCTCTAAGGTCAAAACACTCCTTCTATGGCTACTCTAAGGAGATGCAATAACCTCGAAGATTCATGCTAGATCCTTGGCTCCCCCAAGCTCTAGTCCTTGTCCCGGCTAGGGTCCTTGACCAAATGGATGTAGACCAACAGTAGATCATGGAGGTCTAAATAGATCTAACACTCTCTACCCCTTCTAGAGATCACTCTCCTTAGTTATCAAGGAAGGAACGTGTTTGCGAGTCAGAGCTTCTGATTCCCAAGTAGCATTTGTGAGTGGAGAGCTAGTCCATGCTACTAAATACTTTGGTATGGAGCGATTTCATAACTTCCACTCCCTCTTATCAAGAACCTGAAATGGAACATCTAGCTAAGATGGCTATTTTCTAAGGCAACTAAACCATCTACACAATTCTCATCTCGAGAAATGTATGGTCTCAACTTGCTAACATGGAAAACTGGGTGAACTTTGCAATTATCTGGCAATTGCAATTTATATGCGACATCACTAATCTTCTTGATTATTGTGAAATGTCCACAAAATCTAGGGGATAAATTGGGTTTCTGGTCCATTATCAAGGCCGAACCAAGTGGAACTTGTAAAAACACACAATCACCCTCTTGAAACTTTTGGGGTGTACGATGTCGATCTATAAATGCTTTCATCCTTTCAGTAGGTTAGTGTAAATTGAACTAAGCTATTTCCAAGTTAGCTTGCATATTCGTTAGAAACTGTGAAGCACTTGGAGATTCCTAGGTAACCGAATGGTAGCTGGACTATGTGGAATAAATCCATAAATCATCTCAAATGGTGCCAACCTAGTAGTCTTGTGCTTCCAGCTATTATAAGCAAACTCAACTAATGGGAGGAAACTATCACAATCTATTTGCTTTTTTGAAACATATGCTTATAGCATATCTTCTAGTAACGTACTCTTTTGGTCTATCCATTTGTCTATGGATGCTCTCCACTACTTATCTTGAGTTGAACTTGAAGCTTATTAAACATAGGTGTTACCAAAAAATTCCTGTAAACCTTGGATTCCTATTTGAAATGTTAGGCCGCCGGATTGGCACAATGTAACTTATATATTTCATATACTACACGCACGGAAAGGGCGTACAAAAGTGATGTAACCCTTTTATTCATTAATGAAGAGACATTACGGGGTTCTCCAGTGCGAGAGGAGTGGGATCGCCAGATTGTTTGTCTGGGCGATTTGCGACCTTGCGGAGACGTCATATTGCAGAGTTTGCATATATCTGAGTACGGTTAAGTCTGTTCCTATTGAATTGATGTAAACTAATACTATATAGTATTACTATCGTAACATGAGTAAATCTATTTGATTATGTGGCTGAACGACTGTGCGATAAGTTAATGTGTAATGATACCGTAAATGGAAGATTATAATTGTGTAACGCAAGTAATGCCTGAGCGTATAATTACTGTTGGGTAATTAGTTAATTGGGAAAATCAGAAAAAGGGCCTCTGCATTGTCAGACCCCTACCATTCCCAAGAACCTGAAAAGAGATTAAAAGCGGATCTACTGACAGTCCCTTTTAACACTGGCGTGGTCTGTGGGAAGATGGCAATAGATTGAGAATACTCAGTAAAGATAGAGCAGTGCGTAAGGCAAGCGGTGCAAAGGTGATATATGTCGGTTACTCGGTCCGGTGAGTCTTATCCGAAGTATAGAAGAGACCAGCATCCCTGGGCAGTTCCAAATCTATTAGGGATACCCCCAGGTGGTAGAAGTGCAGGCCTTTTAAGCCCCGTTATTGAAGGATCGGAGCCAGTTAGCAGTGATTCCGGTGCGAGTTCGGTGACACATGATGAGATTCTGGTAGATTCCGGTGTGATTCTGGTACATTCTGAAGAAGGTGCAGTGATTTCTAGGTCGACAAAGACACAGTGCGCAGTTCATCCGACGTTATCTGGTCAGGATTTGACTATTTTTTGTGATAAAGTTGTGTTGCCAAGTGAGACCGTTTCCGGTGAAAAGACAACCAGGTGCGGTGAAAATTTGATAACTTCCGGTGGGAGTTTGGTACCATTTAGTGGGAGTCTAAAGTTTTCCGGTGATACTGCAGTACTACTTGGTGGATCCTTGTTACGTTCACCACTGTTCGGGGCAAGCTTGCCCACTCTTGATACTAAAGCTGAGGACAGACTATTTGATTTGGAGATAAGTAAGAGATTTAACGCCATTTTTGATTCGGAAGGTGAGAATTCTGATAAGACAGATTCCGAAGGACAAGAGACACCCCCTCAAAACTCAGGGAACAACAACAGTACCAATAATAGCACCATGAGTGGTCAACAGCAGCAATAGCAGCAACAACAACAGCAGCAATAGCAACAACCACATCCAATCATCCCACCTCGACCGGTTCCAACAGGGGTGACTTACACAAAATTCGGTGGATTTCTGGGTGATGACCCTCATGCACATGTGCGCACCTTTGAGATAAGCTATGCAGTGTTGAACCATTCACCCGGTCCGGCGTACAAGGCTATCGTATTTCAGGCCACCTTAGTTAATGAAGCAGGTAGATGGTTGACTGAGTATGATATTAATCATTTTGTTAACTATGATGATGTGCGGGATGCGTTTTTACCGTGGTTCCGGTTGAAGAAAAATCCTATCGAAATCTTTGATTATTTGCAGAACAATCGGCAAAAACCGCATCAGCCTGTTCAAGAATACGCAACATTGTTTCGAACTCACTTAAGGTAGCTGCCTTCGGCACATGCTAATTTACCGGACGATGTCATAACCCAATGGTTCATTAACGGACTAAGTCCGTAGCTTAAACAAATCATGATCATCCATTGTGTGGGTGCAATGACACTGGATGTTGTTATTGTGATCGCCCTGCAACTAGAGCATAAAGTTGGAGGATTTACAGAAGACTTGGAATGGCTGAAGGCCAGCAAGAACGTAGTGGATGATCCGACTAAACACATGTATTGCACCAAGTGCAAAAATCCAGGGCACACCAATGCTACATGTGCCCTTAACCAGATGTATTGTGCCATCTGCAACACAACAGGACACTCAACGGAAAATTACGCGTATAATGCCAAAGTGCAGGGGCGAGCAGCTGTAAATGCCATCATACAGGAACCAGGTCAGCCAGCAGCCCATTACGTGCCACCACAGATGCGAACCAACCAGTCGCAAGGATATAGGAATTACCAGGGTCAGCGGAATACCAATTTCAATTCAAATCGATGGAAGGTGAGTACATCCGTGGAAGGTACTTCTCTTCCACCACCTCGATGTCATTTTTGCAGCGAGATTGGCCACATTCGTAGGTTTTGCAAGGATGCAACAAAGTACGACAAAAGGAAGAACGAACGACAAAATCCAATGACCAACATGGTCTATAGTTCACTAGTTGAATCACAAGCAGCGGTGGTTCAGACCTGATCGGGTAAGCAGTTGTAACCTGTCGTTGAGGTGTTCGAGCCTGGTATCTGTGAGCAGCAGCGAATGTATACAAAGGCTAGTCAATGGACAGCTATAGAGCCAACTGTGTTTCCTGATCCGATTCCGGTAACATAGGTTCCCCTACCTAAGGCAAGATCGAATGAACAAAATTCTGCTCCACCAACAATAGAATCATCATCAGAATCGATGAGACGTACGATCCAAATAGATCAGGTATAGGACATCCTATCTAGGGCTTCAATTACACTCCCTTTGGGGCAGTTTCTCGCGTTGGTGCTAGGAGTCACGCAGCAATTCCAACAACAGGTTAGTCTCGGATCTTCCTGTACTCCGGCGACTGCAACAATACAATCGGAAGCTGATTCTACGGTGGATCATTCAGTCCCATTGATCATTGTCTGGCATAAAAACCAAAAGATTACTCAAGTGTTAATTGATGGCGGTTCAGGTGTGAATATAGCAACGGAAGCACTCTGCAAGCAATTGGGTTGGACCCAAATCGAGCCCGTACAATTTTTTGTACGCATGGCAGACCAATCTCGAGTCCATCCAGTGGGACTAGTACGGAATATTCCGATTACCTTGCAGGGTACCACGTTCAAAATGACTTTTGTCGTTCTCGAACTACCAGAATCCAGCCTCAACTACAATCTACTTTTCGGACGGCCATGGTTGAAACAAGCCAAAGTTGTACAGGATTGGTCCGCACAGGAGTTAACTTTCAAAGACAATCACCGTAAATATGTAGTTAAATTGGATGCCATGTAGCCCTGTGAGCTTCATGCAAGGCCATATGTAGCGGAGTCGGTCCACATGTTGGATGGCTTATCTGACGACGAGGAAGAGGCGTTTCTGAAGACCAATAATGATCTAATCTCATTAGGTACTGTAGATCTCTAGTCGGTTGCAGACTAGTGGAGTCCGGCCGCTTGCACGGTTACCAGTGACCGGAGATGCAGATGCAGAAGATAGTGTCGCTATGGATGGAGCCACCTTACACCAACTTTTGCAGTCCACTGATGATATGGTAAAACCTCGATAATTTTATGTACCGGAAGATCAGTTAGTAACATATAATTTGGGTGATGCGGTTAACCCGCGACCAGTTAAGATTAAGGCAGGATTGTCAGGGACATTTCAAGATGATTTGATACGACTCTTGCGTGAGTTCTCCGATGTTTTTGCTTGGGACTATTGAGATATGAAAGGTCTGGACCCGTGGATCTATCAACATCGGGTAGTGCTCAAACCGGAGGCGAGGCCAATCAAACAGTCCAGTTATCGAATGAACCCCAATTATGCAGCACAGGTCAAAGCAGAACTTGATCGGTTATTGAAGGTGGGATTCATTGTCCCAATTGAGCATGTTGAATGGATATCACCAATTGTGATCGTCCGGAAGAAAAATAAACAGCTGCGCATCTGTGTTGATTACTGGAAACTGAATGCGGCCACTGTGCCGGATCCATTTCCTCTCCCCTTCCTGGACACAATGCTCGACAGGGTGGCCGAACACGAGATGTATTCATTTCTGGATGGATACAGTGGGTATAACCAGGTGAGGATGGCAGAACAGGACATACCTAAAACAACTTTTATCACGAACTGGGGTGTTTATGCTTGTACGGTAATGTGGTTTGGGTTAAGGAATTCTCCAAGTACATTTTAACGATGTATGCAAGAAGTTTCTTCACCCTACTTGACTACTTTTATGCAAGTATATTTGGACGACTTTTCCTTATTTGGTAAGACTGTGGCGCACCTGTATCATTTACGGTGCTGCTTTGAAAAATGTCACGAATACCGATTATGCTTGAATCCGACAAAGTCTGTTTTTGTGGTCTCTTGTGGCAAACTACTCGGACATGTTATCTCTGCACAAGGGATACAACTCAAGTTGCAGTTATGTTGGAGGCACTGGTCCCTACGACACCGAAAGAAGTTATGCATTTCCTGGGCCAAATCCGGTGGCATGGCAGACATTTGCGGTGGTTAGCTCATTTAACGACACCACTTAATCGACTTATGACTTTGATCGTTAAAAGGTGTTATTGACGCAGGCCCCAATTTTGCAACCACCTGATTGGGACCGTTCGTTCCATGCCTTTGTGGATGCATCGGACATAGCTATTGGTAGTGTACTCATGCAGCAAACTAAAAAATGGTTTCGGCGTGTATATTATGCAAGTCGCCGATTAGCCCCTGCTGAAAGAAACTATTCAGTGACCGAAAGAGAATGTCTCGGGTTGGTGTACTCTGTGAAGAAGTTCCGCCATTATTTGTTGGGCCGAAAGTTCACCTTCCATGTGGATCATGGTGCACTTGTGTATTTGGTCCAACAGCAACATTTAGGTGGTCGCTTGGCTCGATGGGTTCTATTATTACAGGAGTTCCACTATGAAGTTATTCATCGACCCGGCACAGCACATGCCTTGGTGGACTTTCTATCTCGGTTGGATTTCGGTGAAGCTCCGATGGGGGTTGATGACACTACACCAGCAATTTATGCTACTGAGCCAACTATTGAAGAATCTACAGAACCTCTTGTTCCCCCTACATACTACCATACCTTACTAACTTTTCTAACTGACGGGTGTCTTCCTCCTCATACTCCCCCTGCTCTGTGGCGGAAATTTGCAGTTTACAGTCAAAGATTCTGGTTGATTGTAGGTCAACTGTACTACCTGGATCATACTGGTGTTTTACTTCGATGTATCCCACCACATGAAGCAGAATCAGTTATTGTTATGGCTCATTCATTACCCTCAGGTGGACATTTCGTAGTTGATCTTAGGCACCGTAAAATTCTGCAAAGTGGGCTTTGGTGGCCTTCAATGTATAAAGATGTGACTCAGTTTGTGCAGCAGTGCGATACCTGTCAATGGTCCGGACAGCCATTATAGCAGCACTTCTCTCCCCTTCAACCTCTCTTACCTCTAGAACCCTTTCAGAAGTGGGGTCTAGATTTTATTGGTCCAATAACATCTCCAGCTACTTTCACCAACAACCGCTATATCTTGACTTGTACCGATTATGCCACTTGGTGGGCGAAGGCTTGGGCATTACGGTCGACCATAGTAGTTTCGGCGGCCAAATGCCTGATGAAGGATGTTTTTCCTCGTTATGGGGTTGCCTCTAGAAATCGTTACGGACCAAGGTACCCACTTTGCTGACCACTTAATGCAAGTATTGACCGAGACATTTTAGATTGTCCACAAATTCAGCTCACCTTATTATCCCTGTGCCAATGGGTTGGCGGAGAGTACCAATAAGACTTTGTTGACTATGCTCCGTGAATTGCTTTTGGAATGTCCGGAACGTTGGGACCAATTACTACCTGCAGTTCTGTGGGCTTACCGGACTACGTACAAGGTAGCTACTGGTATGATCCCGTTCAAACTAGCTTATGGATTGGAAGCTATTGCACCGATGGAAGTAGTAGTGCCGAGTCTATGCGTTGCCTTAGCTCCAAAATTGCTACCGAAAGAATCCTTGCCATTCCAGTTGTATACACTCAGATCATTGGATGAACAGCGCTAGGAAAGTTTTCTCGTACTTCAAGAAGTTCAGCTTCACCAAGCTCGTACCCATGATCGTTTCCTCAAGACCCCTGTGTTTACGGTGGGGCAACTGGTGTTATTCTACAATGCTAAAGCAAATCGGTCTGCTGGAAAATTTAAATTACGGTGGTTCGGTCCATACCGAATTATTAAGCAAGTGGGACCTGCTACTTTTAGGTTGGCCACCTTAACCGAATTTCCCCTTCCCAAAGTGATTAATGGATCTAAGCTTCGCCCATATCAACAATCGGTCGATAACCGATGACGTGTCCCTTGTCTTTTTCGCATGTCATTTGTTTTAATTTTTTTCCGCAATTCGGTTGACCACTGATCATAATCTCTTCGTTATGGTATCTCACTATGATTAATCGCTGCCCTGTGTTACTAGTTCTGTCTCTGCATGCATGCCGTAATTATGAAGGGTATCATTTCAATATCACGTGATGATTAGGGTTTTTAATCGCTTCATTATGCCCGTGTGTCTACTTAACCTTGTTTCTTTTGCTGATAAGAGTTACTGCGTTTGTGTGCTTGTGCGTGTTCGTTGTCGTCTATATTCTTGTGCTTACTTATGCGCGCCATGGAAGCTTTAGCGAATGTCGCTACTTTTCATGCAGGACTCACTCCTGAAGTAAGTGAGTACTTGCGCACTCGCGGTTTGTTGAATTTCATTGAATTGCCCTGGCATTCAGTGGAATGACAGCCATTCTATGCGCAAATCATTGCTGCCATCGCCGCTACACTTGCTACAGAGCAGTGTTGGCCCATCTCCTGTTTACCATCCCGCGTTGTTATCACTTTAGCTTCGTTTGCTGAAGCTTTCTGCCTCCCTATGGAAGGATTGGAGAATGGTCCACTTCTTCCTGTAGCCACCATGAAAGAGTTGTTTCCCTGGCATTCATCTAATGAGTACGCCATTTTGTGTAGACCCGAACTAGACCCCACTGCTCTACAGTTTTTACTTGCTATTTTGAATTTGTAAAAACGCACTTACGGTATCTCGCGCCCTTTCTATTCGATGATAGACATGGCTTCTCGCGAGTCTGTCAATTTTTCTTCTTTTTATTTCCAGCGCATTCACTATGAATGTGACGCGGTTATCAAACAGGTTGATAAGGGTGACCTTCCACGCTCTCGTCTACCCCATATCCTCACTTTTCTCTTTCCAGTAATCCAAGCTACGCAACCGCCTCCAACCGCTCCCATCTTGTTCCATGAAGAATCTACTCAAGTGCTCGAGGACGCAGAGGAGGACGATGAGGATCTATTTCAACTTCTTCACCGGAAACAGAGACGTATAAGTCCTTCTGAGAGCCAGGTGCAGGGATCAAAGGCTGTCAATGAAGAAGAAGTCTTCCACGACACCGCTACATCCATGCATGTCGAATCTTTCGATCATTCTTTTCCAAATAAGCAGCAGGAACAAGATGTCCACACCGAAGACTCTGATGAAGTTTCTTCTCGGGAGGATTCTCATCTGCAGAATCAAGATTCGGTGAAGGATATTGTTGCTGACATTCTTAACGACGTGATTGCTATGATTGACATCGTCACATCGACAAGGTTGAGGCATCAACGCAGAATACCATGTCGAAGATATATGTACAAGCTCATTTTCATATGAGCCATGCTTGGATAAATTTGCCAAGGAAAAGTGGAGGAAAAAAGGAAAAAATAGTAAAAGAAAAAGTCTAGTCAAAATTCATGATGAGTAAGAGATACAATATCTTGCCTTGTAGTTAGTAGCATGTAGTGGATAAAGTGGTGAGTTAATAAGGAGGCACAAACTTCTTCACATGCTCATTGGTTATAAAAGTGAAGTGGGTGCACATTCAAAATAAGGAGAGAAAGAGGCAAGAGCTCCCAGTATTCGGATCTAGCCATTTTGTCATTTTATTTTCCCTTAGACTCCTTCGACCCGCACGTCAGTTTGTACACAGCTCTAATGCAGAGCTCATATCTCAGTGCATATGTAACCATTTTGTGCTCATTGGAAAGCTTCTCTCGTTTTCTTTCTGCATATCAAATATCTCTTTAAAAGCTTATGTAGTTTGTGAGATATCAGTGAAAGAGTGAAGTCCAATTTTTCAGTATACCTGTGTAGATAGGTAGTCTATCTTGGTCGGTTACGTTTCCCAACCAAAACATATCCAAATTGTGTGATTTTTGTCTTGTTGGAAAGCTCTTGACATCTACGTTGAGCCTCCCAAATATCTCATTCAGATCATGTATATTCTGTGAGATATATGTGAGAGAGTAAAGTTCAGTTTTATAGTGTACTTATGTGTGTAGGTGGTCTGATTTGTTCTGTTGAGTTCCCTGACCAAAACTCATCCAAATTACTTGTTTTTATCTTGTTGGAAAGCTAAGCTATTTGTGTCTATGTTCTCTGTACCAAATATCTTTCTCAAAGGATATATATTCAGAGATTTATCAGTCCGAGAGTGAAGCTCAGTTCTTCAGCATACCTGTGTGGACAGGTAGTTCATCTTTGTGAATTGTGTTTCCTAATCAAAACTTGTCCAAATTAAGTTATTTATAGCTTGTTAGAAAGCTCTTCTTGTCTAATTTGATTGATTAAAGCCTCAAGTCCATTTGAGTTTTGTATTAAGAGCAGCAAGCTATCTAAGGTGCAGCTATTTGTCCAAGTACTGGACATACAAGGGTGGTTCACTACACATTTTCGTTGCGCATAGGAGAACTCATTCTCCACAATTGGTATCAGAGCAAACTTGGTGTTGAAGCTTCATCAACAGAGCTGGAGATAAAGAAAAGTAAAAGAGGAGCTATAAAACAAGGAGGAGCTTCGCAAACGCAAGAGCAAAGGACTATAACTATTCGAGGTAACTCTCAAAGTCTTTGATACTCTTCAATGGCTAACTTGGGTCAACAAGTAGAGAAGTTGGATAAGGATAACTATCCCATGTGGAGGTTTAGAATGACCAACTACCTAATGGGCAAAGGCTTCTGGGGTATTGTGAGTGGCGATGATGCTCAACCTCAAATCAATCAAGCTATGGCCACCGAAGTCCAAAGGAGGCAAGCAAAAGATGGGAAGAGAGGAATAGGAGAGTCATGTTTCTCATTTTGCAGGTCATTACTAATGCCATGGTAGGGCATATTCAACATCTAGAGAAAGCTAAGGATGCTTGGGAAGCTCTTGAAAGGATGTATTCAAAAAATACCAAAGCTAGGAAACTTCAACTCAAGAATGAGTTGAACACAATCAAGAAAAGTTCGAGTCAATCCATAGCTGAATATACTTTGAAGATTAAGGAGCTAAGCGATGCTTTAGCTTCTATTGGCACAACGGTTGAAGACGAAGATCTTGTGTGTTATACTCTCAATGGCTTGAGAGAAGATGAAAGATTGAAGCCTTTTGTAACTTCCATTAACTTGAAAGATGCATATCCAGGTTTTGAACAACTAATCCCTCATCTTGTCACAGAAGAGCTTAGCTTCGGTGGTTCCAAAGGAAAGGACAGCCACAACCTAATGTTATATGCAGGTTGAGGTAAAGGAAGAAACTCAAGAGGAGGCTCAAGAGGAAAAGCAACAGGTCACAACCACTCCAACTACAATCAAAACAATTCGGAAGACAACAAGGATGCATCAAATGCCAATGCACAAGGAAGAGGCCAAGGTAGAAGTAGAGGAAGAGGCCGAAGCTCCTACAATTCTCATAAAGGTATAACATGCTATCATTGTGGTAAAGTAGGACACTATGCTAGTGATTGTTGGCTGAAGAATGGAAGACCAAATGGAGGCAATCAAAGGAACCAAAGCAACTATGCAAGCACCTCAAGTGAAGGAAGCAAGGACACACTACTTGCAATGACACATGAGTATAGAAGCTCTTGTGAAGATGATAAGAAATGGTACATCGATGCAGGTTGTAGTAACCATATGTCATGCCAAGGAAGTTTGTTCACTAATTTACAGGTACCAAGTGGAAAAGGATGTGTTGAAACAGGTGATGATACTCAACACATGATTGAACACATCGGAGATATAAGGTTTGGAGATACAAGCAGAGCAAAGGTACTATCTAATGTTCTTCATGTTCCTACAATTTCAAAGAACTTGATTTTTCATTAGGACAAATGCTAGAGAAGGGTTATCATGTCATATTCAATGAGAATGGGTGCTTCATAAAGAATCCAATGGAAGGCTTCAAGGTCATTGCTCGAGGTAGAAGAGAAGGAAGGATGTTCACTTTGGATGTACAACATCCACATGGAAAGGTCATGTACATTCAATGTGGGAACAAGAAGATTTCAAAGTTGGACTTATGGCACAAAAGAATAGGACACATCAACATTCCAAAGTTGAAGGACATGAGCAAACATGAAGTGGTAAGAGGTCTTCCAAAATTTAATAGCATTGGAGTACATGAGTTATGTGAAGCTTGTCAACTAAGAAAGCAAACGAGGCAGCCATTCAAAAGGAGCAATTATGTGGCTCCAAATGTCTTGCACTTGATACATACGGATGTATGGGGACCAACCCAAGAGGCATCAATGGCTGGTAATAGATTTTTTGTCACCTTCATTGATGATCACTCAAAAAAGGTATGGCTATTTTGTATGAAGCAAAAATTAGAGGTGTTTTCTATATTCAAAAGATTCAAAGTTGAAGTTGAAAAGGAAACAGGAAGGTCTATCAAAACCTTAAGGTCCGATGGTGGAGGAGAATACTTCTCCAAAGAATTTTCAGATTTTCTACAAGAGAATGGGATCAAAAGGCAATTCACTTGTAGGTATACACCACAACAAAATGGAGTAGCTGAGAGGAAAAATAGGCAAATTGTTGAAATTGCAAGATGCATGCTCAACGAGATGAAGGTACCATTGTACTATTAGGCTGAAGCTACCACAACCGCCATTTACTTGATGAATAGGTGCACAACATCGGGAATACATCACTTGACTCCAGAAGAGGTATATTTCGGTAAGAAATCTGATCTTACACACCTCAAAGTGTTTGGATGTGTTTGCTTTGTTCATATTCCACAAGAAGTTAGAACAAAGATGGAACCAAGATCTGAAAAATGCATTTTCATCAGCTACTTGACGGAGAAAAAAGGATACAAGTGTTACAACCCTAGAAAAAAGGAATTAAGAGTCTTGCGAGATGTGGTCTTTGATGAACTAAGACGATGGTATGAAGATAAAGGAAAGGAAAAGATGCTTGAAGAAGACTGTGATGATTATGCAGGAACAAATCAAAGAGAAGTTCAACAATCAGGCACAAAGCTTTCAGGTCCAGAGGCATCTACATCAAATGAAGAATGCTCAACATGGAGGGGGAGTCATTCCTTGTCTCCAAATTCAGCTCATAGTAGAGCCGAAGAAAGAAGTGGTACTCCAAACAGTGAGGTAGATGCAAGTGAAGAAGAATATGAAGAGGTAATCACTCCGATGGTAAAGCTAAATAGGTTAAAGAAGCAACTCTCTAAAGGCAATGAAAGAAGATCTTCAAGGACAAGGTATCCAACTCAAAGGTTGAGTTATGATAGTTTTATGGCAACACATTTTGTATACATGATGCAAGTTATCAAAGACAAAGAGCCTGAGACATATGAAGAAGCTTGCAAGCTATGAAAGAGGAGATCAAAGCTCTCAAAGATAATCACACATGGGAGCTAGGGCCAAAGAAAGAAGGTATGAAGATTGTTCCAAACAAATGGGTGTTTAAAGTAAAGAGGAATGCTGATGGTTCACTAGCTAGATATAAAGCTAGATTAGTTGCCAAAGGATTTAAACAAACACAAGGCATAGATTATGATGAATTTTTGTGCCCCGTTGCAAAGATGGGAACTATCAGAACCTTAATAGAAATTGGTGCTTCAAGGAGATGGCCATTATATCAACTCGACATCAAAAATTCTTTTCTTAATGGAGAACTACAAGAAGAGGTATACATGAGTCAACCGGTTGGATTTGAAGATGAAGACCATCCAGATTTTGTTTGCAGGTTGAAGAAGGCACTTTATGGCTTGAAGCAAGCACCAAGAGCATGGAATCAGACATTGGTAGAGTATCTAACTAAGTGTGGATACAACCCAAGTAGCGCAGATCCTTCGTTGTACATGAAGAAGGAAGAAAATAGAGAGGTATATATTTGCATATATGTTGATGACCTCATCATAACAAGAAATGATGTTACATGGATTAAAGATATCAAAAGGAAGCTTGGTAAGGAGTTTAAAATTTCAGATCTTGGAGAGCTGAAATATTTTTTAGGAATTGAAGTTGTTTATGGAAAGAGTGGCATCTACTTGATGCAAAGGAAGTACTTGTTGGATGTTGTTTTCAGATTTGGAATGAGTGAATGCAAACCACTCACTCAACCCATGGACACAAATACAAAGATTTGTTCAAATGATGGAGAACCATTGGAAGATGTAACGACATACAGAAGCATTGTAGGATCATTGATCTATGCAAACATTACAAGACCTGATTTGTCTTATGTTGTTGGTGTACTTTCTCAGTTTATGCAAGCCCCGACAAGTGAACACTTAAATTCAGCCAAGAGAGTGTTGAGATACATAAAGCATATAGTTAATCATGTTTTGTTTTACAAGTTTGATGAAGAATTGTAGGTCAAAGGCTTTAGTGATGCTGATTGGGCAGGCTCAAAGGAAGATAGAAGATCAACCTCAGGTTATGTGTTCATGATAGGAAGCAAACCTATCACATGGAGCTCAAAGAAACAACCTACTGTTGCACTTTCATCTATGGAGGCTGAATATAGAGGATTATATTTTGCCACATGTGAAGTAGAGTAAAGTCCAGTTTTATAGTGTACTTATGTGTGCAAGTGGTCTAATTTGGTCAGTTGATTTCCCTGACCGAAACTCATCCAAATTACTTGTTTTTTAGCTTATTGGAAAGCTATTGTGTCTTCTTTCTCTGTACCAAATATCTTTCTCAAAGGATATATATTCAGAGATTTATCAGTTCGACAGTGAAGCTCAGTTCTTCAGCATACCTGTGTGGACAGGTAGTTCATCTTTGTGAGTTGTATTTCCTAATCAAAACTTGTCCAAATTAAGTTATTTATAGCTTGGTATAAAGCTATTATTGTCAACTTTGATTGACTAAAGCCTCAAGTCCATTTGAGTTTTGTATTAAGAGCAGCAAGCTATCTAAGGTGCAGCTATTTGTCCAAGTGTTGGACATACAAGGGTGGTTCACTACACATTTCCGTTGCGCATAGGAGAACTCATTCTCCACATACCACTGGCCTCATTTTGATGCCAATTATTCCACCTCCTCCACCGATGAACACTGTTGAGCCCATTTTCCCAGTTGAGTTTGTTGTTTGTGACGCACCCGCTACTTCCTCGTCTTCTCCCAATTACTCTCCACCACCTTCCTCTCATCTGTTCTTAGCTTCTACATCTCAATTTCTTCCTGCGCTTCCTTCTCCAACCCTGATGTTTCATGAACTCGAATCGATGGGTCTACTATTGATACAATTTTCTCAACAGTTACCTATGCAAATGAAGCAGGCAACCGATAATATTCGACATGAATTACAGCACAAAGTGGATATTTTAGAAGCAGATATTGCCCCATTACAGGAAGAAGCAAATGCAGTTAAGGCCAAAAACCATGCTTTGTAGGTTCAACTTCAAGCTCGGCTTACAGAGCAGGATAATCTCATTGCTCAAAGAGATGCAGCATTGGTTGAGTTAAAAGCGAAGGATGTTCTTTTAATTGCTCGTGATGAAGAAATCAAGCAATTAAATCAGTTGATTCAGGACAAGGAGGATGATCGGATTGCTCTCGGCAATCTTTTAGAAGAAACTCGTGTTGAGCTTGATGAGGTTGTGTTGAGAGGACAAGAAATGGCTAATTTGGCTAAGCAGACTACTGCCGAATTACAGGCCCCCTCTGCCGATCTTTTTCAGGCGAATTCTGCTCTCAAAGCACAAACGAGTTTAACCATTCAACTTAAGAAGCAATTATCCAGAATTATGAAAGAAAGAGATGCTTATTATCAAACAATTCAATATCAAGCTCAGGAGTTGGAACGTAGAGAAAAACAACTGGGAGTTCAAGCCGACAGACTATCCAGAATAGATGGTCAAATTGATGATATGAGATTGAGGCGAGATGCAGCCCTTGCCAATGATTTTTATTTGCAAGAAGCGTTTTCGGAGTCGCAGACTGATGCCTTGATAAGTCAGGTTATTTCGGCGAGTTCAGTATGCACTGACGCACAGCTGGTGGAGCCAGAAACATTAAAACTGATGTTGGATTCATTAAAATAGAAAATTACCCGAACCTTCAAATTAGCAAGAACCATGTATATCCAAGGCATCGTTGATGAGCCTTAATTTTGTTTTCTTTGTGGGCTCAAGTCCACTATGCGTGCCAGTGTTAGGCCGCCGGATTGGCACAATGTAACTTATATATTTTCATATACTGCACGCACCAAAAGGGCGTAGTGAAGTGATGTAACCCTTTTATTCATTAATGAAGAGACATTACGGTGTTCTCTGGTGTGAGAGAAGCGGGATCGCCAGACTGTTTGTCTGGGCGATTTGCGACCTTGCGGAGATGTCGTATTGCAGAGTTTGCATATGTCTGAGTACGGTTAAGTCTGTTCCTATTGAATTGCCATAAACTAATACTATAGAGATTTACTGTCATAACATGAAAAGATCTGTTCAATTATGTAAATGAATGACTGTGCGATAAGTTAATGTGTAATAATACCGTAAATGGAAGATTACAACTCTGTAACAGAAGTAATGCTTGAGCGTATAATTACTGTTGGGTAATTAGTTAATTGGGAAAATCAGAAAAAGGGCCTCTGCATTGTCAGACCCCTACCATCCCCAAGAACCCGAAAAGAGATTAAAAGCGGATCTAGTGACAGTCCCTTTTAATAGAAACTATTCATTTCAATAGACAATGTAGTCTAAAAATATTCTGAATAAATAGTTGCGCAACTTCCGGAGCCTCCATTGATTCCTTTGTAGGAATAAAGTGTGCCGTTTTGCTCAAACGATCAACCACTACTAGAATAGCATTTTTCTACCATGGTTTCCTAGGTAAACACATTATGAAGTCCATGGAAATACTATCCCAACAATAATGTGGTATCTCCAATGGCTATAAAGGACTTGGAGAACTAATCCTCTCTCCTTTATTCACTTGACATTTAAAACATAGACTTATATAATTGTTTACATCTCCGATCATCTTTGGCCACCAGAAAGTGCATCCGAACAAGTGTTAAGTTTTTTCAATACCAAGATGTCCTACACAATGTACATTGTGGTTCTCGAGAATAACTTCTTTTGTCAACTTCACTTCTTGGGAATTAGGCACATAAATCTTTCCTTCTCTTTTGAGCAAACCTTGCTCCACTTGAAAATTAGAAAATTTTTGTCTTCATCATTTTCTAACAACTATTTGATTATAGACTGACAATAATCATCTTCAATCTCTGAATCTTTAATCTCTTGGATTACATCACTATCAAGAACTATGAAGCTAATATCATGCACAATATGATATAATGCATCTGCATCTGTACTCATTTTTCCTTTTCTATATAGAATTTCTATATAGAAATCTTGCATCAACTCAGCCCATCTAGCTTGTCTCCCCCAAAGATCAGGATGGGAACAAAAATACTTCAATGTCTCATGATCTATGTATACTTCAAAAGCTGCACCATATAGATATTGTCTCCAAATCTTCAAAGCATGAACTATTGCATATAATTCTTGTTCATAAACAGGCTAGTTTCTTTGAGCTAGGGACCGTTTCTTACTTTCAAAAGCTACTAATCTGCCATCTTGAATCAAAACTCCACCAACTGTGATGCCACTAGCATTGGTTTTTATTGGAAAAGTTTTAAGGGATCTACCATTAATAAAGTTGTGGCACTTGAAACTTCTTGTTTCAATGTGTCAAACGCTTTCTGTTGTGCACTAGTCCACACAAACTTCTAATTATTCTATAACAGATCCATCAATAGTGCAGCTATGTGTGAATAGCTGGCATTGAACTTCCTATAAAAACCTGACAATCTTAAGAATGATCATGATTGGTGCTCCTTCTAAGGAATCGGCCAATCAAGGATCATAGAAACTTTCCATGGATCCATTCTAATTCCATGTGCACAAATTATATGTCCTAAGCACTCAACCTCAGATAAACATAGATGTGTCTTCTCTGGGTTGACATACAAAGCATTCTCATCCAACATTTGGAAAAATGTACACAAATGACATTCATGTGCTTCCAAACTCTTACTATAAACCAACATATCATCTACAATCAGCCACAAATTGACCAATAAAAGGATGAAAAATATCATTCATGAGCATGATTAAAGTAGATGGAGCATTAGTTAAACCAAAAGGCATTAAAAAATACTCATAATGACCAAATCTAGTACGAAAAGTTGTTTTATGTACATCATCGTCCTTAACTCTTATTTGACGATAAACACTTTTTAAGTCTATTTTACCATATACAATAGCACCTCCTAGAGCATCCAGAATATCATCAATGTGAGGCATCCAATATCAGTGTTTTATTGTAACTCTATTTAATGCCCTAAAGTCTGTACACATCCTAAAAGATCCATGCTTTTTGCTGAACCAAAAGCACTAGGGCTGCAAAAGGTGAATAACTAGATCAGATGAGTCCTTTGTCCACATACTTCTCGACCGTGCGACATACCTCTGCCTCCTCTTAAAGACTCATTCGATATGGTTGTCTGGCTGGTGGATGAGCTCTTGGTACTTAGCTCAATCCTAATTCTCCACTTTTCTACGAGGTGAAAGACCTCAAGAAAACTCTAAAAGAAATAAGTGTCAAAATTGAATTTTCAATCTAGAAGCTAGCAAAGGTTCCAAACTAGTTTGAATATGTAAAATTAACAACTGCTATGCTCTTTCTAATCTTAGAATCCATTAGGTAATCCTATTCCATTGAGACTTCTTCTTAAAGAAACTTTCACCCTTCGATTTGTCCAATTGTTTCTTGCTTTCATTTTTTTTTTCTAAAGATAATCAATCCTCGAGATAGTTTCTCACTTCAAAAGTTTCCTTTAAAATGATTAATCGTGTCATTGAATATAAGAAAACGATAACCCCATGTAACTTTTCTGATTCTGTTTAACTAAGAAATTCATGAGTTTTTATGGTTGAATTTTCCGTCCTCCTATTTAGACATATATTATCCTTTGGAATATAATCACGCTTCGAGATCACGAAATCAATCACGCTTTTGCAATCAACCCAAAAAAGCGGCTAACGCTTCCAAATATAATTGGGAGCTGACCGAGTTTGCTATTCTTGTATCTTTATCAATTCCGATAGAGATATCAAGAAAAATATATGTTCCAAGTGTAGAAAAAGACATGAAATTAAGAAAATTAATTATTCAAGTTCTATTCGGTACAACAAAAGAGAAATATACTACGTAGATAGATATCATACGGGGAATATTGTATTGATATTATTTGTATCCCATTGACCCAAGCATACATAATTTTTAAAAATTACATGTTTTCTCTCGTAATGGGTATAGAAAAACTAAAAGAAACATAGTAAATAGCGATTTCTAACAAATGAGAATTATGCCATAAAAAGAGAACACCCACATCAAGAAACAAGAAAATTGCATCTTATGTTTGAAAACCCTTTATACCGCTATACATATATTTCCAAAATCAAGTGAAAACATGTGATATTTTGACATTTTTTGTCATTTCCTCAAAAAAAAAAGATCTCAAAATGTGTCCAAAATTTAACTCAATTTAATATTGACATGTCCAAAATCTACATAAAAAATATATAAGTGATAAAAAAGCTTATAGAAAAACTAAACATTGAACATGTTGTCAATGGTGGATATCAGATAGTTATTCAAAATTGCTATTGAACATGGTTTCGTTAAGAAAAATACTTAGGAGCATTTATATAAGCACTAAAAATGTTTGGATTTTCGACTCAATTCACAACTTTCTTGATCTATGTCTACACCCCGATCATCTGATGCACTTGATTCCATCTCACACTGTTGAGAGATCTCTTCTTCTTCTTCTGTATCCACAAGAGCTCTATCTTCATCCAAGTACATACCAAATTCTAGGGGATCATGCAGAGATCTTGTTTGCCTATGATTAGTTGTACCACATACATCTAGAAGCTTCTGCTTTATCATATTGATGGTTGCTTTCCTCAAGTGCCTTGTCTTTGTCAAGGAAAAATCATAAACAAGAATATCTACATCATCCATTTTAAGAGTGGATGTGCTTCGAATATTCTTTTTCTTTCTTGAGCCTGTTCATTTGGTCTCACATACCATTTCTTAGTTATATTTACCTGTGAATGCATAACTGCTTTTAGTGTAATACCAATGCACTATCAAAGCCTCCATTCTTCTTTGATCAATATCTTTACTAACCTGTAAAACTTTTACAATCCAAAATGATCTGGTAGCCTCATCACCATTAGCAAGAACTGCAATAAGTGTTCCAACATTTATTTCTTTCAAATTTCCTTGCCATCTTTCTTTAGCCTATTTTGTCATCCTTGGGCCTACATAAATATTCCTTTCTCATGGATTGATAAAACTTTGAAGTGCATCTGCATTGCATGCTTGGTCCACGTTCACTTACCTTTGTGTAAAAACATCCCATGTGAATGGAACATCAATTGGCCAATGACCTGCAATCGTATTCTCTATAATCTCTTCTTGATGATTGAAAAAGTCATCCCATGAAGATACATCTTGATCTCCAGCATATTTTTTTGCATGCTCAATATGTCTCTTCTTTTCAATAACTACATGCATCCACCTTTTACTTTGATCAACCATATTTCCTCATATTTCCATATTGTTTTTATCTTCATGTGGTGTTTGTTCTACACCATACACAATCAAATTAGGCACTTGCAACAAGAATTTGCATCCATCTTTAGGTTCCCACCTAGGAGAACATGAATACTGATTTGCACATAAAAGGGTTATGTCATCAACCCTCCTCATCAAGAATACATGGTTGAAACTAATATTGTGCATGGAGCCAAAACCTTAGCACTCTTATCAAGGCCTACTAAGCAAAAGTGCTTAAAGTCATAAATTTGTGTAAGATGTTGAACTTCAGGTTTTGGAGTATATGCTTCTGAAATCAACTCAGATAATATTGGAAGTGTAAAAAGAATTATTACGTGCCAACCTCTTAGAGAACGTAGTGAACATTTGATCAATGTGATCATGAGTGTGCCCAACCAAAAGGAAATTTACCTTAACCTTTTGAAAACACTTTTCTATCAATAAGCATTCATTAATATTAAAAAATTGTAGAATTTATATTCTCTCTTGGAGTATTATCAAGGTGCAAATACAGAGTTGGTGGCAAAAGACCCTTCCATGATTGCAAAACCTGATGAATGAAAGTAATCATAAGGTTTGGATCATTATGCACATTTGGATATGTGAAGAAAGTCTTGGACTTTACAGTTCCATTGTATACCATAGCACCAACCAAATGCATTTGCACGAGGACTTCATCTCTAATGTCTTTAGGGACGCCATAAAAATGCGGCAAACATGTGTTTTTTTTTATCCATACCATCAATTAACAAACACATGTAACGCTCCGGACTTTTGAGTGCTTTACTTTGATGATGAAATGCTTTCTTTCTTTCTAAAGCTTGACTCTCATATGGTTCCTAAGAAGGCTTTTAAAATATCTTTCTCTTGTGGTGTTGTAGCCCCCTTTGCCATGTTCTTCAAAGTGGTGCAAACTGAACACTCACCCATTCTAACTTTACGAGGATTAGTCACATTATTAAAATCTTCCTTCCATAATCAAGTAAAGTGATTATACAACACACTTCTCATTTCTACTTTCCATATCTTCTTTATATACTTGAAACACTTCTTGACGAGTAAAGTTATCTAACAAGTGCAACCTTCCAGTTATAGGCATAACCTCACAATGCAAGCTAAAATACTTCATCATCCAATTCATTGCATGAAGTCCAATACATCCTTTGCTCCCAATATGATATGTATCCAAAATGAGATCACCATTCAAAAGCCCCTCTTGAACCTAATGTACTCTAAAATTTCCCACCCCCATTGCAATTTTAAAAGCAGCCCTACAACACCACATCCCTTGACTAAAGTAATATTCAAAAGCAATATGTGTTATTCACATGTTATCCTCAATCATCTGCATGTGAGAAACAAAATATATATCCTACCTTTCACTATCTAAGTGGAGGAATTCTTCATTCCTAACTTATACAAACATTTCAAACCACAACAATTCTTCACAATACCCAATGCAATTTTTCTATATGAAGTAAGAAATTGAAATCTTTTTTTACTTACTTTACGAGGCCTTCTCTTAAAATGTAGATTGAGCGTGCTTTGTCTCTCTTCCTTTTTGCTAACATCCTTTGATCCACATGCACTTGAATGATAAGGGAGGTCAATGGTGATGGAGAGTGTTAATCTCCAAAAGAACAAGCTAGCCTTGATGTTAGAACACTTCTATATCAAGAAAAACTCAAAACCTTCAACCAATTTTGAAGAAAAGTGCCAAACTATCAAGACTTGCACTAACTGTGAAGAGAATCACTACTCACAAAAGTCGGCTACACATAACTCACTCATTGACTAACCAAATGTGTCAAGTTTCTGATGAAACTTTGTACAATGTGTTGCCTAAAGATTGCACACCTTCTCCAAGTTAAATCTTCTCAAAAGACTTAGTAGATCTTGAGAAATGCTACAAACAATCTACCTATGTCTGAAATTGGCTTCTTGTAGAGTAGATTTTGACACCTGCAACTTCTAACACATGGTTCTCCCAAACTAGAACCCATTTAATCAAATGCTTTTAGGCATAGATAGCTTACCTTCCAACTTATGTTTTGACTCCTGATTTGTGCAAAACTTTACACTGTGCAGTGAGAATTGATCAATTCTTTGACCCTCAAGATTGTGCCTCTTTCAAAAGACACTCATCACTTCTTCACATATAAATGTTCCTACACATAATTCTCTCAGCCTCGTTACAATTAGGCTCTCAAATCTTAATCATAAAAGAATTAACTATGGAATTAGACATCTACAAAAGGATTTCTAAAATGAACAAGCACAAAAGGACAACACAACAAAATATCGGGCACAACTTTTTCCTTTACTCAGAAAATTTACATTTGAATGATGAGAGATGTTCACTTTACTTCTCAAGTGTCTAATGGTTCTCACAACCTCTAATTCATCATCTCTCATACATACCCTGACTTTTCTACTTCTATATATAGGTGTTATGTACAAACTCATGACCATTACAAAAGTATAAGCATGTTTAATGTACATATATATACAAGCTTTTATTCTCTGATTATACTCTAATTTCAATCTTCATGTATTCATCTTTGTTTCTCCTTTTGACTTCAAATCTTTTTCCAACACATCAGTTGATGGTTGTCATGCACCAACAGCTCCCCCTCAATCATCAATTGAGGTTTTCTCCATCTTCTTTATACATGTCATGTCTTTGAATCTCTATAGCTTTGGTCCATCCAAGCTTTTGGTTAGCATATCTACAATCTGATCTTTTGTTGAAGTATGTAATATGACTTCAATCTCCTTATCAGTCACTTTCTCTCTTAAGAAGTGATATTGAATCCAAACTAGAAACTCCCAATAAATAAGTGGCATAGAAGGAATGGTCAAAGTAATAAAACCCAAATAAGAAGAACAAAATTTGGATGATAATATGTAAAGCAAAACTTTAGAAGGATTAACCATAGTCCAAGAGAAAGATCAGGAAAAGGATGAGTAGAAGGAATCCATAGAGAGTATGATAAGATTAGTGGAAGCAAACAAAATAGAGGACAAACATGTGGTAAAGGAAGAAGAGAACGAGCCAAAGAAGAGCAATGAGAGAATATCAATAATAATTTGTCTGAGAAAATGAAGAAGAATAGGAAAAAAGTTATATAGAAGAATATCAAGAAAATCAAGAGAGTGATCATGAAGAACCAGAGGATAGTCAAGATAAGTAAGACCAAATAGGAAGAAAAAAAAGAGGAACAAACCCTATCAGAATCAGAGAATGATAATGAACAAGACGCCAGAGATAAGCAGATAGGAGCCAAGCAAGATAGAAATTTGGAGTTAACCAAATTCCTAGGAACATAAGAATAACTTTTGAAATAGCGTTAAAGCAAATTGAGAGGTTCAAACCTTCAAGCATGAACATCATTCTATCAGGTATAGCTATGGAAGTTGAGTTATTAAAGGTTATAGAATCATTGAATAATATAAAAGAAAGTAGGATAAATTTCTAGGGGAGCAAAGAGAACAAAGAGGAATAACTAAATTTTGTATGGAAAAGTTTAATAAAATTGGAGACATGGGTTGTTCACAGCACAGATAATATCACTTTCCTCGAATAGACATATGAAAAGAAGATAGCGACCATAAAGAAGATGAATTCTAAGATCATGCACTCAGAATCTAAAAAACAAATTTTCAAACATCATATCAATTATTGAGTAAAGAAAATGAAGAGATCACAAGAGTGCTTATGGAGGAAGGTCACTACAAGATAAAAGGTAGTAAAGTAGGAAGTACCATTGACCATCAGATTGAAGATTTAAAAAGTATACAGTTAGAACTAGAGAGCATGAACTAGGAATCCAAAGATGCAAATGAAATGGGCTAACAAGAAATTAAAACTGTTGCTATAGCTATGAAAGGCTTTAGAAACCTCAGTGAAAAGATAAAGAAAGGAAGAGTTGAATGGAAACAATAAAGAGTAGGTCTCTTAAAGGAAATTGAGTTATGGAAAGCCCAGTCTAGTGCTTAGCCAAGAGAAGCAATGATTTAAAATATGGTTCAAGAAAGACCACTTCTAGAACAAAGGCAACCTTCTCCATTCCAAGTGAAGAATGTAGAAGAACAAAGAATAGAGCATATAATGGATGAGGAGTCCTAAGAATTTATTCAAAATCTACTACATGATGGAGAAGCTAGAATCAAGTACATTAAAAAAATCCATGATCGATATGAAAATAAGATTGTACAAGTTGCACCAAATCAAGGTGTGAATTTAGCACACCATCATTGGGCAACAAATGGATTGGAAATTCCATTCCACATAGTTCTCAAGAGAACAAGGAATTATCAACCTTTCAAAGTTGGAATGAGTCCCAATGCTTTTTTGAAGTCTCTTCATGGAAATTATCAAAGATTTATTTAAAATAGTTAATCCATCATGGAAAAATATGTAGGTAGACAAGAACAAAGAATGCAGATAAATACGGATGAAAGCTCTTATTCAATTAAAAATCAATATAGCTTTTTTTCCAACTACAAGAAGAAAGGAATGAAAATGATTTAGGAAAATGAAAAAACATGGAGCAGTTCCTTGAAAATGGTTGAATTACTGGAAGATACTTGGTCCAAATAAGGAAACATGGCCTACAAAGACTTGTATTCTTATAACTTGCCAGGTAGTGGCAAAAAACGTGAATGATGGGAATGATCATGCATGTATATTAACACTTAGGCTTTTGAAATTTATTATAGCCTTTATAGAAACCTTTACATATACAGATACTAGAACCCTAAATTACATAGGTTTCAATTCACCCTCAAAGCACTTATTTTTTATCTAAGTGATAATCTAGAGAGAATCTCTTTAATGTCCTATTATAGTAGAATCATATTCATGGGCAACCACTATGTACAAATTTTTGGGTATGATTTTGATTATGGTTTATTTGAATGAGATTAAGGACTGTTTATTGGATTATGGATAGTTACAAAATTTAGACTAACAAAATATGAAGTAGCATATATAAAATACATAAAAAAGATGTAATAGATAAACCTACAGCTCTAGTATAGTGGAGGAAAGCTTGTTTTTAGATGGTAAATGGTTTGAATGTCTTTGAAGAAAAGAGCCATGACCTAGTTGCCCAAGTATAAGAGCAAAAAGAAAAAGTAGTGACCATATCCAATACCAAATTTTATCAAGGATGAAGAAAATTCAAGAAGAGGCAGAAATGTTAGGAAGCAAATTTTTGCAAGGAGAAGATAGAAAATATTGTATTATAGTAGTGTAGAATATCCCGAGCCTTGTAAAAATGAGGAAGAGTCCTCCTCATAAGTTGAAAGATCCCAATTTGCTACCTGCCACTCTCCTCCCAACCTTAAATAGCCCTTGCCCTTGGCACATCTAGAATCTTCTCTAAGGTAAAAACACTCCTTCTATGGCCACTCTAAGGAGATGCAATAACCTCGAAGATTCATGCTAGATCCTTGGCTCCCCCAAGCTCTAGTCCTTGACCTGGCTAGGGTCCTTGACCAAATGCAGGTAGGCCATGGAGGTCTAAATAAATCTAACACTCTCTACCCCTTCTAGACATCACTGTCCTCAGTTATCAAGGAAGGAAAGTGTTTGCGAGTCAGAGCTTCTGATTCGCAAGTAGCATTTGTGAGTGGAGAGCTAGTCCATGCTACTAAATACTTTGGTATGAAGCGATTCATAACTTCCACTCCCTCTTATCAAGAACCTGAAATGGAACATTTGGCTAAGATGGCTATTTTCTAGGGCAACTAAACCATCTACACAATTCTCATCTCGAGAAATGTATGGTCTCAACTTGCTAACATGGAAAACTGGGTGAACTTTGCAAATATCTGGCAATTGCAATTTATATGCGACATCACTAATCTTCTTGATTATTGTGGAATGTCCACAAAATCTAGGGGATAAATTGGGTTTCTGATCCACTATCAATGCCGAACCAAGTGGAACTTGTAAAAACACACAATCACCCTCTTGAAACTTTTGTGGTGTACGATGTCGATCTACAAATGCTTTCATCCTTTTAGTACATTAGTGTAAATTGAACTGAGCTATTTCCAAGTTAGCTTGCATATTCGTTATTCAAAAAGTGCCAACTTAGTAGTCTTGTGCTTCCAACTATTATAAGCAAATTCAACTAATGGGAGGAAACTATCACAATCTATTTGCTTTTTTGAAACATATACTTGTAGCATATCTTCTAGCTATTACATCACTATCAAGAACTATGAAGCTAATATCATGCACAATACGATATAATGCATCTGCTGTCTTTATTTTTCCTTTTCTATATAGAATTTCTATATAAAATTCTTGCATCAACTCAGCCCATCTACCCTGTCTCCCCCAAAGATCAGGCTCGGAACAAAAATACTTCAATGTCTGATGATCTATGTATACTTCAAAAGCTGCACCATATAGATATTGTCTCCAAATCTTCAAAGCATGAACTATTGCATATAATTCTTGTTCATGAACAGGCTAGTTTATTTGAGCTAGGGAACGTTTCTTACTTTCAAAAGCTACTAATCTTCCATCTTGAATCAAAACTCCACCAATTGTGATGCCACTAGCATCGGTTTTTATTGGAAAAGTTTTTGGGGATCCACCACCAACAAAGTTGGGGCACTTGAAACTTCTTGCTTCAATATGTCAAACGCTTTCTGTTTTGCACTAGTCCACACAATCTTTTGATGATTCTATAACAAATCCATCAATAGTGCAGCTATGTGTGAATAGCTGGCATTGAAATTCCTATAAAAACCTGACAATCTTAAGAATCATCGTGATTGGTGCTTGTTCTAAGGAATCAGCCAATCAAGGATCATAGAAACTTTCCATGGATCCATTCTAATTCCATGTGCACAAATTATATGTCCTAAGTACTCAACCTCAGATAAACATAGATGTGTCTTCTCTGGGTTGACATACAAAGTATTCTCATCCAACATTTATGTGCTTCCAAACTCTTACTATAAACCAACATATCATCTACAGAATCAGCCACAAACTAACCAATAAAAGGATGATAAATATCATTCATGAGCATCATCAAAGTAGCTAGAGCATTAGTTAAACCCAAAGGCATTAAAAGATACTCATAATGACCAAATCTAGTATGAAAATTTGTTTTATGTACATCATCGTCCTTAACTCTTATTTGATGATAACCAATTTTTAAGTCTATTTTACCATATACAATAGCACCTCCTAGAGCATCCAGAATATCATCAATGTCAGGCATCCAATATCAGTGTTTGATTGAAACTCTATTTAATGCCCTAAAGTATATACACATCCTAAAAGATCCGTGCTTTTTGCTGAACCAAAAGCACTAGGGCTGCAAAAGGTGAATAACTAGATCAGATGAGTCCTTTGTCCACATACTTCTCGACCGTGTGACATACCTCTGCCTCCTCTTAAAGAGTCATTCGCTATGGCTCTCAGGCCGGTGGATGAGCTCTTGGTACTAGCTCAATCCTAATGCTCCACTTTTCTACGAGGTGAAAGACCTCAAGAAAACTCTAAAAGAAACAAATGTCAAAATTGAATTTTCATTCTAGAAGCTAGCAAAGCTTCCAAACTAGTTTGAATATGTAAAATTAACAACTCTTTATGCATTTCCTAATCTTAGAATCCATTAGGTAATCCTATTCCATTGAGGCCTCTTCTTAAAGAAACTTTCACCCTTCGATTTCTCCAATTGTTTCTTGCTTTGATTGTTTTTCTAAAGATAATCAATCCTTGAGATAGTTTCTCACTTCAAAATTTTCCATTAAAATGATTAATAGTGTCATTGGATATAAGAAAACGATAACCCAATGTAACTTTTCTGATTCTATTTAATTAAGAAATTCATGAGTTTTTATATTTGAATTTTCCGTCCTATTTAGGCATATACTATCCTTTGGAATATAATCATGCTTCGAGATCACGAAATTCACGCTTTGGCAATCAACCCAAAAAAGCGGTTAACGCTTCCAAATATAATTGGGAGCTGATCGAGTTTGCTGGTCTTGTATCTTTATCGATTCCGATAGAGATATCAACAAAAATATATGTTCAAGTGTAGAAAAAGACATGAAATTAAGAGAATTAATTGTTCAAGTTCTATTCGGTACAACAAAAGAGTAATATACTACGTAGATACATATCATACGGGGAATATTGTATTGATATTATTTGTATGCCATTGACCCAAGCATACATAATTTATAATAATTACATGTTTTCTCTCATAATGGTATAGAAAAACTAAAAGAAACATAGTAAATAGCGAGTTGTAACAAATGAGAATTATGTCGTAAAAAGAGAATACCCATGTCGAGAAACAAGCAAATTGCATCTTATGTTTTCATTTGAAAACCCTTTATACCGCTATACATATGTTTCAAAAATCAAGTGAAAACATGTGATATTTTGACATTTTTTGTCATTTCCTCAAAAAAAAAAAAGATCTCAAAATGTGGCCAAAATTTAACTCAATTTAAAATTGACATGTCCAAAATCTACATAAAAAATATAAAAGTGATAAAAAAAGCTTATAGAAAAACTAAACCTTGAACATGTTGTCAATGGTGGATATCAGATAGTTATTCAAAATTGCTATTGAACATGGTTTCGTTAAGAAAAATACTTAGGAGCATTTATATAAGCACTAAAAATGCTTGGATTTTCAACTCAATTCACAACTTTCTTGATCTATGTCTACACCCCGATCATTTGATGCACTTGATTCCATCTCACACTGTTGAGAGATCTCTTCTTCTTCTTCTATATCCACAAGAGCTCTATCTTCATCCAAGTACATACCAAATTCTAGGGGATCATGCAGAGATCTTCTTGTTTGCCTATGATTAGTTGTACCACATACATCTAGAAGCTTCTGCTTTATCATATTGATGGTTGCTTTCCTCAAGTGCCCTGTCTTCGTCAAGGAAAAATCATAAACAAGAATATCTACATCATCCATTTTAAGAGTGGATGTGCTTCGAATATTCTTTTTCTTTCTTGAGCCTGTTCTTTTGGTCTCACATACCATTTCTTAGTTATATTTACCTATGAATGCATTACTACTTTTAGTGTAATACCAATGCACTATCAAAGCCTCCATTCTTCTTTGATCAATATCTTTACTAACCTCTAAAACTTTTACAATCTAAAATGGTCTGGTAGCCTCATCACCATCAACAAGGACTGCAATAAGTGTTCCAACATTTATTTCTTTTAAATTTCCTTTCCATCTTTCTTTAGCGTGTTTTGTCATCCTTGGGCCTACATAAATATTCCTTTCTCATGGATTGATAAAACTTTGAAGTGCATCTGCATGGCATGCTTGGTCCACGTTCACTTACCTTTGTATACCAACATCCCATGTGAATGGAACATCAATTGGCCAATGACTTGCTCAATATGTCTCTTCTTTTCAATAACTACATGCATCCACCTTTTACTTTGATCAACCATATTTCCACATATTTCCATATTGTTTTTATCTTCATGTGGTGTTTGTTCTACACCATACACAAACAAATTAGGCACTTGCAACAAGAATTTGCATCCATCTTTAGGTTCCCACCTAGGAGAACATGAATACTCCTTTGCAAATAAAAGGGTTATGTCATCAACCCTCCTCATCAAGAATACATGGTTGAAACTAATATTGTGCAATGGAACCAAAACCTTAGCACTCATATCAAGGCCTACTAAGCAAAAATGCTTAAAGTCATAAATTTTTCTAAGATGTTGAACTTCTGGTTTTGGAGTATATGCTTCTGAAATCAACTCAGATAATATTGGAAGTGTAAAAGCATTATTACGTGCCAACCTCTTAGAGAACGTAGCGAACATTTGATCAATGTGATCATGAGTGTGCCCAACCAAAAGGAAATTTACCTTAACCTTTTGAAACCACTTTTCTATCAACAAGCATGCATAAATATTAAGAAATTGTAGAATTTTTATTCTCTCTTGCAGTATTATCAAGGTGCAAATACAGAGTTGGTGGCAAAAGACCCTTCCATGATTGCAAAACCTGATGAATGAAAGTAATCATAAGGTTTGGATCATTATGCGCATTCGGATATGTGAAGAAAACATTGGACTTTACAGTTCCATTGTATACCATAGCACCAACCAAATGCATTTTCACAAGGACTTCATCTCTAATGTCTTTAGGGACACAATAAAAATGTGGCAAAGATGTGTTTTTTTTTTCCATACCATCAATCAACAAACATATGTAACGCTCCGGACTTCTGAGTGCTTTACTTTGATGATGAAATGCTTTCTTTCTTTCTAAATCTTGACTCTCATGATGGTTCCTAAGAAGGCTTTTAAAATATCTTTTTCTTGTGGTGTTGTAGCCCCCTTTGCCATGTTCTTCAAAGTGGTGCAAACTGAACACTCACCCATTCTAACTTTACGAGGAATAGTCACATTATTAAAATCTTCCTTCCATAATCAAGTAAAGTGATGCTACAACACATGCTTCTCATTTCTAATTTCCATATCTTCTTTGTATACTTGAAATACTTCTTGATGAGTAAAGTTATCTAGCAAGTGCGACCTTCCAGTTATAGGCATAACCTCACAATGCAAGCTAAAATAGTTCATCATCGAGTTCATTGCATGAAGTCCAATACATCCTTTGCTCCCAATATGATATGTATACAAAATGAGATCTCCATTCATAAGCCCCTCTTGAACCTAATGTATTCTAAAATTTCCCACCCCCATTGCAATTTTAAATGCAGCCCTACAACACCACATCCCTTGACTAAAGTAATATTCAAAAGCAATATGCATTACTGACATGTTATCCTCAATCATCTGCATGTGAGAAACAAAATATATATCCTACCTTTCATTATCTTAGTGGAGGAATTTCTTTCTTAGGTGCTTTAGTTTCTTCATTCCTAACTTATACAAACATTTCAAACCACAACAATGCTTCACAATACCCAATGCAATTTTTCTATCTGAAGTAAGAAATTGAATTTTTTTTTACTTACTTTACGAGGAATTCTCTTAAAATGTAGATTGAGTGTGCTTACTTACCAATTTTGAAGACAAGTGCCAAACTATCAAGACTTGCACTAACTGTGAAGAGAATTACTACTGAAAAAGTTGGCTACACATAACTGACTCATTGACTAACCAAATGTGTAAATTTTCTGATGAAACTTTGTATAACGTGTTGGCTAAAGATTGCACACCTTCTCCAAGTTAAATCTTCTCAAAAGATTCAGTAGATCTTGAGAAATGCTACAAACAATCTACCTATGTCTGAAACTGTCTTCTTGTAGAGTAGATTTTGACACCTACAACTTCTAACACATGGTTCTCCCAAACTAGAGGCTGTTTTATCAAATGCTTTTAGCCATAGATGGATTACCTTCCAACTTATTTTTTGACTCCTGATTTGTGGAAAAATTTACACTGTGCACTGAGAACTGATCAATTCTTTGAGCGCTGAGATTGTGCCTGTTTCAGAAGACACTCATCACTTCTTCACATATAAATGTTCCTACACATAATTCTCTCAGCCTCGTTACAATTAGGCTCTCAAATCTTAACCATATAAGAATTAACTATGGAACTAGACATCTACAAAAGGATTTCTGAAATGAACAAGCACAAAAGGACAACACAACAAAATATCGGGTGCAACTTTTTCCTTTACTCAGAAAATTTACATCTGAATGATGAGAGATGTTCACTTTACTTCTCAAGTGTCTAATGGTTCTCACAACCTCTAATTCATCATCTCTCATACATACCATGACTTTTCTACTTCTATATATAGGTGTTATGTACAAACTCATGACCATTACAAAAGTATAAGCATGTTTAATGTACATATATATACAACCTTTTATTTTCTGATTATACTCTAATTTCAATCTTCATGTATTCATCTTTGTTTCTCCTTTTGACTTCAAATCTTTGTCCAACACATCAATTGATGGTTGTCATGCACCAACAGCTCCCAGTCAATCATCAATTGAGGTTTTCTCCATCTTCTTTATACATGTCATGTCTTTGAATCTCTATAGATTTGGTCCATCCAAGCTTTTGGTTAGCATATCTACAATCTGATCTTTTGTTGAAGTATTTATGACTTTAATCTCCTTATCAATCACTTTCTCTCTTAAGAAGTGATACTGAATCTCAATATGTTTAGTCCTGGCATGAAAAGAGGACTAGCAGCTAGATACAATGAGCTCATGTTATCTCCATGAATAATGGGTTTACTCTGAAGTATGTCAAAACTCTTCATGAGAATTTTCAACCATATGAATTCCTTTGTAGCTTCTACCATACCTTTATATTCTGCTTCTGTAGGTGATAAAGCAATTGTGTTTTGCTTCTTAGAGCACCAAGAGATTAGGTTATCTCTCACATAACACAAGTATCATATGTTGATCTCCTATCATCAGGATTACCTGCCCAATCTGTATCACTATATATCTTGATGTTTGTATCTTATGTAAATCCATAATACAAACCTTCCTTGAGTGTATGCTTAATATATCTCAATACTCTTTGTCATGCACCAACAAATGGGTGCATCAAAAGGCAGATCAAGAGGTTCATTTACTTGAGAAACATTGCATTGAGAATGCAACTTAACTGATAACTCAATCGAAAACATAGAATGAGATTCTAAGCCATGGACATCACTCGTGAGGAAAGGATCAACTGAAAACAATGAATTCGGACTTCTATCAAGGTGACTAGAAGAACAAGATGCCCAGGCATGTACTCAAAAGATGGAGCTCATCTTCACTTAGCTCAAAGAGAAATGAACATAGGAGGTCCTTTCGAAATGGTGAAAGCTTCACATCAAAGAGATATAAAGATAGATTGCCCAAATCATTATGGTTAGATATGAAGATTAAGAAAAAGTACAATCTGATCTAACACCACTAACTATGTGATTTATTTTCACCAAGTTTTACTTGATAGATTTTTGAGATACATATGTTTGACTTGAGAAATTTTTGCGATACATATTAGATAAAGTTTCCATTTACAAAATAAAGTTTTAAGACACATAATAAAGTGTGGTATTTTGATCTCTTAAAAGAAGAATGGAGGCAAGATTGTGGAGAAATGAGAACCCGGTCCACATGTCTTAAGATTGTTGAGCACAAACACAATATTTGATGACAAATTGATAAATTAAATTCCTTGAGAGACACAGCTAACTTTCTCATCTATTTTGGGCCTTTATTTCCTATGAGCCTCAAATAATTTAATGTATTTCCTCTATTGTTTTTACACCATGCTTTCTAGGTGAAAATGATGAATTACTATCTACTCAAGATGTTTGAGTTGTTAACAAAAAAGCCTTTGACGTGTTTAGTAAGGACAAAAAAAAACTATTTTGTGATGTTTTTAGTATAGCTTCACATTCCTATAACTGTGGGATTATCAATATTCGTTTAGTTGTTGCTTTATTGATTATCCAAGGGAGGATTTGAAACCCTTTCTTAGTCAATATGTGGATTATAGATTATTTATCATAGCCAATTGTGGATTTGAAACTCCTTCTCAATTATTTTTGTGATCAATTTCAACAACATATAACATGTATTGTAGTTCTATATCAATTTTTCACTTTCTTTATGAAATGTTATAAGTCTGCTTGTATTATTCCTTCCAATAGTTACAATATTCCCAATTTCAAAGGCAAAATACATTGAATAACAAAAGGTGGAATAACTCTCTTATCAAACCCAGAATTGGCGTCCTTATTGCTTCCTAAATTGGAATAACCTCTCTTAAAAGACCCTAAATTGGCATAACTAGTGATTCTTGGTTCAACTACTTAGTCCAATTGGTCAATCTAGTTAGGGCCTAGTCTAATTCAGTTACACCTAGTAAGTTGCTAGTTCAAGCCATGCAAGTGCCCATAAATAGTGGAGGAGGATATCATGTTCATTTCTAAAATTCATGCGCCAAGAGAGAGAGAGAGAGCTAAGGAGCTAAAGAGCAAAGAGCCTAGCAAAAAAAGCACAGACAAGAAAATGGAGAAGAAGAGTGCTACAAAGAATCCTCAGAGGTACCCAAACTTCTTGCCTCTAAAAAGATTCCAAAAAGATTCCCTCGATTTATGTTAGAGAATTACTATATTTGTTGGCTCTGAAATTTTATTCCATGCAACTTTTTGTATTTTTTCCACCTGCAAATCGATGTCGGGCATCGACCTGAAGTTGCAAGTCGATGTCGCGCAACAAATTAGAGGTGAAAGTCAATGCTTGGCATCAACTTTCATAGAGAATTTGATGCCAGGCATCAACTTCCTCCTGCAAGTCGATGCTTGGCATCGAGTTGCCTATGAAATTCGATGCCTAGCATTGACTTTTATCTCTAACTCGATGTCTATCAACTTGGGAGTGCAAGTCGATGTCTGGCATCGAATTCTCTATGAAAGTCAGTGCCTGGCATCGACTTCCTAGTGAAATTCAATGCCTGGCATCAAATTCCTGTTGAAAGTCGATGCCAGGCATTGACTTTTGCCTCTAGTTTGATGCCAGGCATCGAGTTATCCAAGTCGATATGAGGCATCCACTTTTGGCTGAAAGTCGATGCCAAGCATCGACTTTTGACTGAAAGTCTATGCCAGGCATCATCATTGGCCTGCAAGTTGATGCCAAGCATTGACTTTGGCCTCTAGGTCGATGCCAGAGATTGACTTTGGGCACCAAGTCCAAACCTGGCATCCACTTTCTGCTGCAAGTCGATGCCATGCATCGACTTTGGGCTCTAGGTCAATGCCATGCATCGACTTTGGGCTCTAGGTCAATGCCAGGCATTGAGTTGGGGCTATAGGTCGATGCCCATGGTCAATTCCAGGCATCGACTTTGGGCTGTAGGTCGATGTGAGGCATCAACCTTGTGGTGAGAGTCCACATTCATAGAGAGTAAAACTAATTTTTCGCAAATTTTAGGGACACAAATGGAAGAGTGGACAAGAGTGTGAAGAAGCTTAGGGTGACTGTGAGCAGAGAAGAACAAGCTCCTAAGAGGAGCATGGGTCACCCGATGAAAGGAAATGTAAGCATTGCTTCATTATCCTCTAAGAGGGCAAGCAACCCAATTCCCATTTCATATGGTGGGCATCGCAGCATAAAGCCTATTGATGAGGAACCAGCGAGGAAGGAAAGGTCAAAGGAAGTTGAGGTTAATAGGAGAGATCGACCACTACGGGACATTAAAGCTCTAGAGTGGTGTCTCGAGTACATTGAAGAGAAGAATGCTACTCTTTTGGTATTTGCAGAAGCCTATGGGAGGGGAAAGCTCATGACCATAGAGGCTTCTCAATATCACTTAGTGTTCAAAGTAGATTATGAGGATAAGGACTTAGATAACCTTCTTTTTCTAGTGGAGATATCTAAAGGCTTAAGGAATGTAATCTGCAAAATGGACCTCTTGTGTGTATTGAGGTGGGGATAGTTGTGGATGAGACATTAAAATCAGATGCTTTAAGGAAATTTGAACCTTGGTTTCAAGTAGCATTCAGAATAGGTGAAGTATGGGATCTCTAGGACAAGATTTTTACAATGTGGGAAAATAAGGAGGTTAAGGGCCAAAAACAGAGGAAAGCAAGGCCAAATCTTCAGGTGGATGTAAAGGGAAAAGGAAAGAAGCTTGAACTTTGCATTGAAGAGGCTGTTGCGGATATGAAGTTGACACCATGGAGAGCCCTCCAAGGGATCAAAGATGATACCTTGATAATATCAACTTTATCAAGAGTAATTTCTAAAGATTTAATTCTTGAAGAGTTGGTCATTGAGCTCAATAAGTAAGTAGGAGTTTCTTAAAGCTTCTTTGTTCTATGTTTCTTGTTTCTAAACTCACTAGGCGGCTTTTATCAATGGCAATGCAGTCATAAAGATAATATGAAGATTCCAGAGGTAATGATCAAGAGGCTAGGATGCTTCTCCTAGAGTGAAGTGCAGGTAGAGTATCCAACCACCTCATCGTACAAAGCATTGTTAGAGTATTTTATATTGTTATGTGATTGGGTAGGTGCTCCAACTCCACTCTGTGTTCAGATAGTCGATGCTTGGCATTAACTTTTAACAAGAAATTGATGCCTGGCATCAATTCTTTGCTGAATGTCCATGCCCGACATCGACTTTTGGGAAGAGAGCGATGCCTAGCATCAACTTGCTGCTGAATGTCAATGCCAGGCATCGAGTTCTTTGCTGAATGTCGGTGCCTAGCATCGACTCGCTCTTCAAATGAGATGCATGGCATCGAATTTTGGCAATATGCCAAGCATCGAACGTGAGGACAAATATGAATAGAGGCTCGATGTGAGGCATCGAATTGCAGCAAAGAATCGATGTTAGGCATTGACTTCTTGCTAGAAGTCGATATCAGGCATCGGCTATTAACAACGAATGGATGCCAAGCATGGAGCTCTTGGCATAGCTCGATGCAAGGCATCGAATTATCATACATGTGCAAATAATTATTCTTTCTTCTCTTGTTTTTGTAGAAGCCAAAAAAGTCAAATTTCAGTAGAGCTAAATGATGATTGCCCACCTACATTCCTAGCTCACATTCAAAGGGCAAGGCACCTGAAGTCTAGGTTGAAAGCTAAGGAAATCAATTTTGATGATGAGTCAGATTTGAAGTGTTTCTCCAACCGTCTAGACCCCCTTAGACCTATATATTACAATATATATTACAGTGATGTAAATAATATGTGTACCGTTGTACCTAGAAAACATTACTCCCTTGTAATAGCAGATATACACTATAGGTTTTGGATGATGAGCTCTGTTAATAATGACGATTCATTCAAGCACCCACAAATTCGCAAGATGGTGACCGATTTTGTAGACTTGACTATGTCAACTTTATGGAGGATAGTTATTTTCCATAGCACGGACCCTTGCAGATGAATCTGGAGACATGGCTGACCTTGAAGAGCCAATCTTGGAGCAAGAAAAATAGGCTACGACTTCTAAAGCTTAGGAAGATGATATGATGCATGAAGCTGAGGAAACATATGATGAGCTTCTATTCTAGAAGCTTTTTATTTTTGTAAACAATATCTTGACTGTAAAAACCAAATTAATAGAAATACAATTGAGAGTGTTTGTTTCAAAGTGTGCTTATCGTTATCTATGCTAAGCTTTCTTGTCTGATCAATGTGTGGATATTGTTTAACATTTATGTTTGTTTAGGCTTGTCTTTTTGAAATGTTAGTTAGAAAATGCTTTGTGGAATTCAATATGGTATGCAAAAAGCCTACTCCCAATGTTTCTACTAGACAATGACATGGTTATTATTGGAATTGCCCTATGGAAAATAGTAACTGTTTGTTCCATCTCATGTAATGCAAATTATGAATAGCATTTGGGAACTTATCAGCTGTGCTTCCATAGATTTAAAAAGTAAATGAAGATGTTTCACTTATTATTATTTCTCTTAAATTTCGTTTCTCTAAACTAGAAGGTTATGAGGTGGGGTGCTTGATCATAAAGTTGAGCTCTTCTTGATCCCAAACAAATTATTCTATCTAGTTAAGACTTCTAAGGTTATAAAATCAAGTTTCTTTTTATTGTTTTTGAGCAAGAGACAATTGGTTTTGACTAAAGGTTGTGAAATGAACCTTTTTTTGCATGATTTCAGGATGTTTAGGTCCAAATAAAAAGAAAACATGTCTTTGTTCTCCTTTGTCGTGGCTCACTGTTAGTAAAGGGATCTTATAGGCGGCAAAAGAGGGCTTTAAGTGGTGCTAGCACTCGATCAAGATCGCATATCTCTTCTACGTTTATGGAGATTGAAGATAACTCTTCTAAGTTTCTAAGATAATATTCAGGTAATTGAGGTCCAAAATGTTTGAGAGGCTCATTTTGAGCTCATACGTAGATGATGGAAAGTTCATTGGAATGATTATTTTTCAGTGCATGCAAATTGGATTGTTTTATCGGAGTGAGTTTTGAAAACTTGAACTTTCTAAATACCCCTCTAGCTCGCAAGTCCTTTTTAGAAAATTCACAACAACCCATCTACTTGGATTATTCATTACGCCACTATATCATATTAAATAACTGCATATCTACTTAGTTGTTTTGCGTATCTACTATGTTCAGATGCATCAGCGACATGACATGAGCTCGATCTAAATATTCCAAAAGGGCGCCGTCATGTATATTGAAACCAACTCTACAAAGAATGCATGGTTCCGATATTAAGGCATTAAAAATTACCCAAAAATTCAAGAATCCGAACATTGTATTGGATAATTTTTCAGAGTTTTTATTTTACAAGAACGAGAGAGTTTTTTTTTCTTTTAATTCAGCTTCGCCAGCAATAAGACGTCTGAGTGAAAAGCTTCGGCCATGGATTGCTAACCAATTCTGTCTGCATGTTTTGGAAAGGTAGAGTAAGAAGAGAAACTATTTTGATGATATCAAGGGATTGGAAGGTACAGAAATTCTACATTGAGAAAATCATGAAAGGCATGAGTAAAAGCAGAATTCTCAAAGAAATGGTTTAGGCATTCAGATATTGATTTGGAGTGGTGCATTTCTTTCTAATCTCCCCTTGTTGACCGGTGAGGATATTCAATTGGCTCATTTTGATCATAGACTGTGAAAACTGTTGAAAGAAAAGGGGTTGATTTTGGGCATATAGCTGTACAAGCTGTAAGGTATCTGAGGCATTCGTCAATGCTGCATCAGTGTGGAAAATGGCTACCTTCGACAGGACATTCTGGAAATAGGAATTGTCAAAAAGATTTTGAGTTATAAAATCCAGATGTGTGGTTTGCCTGGCTTTGATGGAGTTGTTTGCCGGAAGACATATGCGCGATAAGTTGAGTGCGAATGCCGTGTTAAGGTCTGTCGAAATTGTCGGTGTTATCTGTGGATCAACAAAGCGACAATGCGCGCGACCGATCGTATGTCCTCCTGCAAATAAGATGCGGATGATTCTTTACAAAGAATATGGGTCCAAGGATTTACAATTTGATAGCACCATTTGCTGGCTATGGCGGATGGAAGAAAAGCTGTAGAACTAGCAGAAGAAAAGAGAAAACGAAAGCAGTCGCAGTGGTAGTGGTAGCCGTCGTCGTAGTCGTAATCGTAGTAGTAGAGGAGAGAGAGAGAGAGAGAGAGAGAGAGAGAGAGAGAGAGAGAGAGAAGGAGCCGATGTTGCTACCTGAAAGAGCGACAAGATCTCTGCTATCAAGACCTTGGTTTTGGAAGTTCTGCTTGAGGGCTGTGATGTTTAGAGTTGGTGGAGGAATGTTGTTTACCACAGTTTGATTAGAGGCTGCGGAGAGGCCATCACGCCGGCCTGTTCGCATGGGGATGATAGGCCCTCCTGACTGTAGTGAGACTCAAAGGTTTTGATAAAAGATGGAGACCTTCATGAACGACTGATATTCGTTTAAAAGTAACAGATGCTGAGGCTTACCAGCTTTACCGCAATCTTGGTTGATAGGACGATGGTGTCTGCACATGAGACAACACCCGGGCAAACGGCCTCGATTGCTGCTTTTATCGTATCAAGCGCTCTTAAGGAGGAAGCTCTAATGCTTGCATTGTTTGGAGTTGCCGTCTGCTCCGTAGTTGGGCGCACCAGAAGCAAAGATGCATCACATCCCTGTTTGGCTTTTAAGTTAGCGAAGCAGAAACTAATATCTTCATGAATTCAGTAAATCATTAAAGACCTGCAAAATCATATTTCTAGCTGTACAACTACAGTGAGAAAACCCTAGCGGTACGCCTACAGTGAGAAAACCCTAGCGGTACGCAGAAAGAAAGATTATGGAGTCCTTGGAAGCAAGCCAAGCGGCAAGTTCTCAACGAGAGAAGCAGAAAGTCATCGTCTTCATTAGTTCATTAAGTCTTTAAACAGAATCAATCTTGCATATCATGAAAAAGAAATACTTTAAGCGGTGAGGATTGTAACTATATTCATCTTCTCGATTACCAGGGCGAGATGGAGTGGTACCTGCACGAAGCAGTCGTGGAACATGATACGCAGTATGCCGGCTGCCTGGCCAATGTCCGCCTGCAGAATAACCCGCAGTTGCTGTTCGATGATCGTCTCCACCTGTGGGCAAGAACTGCCGTAAAAACCCTCTGATAACCCTCCTGCTGCTGCTCCGGCACGACCGCCACCAGATCCAGTGGCAGGTGTGAAAGATCCGGTGCTAGTGCCACTGCCGGGGCTCGCTCCTTCTCCCGCTCGCCACACTTTTTGATTAGCAGAATCGCTCTTCGTAATCCCGAGGCTACCGCCACTATTAGCTGACAAAGACGGATTGTCCTTCACACCATTGCCGTCGCCACTCTCGAACACGGCCCCTAAAATCATTGGTAAGGAGATCATTGCAACGCAGGTAACGAGCATTGCTAAGATCGCCGCCATAGCCATACTTTGTATACCTCAACTCTAAAAATCCCCGATAG